>CAOLHI010001448.1:0-380767 GCA_948474755.1 Ctenosaura bakeri
TGATGGTTCTACATATAATGGCAGATCTCAATCCATGCACAAGCGCACATGAAAACTGGCTGCTGCTCCAACTATTCTTAGTGTATGTGATATGCTGAGTAATTGATTTCCCCTAGCAGCTTTATTTGAACAGTGGAGGTTCCAGGGCAGCATGTTAGTCCCTGAAAATGCACTCTACTAATGCCTCTGAAGTTATGGGATGCGATTAACCTGAAGCAATAAAACGGCAGTGTTTCTTCTTTCTGAAACAAAGCAATGTGAATGTTTCCTACATTCACCCTCTTTAATGCTCTAGAGCATAGAATGTGTCATACATTTTTAAAAGCTTCTTTCCAGAGATTAATATAAACAATATATATTCATCCATTAATGCAAAATGAAAACAAAAACAAAAGCTTGCAATCACACAGTGAGGAGAAAATTTTTAAAGCTTATTGTAGGTGGAAGAACCTTGGCTGGCATTCTGTATTGCAGTTACAAATTCATAAGCTAAAGTCATAGATCCATAGCTACTCCATATTCAGTATGATTATGTATTCATGATCATGATATTATTGCCACAACCATAAATTACACCTGCCCGAACCTACCTTAACAGCTAGCAGCTGCACTGAGTGATGAAGGTTTCTTCAGCTAGCTATTGGGAAGCAGGAGGATAATTTTTCCAGGTCCCTCTCATCAGCAAGAGAAGTTATAGCAAGCAGGAGAGGATCCCATCATAATTCCTCATTGCAGCCTCACTGGATGGTAGGAGAGGACTGGAAATGTCATCCACTTGCCTGCTGAGCAGACCTCTATCACTTGGTGTCACTGCTGGATGTTAAGGTAAGTTTGGGGGGTCAGCCCAGCAGGCATTATTTAGTTACACATTTGTGACTACATACTGATGTAGGTCACAGTGATTCTCAACTTTTGGCCTGTTAGATGTCTTAGACTCCATTTCCCAGAATTCCTGACCATTGGCATTGAAGCTTCTGGGAGTTAAAGTCCAAAACATCTGGAGAACTAAAGGTTGAAAATCACTGATGTACTATATTGGTGCTTATTTATTGAGTGTGGATAAATCAAGTTAGGATTTACATCTATACACCCAGTCCTTAATTAGAATCACAGCAACATGATATATAGCAAATCAGATAATTTTAATGTACTATCATAGTACCATCTGCTCCAGAGGTGGAGAACATGCAATTCTCAGATTGCAGGCAGCCTCACCTAGATGGGGGGTGGGGAGAAAGAAGAATGCCAGTCTGGGTCTTGGTTTAGTGCATGCTTATAAGGAAGGATACATAGCAAGCTGCCTTCTATTGACTCAGATCATTAGCCTATCAAGACCAATATTAATCTCTGATCTCCAGGGTTTCCAACAGTATTTCTTTATAATCATACCTGGAGATCTCTGTTCTTTCCTGGTGGTCTGCTATCCATATACTAACCAATCTTAACGTTGCTTAGCTTCTGAAATCAAATTAGATTTAGTGCCTTCAACATGCATAGCTGTTCTAGCATTTTTTACAACCAGATGTGATTTTCTGGTCATTTCTAGTTGGGAGAGATGCCAAAAATACATCTTTAAGGAGGTGTATTACACTGTAGGCCCCAGAAAGATCCAAATTGGCATCTAGACCACCCTGCATTGCCCACTCCAATCTGCTCAGATTAGCTATATCTGTGAAGGAACATGTACAGATACCTCTCCCCTCATCTTCCAATCCTCTAGACAGGAGGTATCAATTATTAGGACAGTGGTGAGGAAAGCTGTGGCCCTGGGGCCCTGTTTGACATCCCCTAAAGCCCCCTGGTGACCCCTGAAGCCTCAAGATCCTCCCCCAATTTTTTCAAAAATGTATTTGGCTGCAAAAATGGTCCAAAAATATATTAAAAATACAGTCAAACTGCCACAAAAACGTAGTGGTTTGATTTGGTTCCCCTTGCCCTGCACTATCTGCCTCAAAAGCATTCCCCTCAAAAGAAATTGGTTGTGTTTTGGCTAATTTCTGGAACCAGAAGTAACACCATGTCATTTCTGAATGCTTTAGGAATAGCCTTGTAATCTCAAACAGGGAATGGCTTCTGCCTTCTCCAAAGTTGCCCACCCTTGATATGGTACCTTCTGAAAGTAGAACATGTTCTGTACCACTCAACTATGGTTGTACATGATTTTAGATCATGGCCAACTATGGTTTGCTCTAAACAAATGCAGGAATCCTGAATCACCTTTTACTTAATGTAACTCTATATATACTTAGCTAGGTAGCAGGAGCACAAAGAAACCCTGTTAGTAAATTGTGAAGATGTGTATTGGCACAATGGCAAGGGTGTCCAATGCACATTGGTGCTTGATGCACTATGAGACCTATGCACATGGGTGTCCAATGCACATTGGTCCCAATGTACATCCATCCAATTGTCCAAAGGTCTGATTATGAAATGGTCACTTTGCTAGCTCCACTACATAGTAATGTACCAGCATCGCTCTGCTAGATACAGATGTTATGAAGCTGTCCAGTTTCTCCATACGTAAGTCCACTCATGAAAATGTAAGTCCCTAACAGGATTCCAGCCAAAGATTGGAAGTCAAGAATTGTCACGCACATAGCAGGAGGAAGGAATGAAGGGAAGGAAGTCATAACTCTAAGCCTAAGTCTTCCAAGGTCTCCTTCAAGTTCAGCGTGACATCCCAGCGGGTCCATCTGGTTGCTTCACGTTCAGTCCTGTGAAGTTTAGAGTTAGTTCTAGGGCCCAGAGGTATGGCAGGTAAGGATGCTGTGTAACCAGACATTGGCTCTATTTCCTTAAAGATCACTGTATTTGACAACACCTCAGATCTAGGTAAATCTCTTACTTCCCTGGAGTGTTTTCTGTTTCTCTATACTGGACTAATACAATGCTTAACAATAATGCTTACTTGTTTGTTTGTTTAAGGGTATTGGGTTTCTGATCAATATGAAAGAAACAATTGAGTATTCATATGCTGGTAGTAGCTGAACATGAAAATAACAACAGTTCATGGGTCAATTTGAATGACACCCATAGTAGCAGCTTGCAATTCTTGCATGAGTTGAGACTGTTTCAATTGCCAGCCATGTAGTATAGTCATCACTTCAGAATGTGCTGATGTGTGCAAGTCATTTCATCCTGCACATAACAGCAATTGTGTCTGACCAGCTACCTACAGGGAGAGAACCAATGTACATAGGGTTTCAAAGGGGTAGATTTGTCAAGCTGTTGTAGCAAAACCAATGAAGTACCACCATCCTGCCCAACACACTGATGGTAGACTCTGAGCCTCACATCATCAAGCTCATAACATGTTACTCCCCTCCTCATTTATCATTTGATATGCCCATGGGCACAGAGTGTAGAGAAAAGTTTGGAAAGAGTGAGATTAATGGACCCTGGAATGCAAAAGACACATAAGTACAGGGCTATCTAGTGATTAATGGGGGCAATGGTTGTGGGAACTGTCCTTCAGACACAGATTTAATTAGACATCTTAAAGCTGTGCCTGGCAACCTCTTAGTGAGTTTAATTAGACATCATAATATGAATATAACTCCGAATTAGGTACACACACACACACGCAAACACACACACAAAATGTATGTATGCGTGTGTGTGTGTGTGTATTCCCAATTCTGTTCCAGCTTCACATATGTCTACTCCCAACTCACCTTTTACCTGCTGCAGCCCAATGCACACACCCCAAAATGGCAATTTGCTGGCTGGTGGACAGTGTATATATGCGTGGGGAAGCATCCATCTATGTTCCTATAGCAAGATACATAGCAGTGAATCCCAGGGTCCCACAGCATGCCTCAGTCTTGTGCATGGGGAATTATGGGAACTTTGCATATGGAGTTACACATTGACACTGATACACAACCGTTCTCTTGCATGTCTAAGTTGTGGTATCACATGTGCAACTGTGCTTCTGGAACTTTGAACTGGTTGTGGGTCTTGCGCATTGGATTAAAAAAAAGTCCAATGACTTCCATAGGGGAATTTAACCACATGTTCAAGACACAAACAGGATTCTGTCCACTGACATTTTAATATTTCCCCTCTGATGGCCATATCATTCTTCAAACAGCCCACTTGGGATTTTTTTTTTCAGACGTTCAATCCTGTATTTAGGAGCTGGGCACCAAAAAAATAGTCTCCCTGCAGTTTTTCCAAACTATAGTCCACCATATTTTGTCTTGGTTAAGCTAAATCTTCCTAGTCAACTGACAGGTGCTTTTACCAAGGGAAAGAGAAGAGCATGGAGAGAGAAGAGGAACACAGTATCTTCCGCTGCAGTTAACAAAGTCTACATCACAAATATATTTTTGTTGCCTCTCTCTGCTGTCTGGCGCTGGGTTGTCTGAACTGACATCTTAAGACGGCGAAGAATCACTTCTTATTTTGCTTCCTGTGGGGCAGCTGTGAAATGCTGTATTCTTTAAAACCTTTTCTAGTAGTTAAATTTTGAAAAAAATCAATGTTTTTAATAACAGCCTTGATAGTGGGGTTTGATGCAGTGTGTTTCACCCTGCTGTGGGCATGAGAGCTTTAATAAGCCATTTAAAATACACACACACAGACACACAGAGGCGTGCACACAGTATTATATCCTTCTATAAGTCCTGCTGTTTAACCTGCTAGACCTGCAGATGCCAGAACTGCAGTTGCTATGTTTACTGTTTTAAATTAATGCAGGAGGGGGAAAAAACACAGAGAGTATGAGTCTGTATTGCTTGTACACACTAAATGTATTTAAATTTCTCACAGCAAAGAGTCTTAGGATTTTGCTGGTAGCAGTGCTGAAATCAAGAATGCTAAAAGTGGAGTGAGAAGAGACAAATTTAAGGGGTAAAAAACAAGAAAAGTTGTTGCCACATAAGTTCAATATCCCCTTCCCTGCCCCTATCAAATTAAAAACTTGGCCAACTGAATTAGCTCAAAAATAAGAATGAGAAAGGGAGGATAAAAAATACATAAAGGGGGAGGTCTTTTTAGAAGTCGGACAGAACTCACGGAACACACCAAAGCTTGGAGGCAGTGTGTGTGTGTGGTTCCCTAGCAATGACAAGTTTCGTGCCAAAAGTTAACCTAAGAAGCAGGACGGCAATTACCTTGTCAATACAATAGACAGCATTTTATAATTATTTTTAAAAGTTACACTTTAAGGACATTTCAACCTGTTTTAAGAGAAATATGGAATTTTTTTAATGTTCATGCTATGCTCTCACCCACTTTTTCTTTCTTAAGAAAAGTAACACGAAGTTAAAAAGAAAAAAGAAAGAAACAAGCAATATAATCATGCAATACATTATTCATTTACCACTATAGTGAGTGACAGTAACAAATCACTTTTCAAATGCTCTTAATAAAGAGCAGGAACAAATTATTTTACACCCCCCCCCAAAAAAAAAACTTTTCCAAGGGCTGTTCTGCAGACATGTGTAATGTGAAAAGTCTTGTCATGCCTCATGTACTTTGAGCACAATGTAACCTTCATGGGATGTAGCAGTCATTTCAGGGGAAAAACAGGATGATGTGAGACATCTAAGTGAATAGAATCTCTCATATTTTCAAGGGTTCGTTGGCACCCTCCATGGTGGAGGGTGCCATGGTGGAGGGTTCATTGGCACCCTCCATGGTGGAGGGTGCCAATATGGTGGCAGTGATTTGAGCATTGGACTATAACTCAAATGACCAAGATTCAAATCCACGCTTAACCAAGGAAAGAAAGGCAAAGGCAATCCCTTCTGCACAAATCTTGTCAAGAAAAGCTTATCTTAGGGTTGCTGTAAGTCAGAAATGACTTGAAAACATATGGCAACAACAAAGCACCCATGTTAAGCAGGTACAAGGGGGATTCATGTAGATACTGGGAGAGATGATCACGGATAAACTTTGTGTATTATTCTGGACTTTAAAAGAGCTATCCATAGCACTGAACCCTAACTCTCAAAAAATTCAGTATATTGGAGAGCACCTTAAAAGTCTGGAATGAAACCCAGAATGGATACATTGCACCAGAACATAAAAATTTCTGGTCATCTCTAGAGGGAACATATTATGGATTTTCTCCCTTTTTCCTTGCTCATTTTGCTAAGGAAAGTTACCTTCCCCAAAGTTCCTGCTTGCTCCACAAAACAATACATACAGATACATGTATGACAAGAAGGCAGGTAACGGTGCAACTACTTGGGGAAAACAACATGTGAAGGGTGATTAATCCTTTCCTCCATTCAGTTCCCAATCTCTGTCTGCATGTCAATATCAGCCTGTCACTCATGCGTCTATATTTAGTATCACTCCTGTTAAAGATGCTGAAAATTTGTGGATCTCTCATTCCACACATCTAGTTTAGTCATTCTTGTCTCAAAGTCCTGAATAAGTCCTTCCCCCTACACTTTTAACAACAAGAACAACCACAACTGTTCTGGCACCACAGGGATATAGAAAATGTGCTTGTCCTTGCGTTGTTGAACTAGAATGCCCATTGTCCCTGAACACCGTCTAGGCTGGCTAGGGCTGATGGGAACTGTAGTCCAATAATATCAAGGGGGACATATGTTCTCCACCCCAGTGGTATATGCACTAGAAACTAGTTTCCTAGGCCATTGCATTATGCTGGTCTAAATGTTCTCCACCAATCATATATTTTCCCATCACCAGTGAAATCTGACCCCTATCCCTGATTAATATAATACTTAAAGCTTAAAATATCTTGGAAATAACCCAAAAATCCCTCTAAAGTAATCTTCCTACAGCTGTTGAATGAACTGCCTTATCATTATCCAAAGCCCAGCTTCTGTTTTGCACTGTTCCAGTCTGTTGCCTGGTTTATGAGTTGAAACCACCCTGCTGTTCCATTAGGCAAACCATTCATTCATATGAGGCTGAAATTGGTCTCTCTTTTTTGGCTAACATTTCTACTGACTTCCAAGCTACATCCAAATGCCAGGGCATGAATCTGCTTCCAAACCTAATGTTGAGAAGATGGTCCGGGATGCAAAGCAACAGCATGGTACATCATGCCTATCCAGCTAGGTTGGCTAAAAACCAAGGTAATGCTGAGGATCTTGCTCCACATGTTAAATCAAGCTTATACTCTAGAAGGGTGCCACATAACAATTTTTTGTAAAAGGCATCCCACAATTATTGCTAAGACCAATTCAAACATTAATGGGTCTACCAATGCAAGTAGTAGAATTACACTTGCAAGACTAGTTTCAGTAGCCCTGTGCACACAGATAGGTTAGCCTACAGCCCAAGTGAATCTTCCCTTACTACCTCATCAGCATGTGGGCCATACTGTTACTCTAAAAGAGAAACCTCCATGCCTTCTATTTTCCTTTCCAACAGAAGGCATGCAAAACATTTACTTTGAGCTTCAAGTCTGATTACATTCTTGGCTGGAGCTTTGGCTTAATGGGGAAAGTTGGAGGTGAAACAGAATATACAGCAGTTCCGCGTTCTATGTAGTGGCACACAGTGGTGCTGAGGAGGTGGGAGAGATGCACCATCCCCTACACCATCTAGGTTCCTATCTCTTATAATTTCTCCAACTAGCTCTGGTTGAAGAAGTATGGCTTCAACAGGACAGTTTTACTGATGTCTACTCAGAAGAATGTCCCACTGAATTTCACGGGACTTACTTACTGATAAGTGTGCACAGGACCATAGCCTCAAAACTATTCCTTTTAGTTGAAACTTCATTCTTACTCATGGTGGGAGGGACAGCATTTATGTATTGCTTCTCGCTAGCTTTCCTTCTTCTGACATTTCCCTCCAGCATCCGACTCAATGCCAGTTGATGGCCTAACCGTATTACTTCAAAATAGTAATAATTGCCAGACAATTCAGCTCCTTCTCTTTCTCTAAGTTGCCTGCTGCTGGCTGGATCATGCTCGGAGGGTTTTCTTCAAGAGGCAACATTCCATTCCCCTGACTGACTCATGTTCTGAATTTACCCCCCTGCCCCATACATAACTATTCTTCTCCAGCTTTTCAAGCCTCATACTAGTTCTCCTGGCTGCCAAATGAACTGGCTTTCCTTCAATCAAGGTTTCCTTCCTTGTCTCCTAGGCTGATGGTTTAGCAAATGTAGCTTCTGGCTGACTTCCTGCCGGCCTAAATGTAGTCTCTGGGATATGACCTAGTTAACTTATTGACTTAGGGTCTGAATGAACCCTAGGCTCTGTTGCTGGTGGAACTGATGGCATATACTGCTGTAGGCCTACTTTTGCCCTACTTAGCTAACTCCTGTGGCCAGCCATTAGCTTCATTCATGGAAGAGTACTTCCTTCATCCCCTCTCTGCCCCCAGTAACATGACTGATTGACAGCTTTCCTGATCAGAAAGTCTGCAGTGGGCATTTGTTTTTTCCTTAGTCCATCTCCAGCAACTACCTTTCTCCAAGAACCCCAAGCTAACCACAACAGTGCTATTCAACAGATATCCTCCATCACATTTCATAGTTGTGTATATATATTCTACTATGTTCCAAGTAACACAGTTACCTCTAACAAGTTACCAAAATGAAATCACATTTCAGAATTAACATAAGGGAGAAGAAATAAATTGCTTAACAAGTATCATTTTCTAGCTACTTTTAAGAGTTGTTTTCTAACAGAATTTTTTAAGCAACACTTTCACAAGAATTTATCAAGGTTAATGCCATTCTCTCACCAATCCTAAGGGTCTTTTTTGAGCCCAGGAAAAAAATTAAGACGAAGGAAGAAAAAAGAAATGAGCCATGCAACAATAGCCAAAGGATAACTGCTCCACTTTGATAAACAGAACAATCTCATGTCCCCCTTCATACTTCCGTCCCTGTTGAAATATGAAAGAGCGTGAACTGAAAACAAAGAAAAATATTGTAAATATACACAATAGTTTCTCAAAGAAATAGAAGAAGCCTTTGAAATATGGTGTCAGAAGTTCTATGAATATAATGGATTGCTAAAGAGACAAACGAGTGGGTTTTTGAGCAAATGAAGCCTGAACTCTTCCTAGAGGCCAAAATGACCAAACTGAGGCTGTTGTTACTTTGTACATTTCATGAAATGACATGACTCATTAGAAAAGATGATGATGCTCAAAAAATGGTGAGCAGTTAGAAAAGAGGAAGACCACACTAAAGATGGACAGACGCAACCAAGGACACCATGACCCTGAATCTGCAAAGGGTCATCCATGTCAAAGCCAACTTCACAGAACTTAACAACAACAACATACTTTCATCAACAGATGACGCCTTAAGGTATTTACGAAAAAAGTCATATATATAACTCCCCTCTATTTTCTATTTATTTTTTTCTAAAAAAATACCATATATACTCATGTATAAGTCGACGTCATGTATAAGTCAAGGGCAGGTTTTAGGGTCAAAATTTTGATATGACCCGTTGATAAGCTGAAGGTCATTATGCGAAGAGGGGAATGTGCCAGTGTCACCTCAGAGGACAATTTTCCTGTCCAGGCATTCAGAAAGGCCTTTTGCCACTCTATTAAGGGAAAAGGGTGGTTCTTTTTTTGATAAAAGTTAAGGTAGAGTATTAACTGTTTTTTTTTAAAAGGAACTATACCTTTCTCTGAGTAGACTGGCAAAAAGTGAGAGCTTAGTCCATTCCAAGAGAACCTAAAAGAAGCAACGAGCCTCTCTCTCAATGCTCCTTTGATGGGAAATGCCAAACAACCACTACTGCTACCATTTTCCTGCCCAGGTATTCAGAAAAGTCTTTTGCCTTTCTGTTCAGACAAAGGAATGGGTCTTTTTCTTTCCCTTTTCCCTTTCTTTCTTTCTTTCTTTCTTTCTTTCTTTCTTTCTTTCTTTCTTTCTTTCCCTTCCTTCCTTCCTTCCTTCCTTCCTTCCTTCCTTCCTTCCTTCCTTCCTTCCTTCCTTCCTTCCTTCCTTCCTTGAATAAAGCTTAAAGTACAGTATTATAAAAAAAGGAACCATCCCCTTCTCTGAGTAGGGTGTCAAAAGGCGAGAGTTTAATCTGTCCCAGGACAACCTGAGAATAGACATCTCCTCTACTCTCTTGGTGCTCCTTTGAGAGGAAACGCCAAAGAGCCACCATTGCTGCCATTTTCTTCCCCAGCATGCAGAAAGGACAGAAGCCACACTGAGGCAAACAGAGTACAGAGGGTCTGTCCTTCTTTTAGGTTCTTTTGGGATGGACTAAGCTCTCATCTTTTGCCCCTGTACTCAGAGAAGGGGATGGTTCCTTTTTTGATAAGGCATTTTTTAGTACTTACACAGCCTGGGCTTTGAGATCTAATGGAGAAGCCTTTTTCTCTGACCCACTACCTTTACAAGGTGCATCTAATGGGAACATGGGAGAAGACCTTTTCAGTGGCTGCTCCCAGGCTCTGGAACTCCCTTCCCCGAGAAGTCAGACTGGTACCCTCCCCATCTTCTTTCCATAAAGAAGTAAAGACATTTTTATTTTGATAGGCATTCAATATGTGATTATGGCTGGGCTGATGAAAGGTGCTGGCTATGCACAATGAGGAATTTATGAATGTCTGTGTTTTAATTATGTATTTTAACTTTGCTTTAATACTTATTTGATTGTTTAATTTGTGTTTTAACTTTGGGATTCTATGATTTTTAACTTTTTTTTTTAAATTACTGTAAACCACTTTGAGTCCTTACCAGGAAAAAAGTGGGATATAAATAAAGATAATAATAAATAATAATTTGGGGGTCATTTTTTTACTAAAATTTCTAGACTAATACACGACTATATACAGTATATTATATTGTTGGACATATGCTTCAAATGGCATACGTCTCCTGAAATCCTGATACATTCCTTGGAAGTGATAATATATATATATAGAATAATACATATATATAGTGTATAGAAATGTTTCGAAATACATGCTATTTGTAAGTTGTTCGCCGCCTCGATCCATATGGAGAGGCGGCGGGATACAAATAAATAAATAAATAAAATAATGGAAAATGTCCCATTCGTTGAGAATTATATATGTGATATAAGATGATTCTCCTGGGGATACCCAGAAATTCAGGGGATCAGTTTCTTTATTCTCATACAGCAACCTCTGCTACACAAGGACACTACAGAGATTTGGTGAGAGTGACAATAATGGCAGCCTCAGTACAAAATGGTTCAAGCGGTACATGGACAGTACAACTTACAGGAATAAGTAATAAGCTTCCAGATGTAAAATGGCATCCACGTGTTGGAAATAATGTATGCATCCATTCTGAGTCAGGACAATCTTTAGCTAACTGGGGATGGATCTCTGTGTTAATGACCTGGTGTGCTATTTAAAGATAATGTTTGCTTTTAAGGCACTCACCTGAAATAACTCTTATTACCATCATCAATAATAATAAGGATAAATTATTGTCCTCTCAGAATATGTCATCTGGTTAATTAATTCTTTCCCGTAAGAAGTAATGAACCAAAAACTACACACAATTAGTTGACAAAGTACCTCAAAGCTTGAAGGTGGAGAGAGAGAGAGAAAGAACTTAACATCTATTTCCAAAAAGATTTTGCAATCCAAGACAAAATACTTGATGGCTCTGAGGAGTTTATGGAATTTATTCTATGCTACAAATTCACACAGGGTATTTTGGCCGAGAAAATAGCATTTTCTACATAGGAAAAATAATTTTGTGTACAGAAAACGATATTTCGTTCCTGTATAGAAAATACTGCATTCTGCTCGAAAATACCACATGTGAATTTTGTACAGAATAAGTCCTAAATTGAAAATAATCCTTAAAAAAGTGCACAGTTTTCACAGCAGGAAGAAAACTGCTAAAATTACTCTTTCCTTCCTTTGAAAATGAAATTAGCAAAGAAGTTCATGCTTAATTATATATAGAAGGCATTCCTGTACATTCTCTAATTCTACAAAGGATAAGAAGTTCTGGGGATAGTGCTACTCAGTTGTATAATATATCCCCCTCACAAAAGGCTGTGGCTGACATAGGCCCTTTCCACACAATGGGACTGCCCCGCTATGGGGACGTGATGGCAGTGGTCCACAGGTCGTGCTTCTGTATGTCATTGCGGTCTCTCTCCCATCCCATCCCCACCCACCATGATCACAGGATATTTTCTTAACTGGATAAATCTATTAAGCACCAGTGATCGCACAATACTCCTATCCTTCCCAGCCATACAGAAGGGCAGGAAGCGTGATGGAGGCACTTCCTTCCTGAGCACAGCATGAGAAAGAGCCTGGCTGTGGTGCAGAAGGCAGGCACATGTCACTTGTGCTCCCTTCTGCAGGGAGCTGGGCAGGTGCAGAGGGAAATGTTCCCATCATGCTCCCTTCCCAGCAAAGGCACTGCTGGGATCACAACAGGAGGACAACAGGATCAGGTAAGGTTGGAAATGGCCACGGTTTGCCCAGCATGCATAACAACGTATGTTACAAACACCCCATTTCCCAAATAGACTTCAACTGTTCTAGGTATTTTAACATTCCAGACACGATTAAAGAAACATTGGCCATTTCCACATTAGACTGTTATAGCACTATGATTCCACTTTTAACAACCTATGGAATCCTGGGGTTTGCAGTTTAGGGAGGGACCAGGCAGCCTCTCTCTAAACTGCAAACCCCAGGATTCCATAGGATGTTGAAAGTGGAATAATCGCGCTATAAGAGTGTAGTGCAGAAATGGCCCTAATTTCATGAATGCTGAAGCTGAATGGCAAGTTTGTGAATATTTCAGGCTTCCTGGAATAACAGTGACTAGGCTTATTCAGTATGACAGTCAACTGTTTCCATAGTAATTGCCCATGGGCTATAGGTGGCTATAATACTGGTAATCCTTATTGGCCATGGAGTATCTGCACTTGCTGCTTTTGACTGGAATGTGCTAAAAGGACATTATGTGTTATGGGCCCAGACGGTATCTAGGGACAAAAATCTCAATGAGATTTACTCTGATATCGCTCAAAATAAAAACAGAAATTTTCTTTGCACTTCAAAGCTTTGAGATGTGGTGAGATTTTTAAGTGATTTCTTTCTTGCCAAGAAAACTTGTTCATTTTGTGTGGGTTTTGCTTTAAATTCGCAGTAAAAAGTGAGGCACTGGAAAATGGAAAGCTGTTGCCTTTTTTAGCTCCAAAACTAGCCACCCTTGATGTCTTTTGCATACACAGAGTCCTCAGACCATTTTGTGGAAAAATTAATTTCTATGAGAAGAGGATTTTGCATAAATTGCATTTATAATTTGCACAAATTACAGAAAACATAATAGGGCAAAAAATAACTTTACTATCTCAGCTTATGTGGGAGCTTTGTTGTCTTGAGTTCATAAACACCTCATCCTCTGAGGCCCTTTTTGCATGGCATCTGCCATGTGAAAGAGGGCCTGGAGTGTCATGCGATTGCGAGGAGCGATCTGCATGACACCCCTGCAATCGTGCAAGGCTCCTGGGGTCGGCAGGCAACGATCGTGCACCTTTGCATTTTTGGCTTTCAGCCGAAAATGCTGCATGATAGTGCATTGCTCCCGGGCCCCGCATGCACTTACCTGGTGTGCGGAGCCTCAGAAGCCGGGCCGGTCGTGCTTCCTGTCTCAATGCAGCCTGAGAAGGTCCCAGGGAAGGTCCCAGGCTGCACTGTGAAAGGAAGATGCGGGGGTCTCACATGAGCAGGAAGCTTGTGAGAAGCTGAAGAAGCAGGGAAGTGAGAGCCTCTCGCAAGAGGCTGCTTGCGCAATCACCACACCCCAGTGCCGAGAAAAGGTAGGATGCGAAAAGGGCCTGAGACGGGAAGACTAAAGAAAAATCTCAAGTGTCTTTCTCCACTCTACTAAATTTCTTTCATTTGTCTAACACTATCCCTGGCCATTGGCTCCATTTCTAAGGCTTGTTGTAGCTTCATTGACACTTCATCTAATGAAAGAGTGTAACCTTGTAGCTTATAATATGCAAAGAGTTACTGTATGATGTTACCGCCCTGTAGCATATGCCACACAATTTATTCCCTGCAAACTACTTGCTTAGAAGGAGTTAGGCTGCCATGTCTATATGGATTGGTAGACATAGGACATTTCTGCACTAGACTATTATAGTGCAATGAAAAGTAATCTGCAATAACAGAAAAGCTAAACAGCTTCATGATGAACTTGGAACACAGCCCCCAACCCCACCAAAGGGCCTGAAATAGACCCATCAAACCATAAATTTTATTGAAAATGACTTGGTTGAGATTCGTAGCTAATTCATGCACCCAAATTAGTGGTGTGCTTCATTTTGTTTGGGTGGGGGTCAGGAGTTAAGATCCCACTGAAGGAGGCTTTCCTACCCAATAGCACTAGTAGAAATTGGAAGACTACGCCTGGTGAATCAAAGATCCAGCTTTACTTAGGGAAGGAATGCATTTTTGTCTCCTGCTCAGACAGACTACAGACTGAAGAGAATGAGAGCCCTGAGGCTGCATATTCTAATACAGTTTGCCAAGGTTGCTAAGTCACTGCTGCAAAGCACACATGTTGGAAAACATCCATGCAACTGCAATAGAAGTCAAAATGTTCTAGGCATCAGAGGGTCATGTACAGACTCTTGTAAGGTAAACAATCATTTCACAGTCCTTGCTATATAACCCATTCCCAAGTCCCTTGGCACCACAGGGAACAAAATATACCATGTAGCCTTCACAGTGTTAGCTTGTTCTTCTGAAGGAAGTCTAAGGCAACACAAAAAGCATTTTGTGAGATTAGCCCATGTAGAATCATGTTCATTTTCCCTTCCCTTTTCCCTTCCTCTCAGTCACTGCAGTTCTCCATCCTGATCTAGTTCATTGTTCTCTACATTGACTTGGAAAAACTTTCCAAGGTTCAAATTCATATTTTGTCCTTGTCCCATTGATCCTAAGGGTACATATATCTATGTTTCCAGTCAATTGCCAAGCCTAGACCAAAGTTTAGTTTAGCAACACAGTTGCTGCATCATCATAGCCTGAATTCAATTTTCTATCCCAACTAGAGTACACCCATTTAATCAATGGGAACTGGTTAATGTTTTAGTGATTAAATGGATCAATTTTAGTTGGGCTGAATAACTGGAGAGCCAGGATGATGTAGTGGTTTGAGCAGTTTGGACTACAGCCCTGGAGACCAGGATTCAATTCCTGCTTGACCAAGAAAAACCACTGCAGGACCTTGGGCACATAACATACTCTCAGCCCCAGAAAATCCTGTGATAGGTTCCCCTTAGGGTCATGTGTGGTCTTTTTCTGAATTGGTGAGGATAGTTAATTGCTGTATGCCATGGGGAAAGTGATTCATAAGTACAGCAGCTTAAATATTTAAATAGAGCTAAGATAAAAAGGAAATGAAAACCACTATTCAAAAGTGCCAACTTAAGAATATTTTTATATACTATTGAGATTTTGTGTGTTCAGATTGTACACATTCCTCTCTGAAATGTGATTTCAGACTAGTGGTAATGTGGTAAGCTTGGTGAATATACAACCAATGATCAGTACTGGGAGGTTGGCTCATATTTCTCAGTGCAGAGGAGAGCTTTCCAAAGTCCCCAGTTCTTCTTCAGTTGGATTAAAATCCAGTGTGGAGAACTCCCAGATTCCCTGCATTCCACTCACAGAACCTCCTAACCTAAAAATTTAGGAAGTTCCTAACCTTCCCAGCCTTTTCTTTATGAGCCTGGGGGCCTTTCCACACTACACTGTTACTATTCCACTTTCAACCTCCTGTGGAATTCTGGGGTTTGTAATTTACTGAGGTCCAAGAGCTCTCTGACTGAGAATTCTAAAAGCCCCTCCCTAAACTATAAACCCCAGGATTCCATAGGAGGTTGAAAGTGGAATAATCGTGCTATAACAGTCTAGTGTAGCAATGGCCTAGGACTTCTGGAGACCAAATTTCAAATCTCCATTCCTCCATGAATGGGTGATCTGGGTGATCTAGGGCAAGTTACAGGCTCTCAGCTTCAGAGGAGAGCAGTGGAAAAACTTCTTTGAATGAGGCCATTTCCACACAGGGTATTTAAAACGGTGCAGTGCGTCCTCCATGGAGGACATCTGCACCTTGGAGCAGACTGGGTTCAGACTACTTACTGTAGATCTGCACCTCAGTCCACTCCGGAACAACCCCAAGTGGTCCTCCAGCGTGCTTTTAAAAGACCTGATTTTTCCAGTCTTTCAAAAGCACAGAGCATGCCACTGTGAGCCTGCTTCCTTGTGCAGATTTGCAGGCTTGCACCAATGTGAGCCTGCGATCTGCTGAGGGCGGGCTTTAGGCTGGCGAGCTTCACCGGTTGGTCGTGACCCATGACCAACCGGAAGCTGCCATTCTGGATGCCAAAGCAATGCGGATCGACAACCACGCACTGCTCCTCCTCACCCCGGACTGGACCGCCAGAAGATCTGGTAAGTAGCGGCGCAGGGCGATTCCCTCGCCCCATGCAGAAATGGCCTAAATCTTGTCAAGAAAACCCTAGGACAGAATTGTTACCAGAGCTGACTTCAAGGCCCAGAGCAGCAACAACAACTCAAGCTTTTCTGTGCAACAATGAGGATCAGAAATTTATGTAAACTAAGAGTTTAGAAGCTATATCAGGCAGACTATTTCACAGCTGGAGTCATATGAATGTTGGCAACTGACTGGGGCAACATGACCTGGACTCCTGCTGTATTTTAAACTTAGCATCAGTTGACTATGCAGGTATTCGTACCATATTTACTAGTTGAAGCTGAAGCTTTTCATGGCAGGGGAATATATACTTTCAGCTGTGAATGTCTGCATGTGATATTGCTCTTAAAAGAATTAAAAAACAACAAAGGGATACAAAGGCTATCAAAACTAGATCACATAAACACAAACACAGCTTTATGCCTTATGTATAGATAGCACAAGACATTAGGGCCATTTCCGCACGACACTGTTAGAGTGCTATTATTCCACTTTCAACAACCTGTGGAATTCTGGGGTTTGTAGTTTACTGAGGCCAAAGAGCTCTCTGGCTGAGAATTCTAAATGCTCCTCCCTAAGCTGCAAGCCCCAAGATTCCATAGGGTGTTGAAAGTGGAATAATAGCACTATAATGGTGTCGTGTGGAAATGGCCTAGGAAAGCTACTTTGACATTCTATTATTTAAGATGCCGGAACGATCAGCCCTTCACCTTGTTTTCATAAAATAAAAGAGACTCAAGAATCTCAACAGCTTTCTCAGACTATCGCCAGATTTAACTTCCTTTGCAATGTTTTGTGCTTTCCTCAGGTATTTGCTGCCCATAATGAGGTTAGCTAGGCTACAAATCCACATTAAGTTATCTGTGGCAGCTGACAACTTTGCAAGGGTCATCAGTAAACATAATTAAGACAGATGAGCCTGGAACTGGTATCAAGGTGATCAATCTTAGATTGGATTTATTCCCAGAATTCTATATATTGAATGGGAGAAGGAGACGAAAGCCCATTTGATTAGTCTCTGACTGGAAAGTTATGCCTATCAGTGGCCAGTCCATTAAATCATCAACTTTTGCAGATAAGCAGAACTCCCAAATGAATTCTCTCACTTTCTGTGGTTAAGAACTGTAAGCAGGTGAGATACCCTGTGGACCAAGATGAGGTTGCCTTTAATAAAAGTAAATTAATGGAATGGCTGTATCCTTTTCTACCAGGGAGGTCAAAGAAACTTACAAATGTTATTAAAGTTGATAAGAATTTATTATCATGTTGAGATCACCTCTCCAAAAATCAAGATTTTTTTCCTTGTGAGAGTGAAAGAAAGCTCCTTTTTTTGATCAGCAACAATATTTTCCCCCAAATGCTCAAACTATGGTCATTTCTTCACTAGTCTCAAAGGCCCCTCCCTTAACTGCAAACTCCAGGTTTCTATTGGATGTTGAAAGTGAAATAATAGCACTATAACAGGCTAGTGCGGAAATGGTCATAGTTTGAGCAAAAATGTCATTTTTGACATTTGACGGATCTGCTCTGACCTGGATGCTGTAATTGATACAAGTCCACTGGTTATAACTCTGCCTCTTGCTTGTCCGGTGACAATGGAGACTTTTCAATTTCTGAAATCCAAGGATGTCAAAAGGATTCTTGAAGAAATGTGAGCTCCTGCATGTCCGAGATCCTTGTCCTTCCCAGCCCTACTGGTTGTCCCTCTTAGCATGCTAAAGACTAGCTGATAATTATCCAGAATGTTGGAATCCAGGGATGGCATTTTTAGCAATGCTTTTATAACAGCCTCCTTCAAGCAAGCTGGAATGCTGCCTTGTTTTAGCAAGGCATTATATAGTGCCCTCTACCTATTCAGCTGGTCCCTCTCCCTCAAGAGAGCTGAGAGGACACCATTTTTGGGCAATGTTCTGGAGTGTCTGGTGTTCTCTCAGCTCCAGGGCTTAGTTGATGAAATGGATTATCTAGATCTATTTCAATGTGATTTCAGGGCTGGTTATGGGACAGAGACAGCTTTGGTCACCTTGGCAGATGAACTATGCAGGGAACTAGACAGGAGGAGTGTGTCTCTGTTGGTTCTGCTGGACCTTTTTGTGGCTTTCAATCCCATCAACTATAGTATGCTGCTGGGTTGCCTTGATGGGATGGGCCTCGGGAGCACTGTTTTAGAGTGGTTTCATTCCTTCTTGAGGGGCAAACCCAGAAGTTGGTGCTGGGGGACTTCCATTTGACCCTTTGGCCACTGGCCTCAGGGTTTGGTCCTGACCCCCTTGCTATTTAACATATACATGAAACCTCTGGGAGAGGTTGCTGGAGTTTTGGAGATCGATGCCATCAGATATAGATGACACCTAGCTTTATTACTCATTTGCACCACAAGCCAAGGAATCTGTCTTGGATCTAAACTGATGCCTGCCATCAGTAATGAAATAGATGAGGGTGAACAAAGTGAAACTTACTTCTGACAATTGTGGCCGGTTGAAAGGCAGATCAGAGAACAGAGATTCATCCTGTTCTGAGGTTACATTCCCCCTGAAGATGCAGGTTAGCAGCTTGGGTGTGCTCCTGGATTCAGATCTGAGCATGGAACCTCAGCTTTCAGTGAAGGCTAAGAGTGCATTTGCACAATTAAAGATTGCATGCCAGCTGCAGCCATTCCTTAAGACATCAATTGTAGCCACAGTGACACATGCCTTAGTTACATCCAAGTTGGATTATTGTATTGTGCTCTAAGTAAGACCATTTCTGCACTAGACTGTTATAGTACTATTATTTCACTGCACTAGACTGTTATAGTACTATTATTTCACTTTCAACATCCTATTATTTCACTTTCAACATCCTATGGAATCCTGGGGTTTGCAGTTTGAGCTCCCTCCCTAAACTGCAAACTCCAGGATTCTATAGGATGCTGAAAGTGGAATAATAGCACTATAGCAGTCTAGTGTGGAAATGGCCTGAGTCCGCCTTTGAAGAGTGTTTGGAAACTTCAATTGTTCCATAAAGCCACAGCCAGATTGCTAAATGGGATTAGCTACAGTGATCACACAGCTCCCTTGTAGCAACAGCTCCACTGTTTGTCAGTTTGTTTCCAGACACATTTCAAGGTACTGATTTTGACCTATAAAGCTCTACAGAGCTCAGGTCCAGGTTATTGAAAAGACCATATTTTCCCCTATGAGCCAGGCCACACTTTGAGATCTGCTGGGGGGACTCTTCTCTCTGTCCCACCACCTTTCCAGGTACATCTGGGGAAACACAGGAGACAATCTTCTCAGTGTTTGCCCCCAGGTTCTGGAACTCTCTTCCCAGAAAACTATCAGACTGGCAACCTCCCTGCTTTCTTTTTGCAGACAAAATAAAGACTTTTCTATTCTAACAGGCATTTGATGAGTGATTATATAAGACCCATCTTACACGTTATATTGGATATTGCTAATTGTGTTGATGTGCATTTATGTGTGCTTTTTAATGAAATATGTTTTCATTTGGATTTAATTTTTTTGATTGTTTAAGCTTGTTTTAACTTTTGTATCTTGTGGATTTTTACCAATATCTTTGTTAGCTATTGTAAGCTGCTTTGAGTCATGATCTAGGAAAAAACAGCAGGATAGAAATAAATATAGCCATAACAATCATATTTTTTTTTCATGCATACAAAAACTTTGATTAAGGTTTCACAAAAAGATCATGAAACGCAAAAAAAAAAAGAAAGAAAGAAAAGAAAAGAAAAAGAAAGAAAGAAAAGAAAAGCAAAAACTCTCAGGAATGGAGTTTTAAAACTTTGCTCTTAGATGCAAGAATGAAATCACTGAAGACTTACATCCCTACCTTCCCCACTTTCCCTTCCCAAATGGGGGAGGCCCTTTTCAGCTATGGCACTCAGTTTTGGTGTATCCTCCCCTTGGGCACAGAGCTGATGATAATATCAGTCTTATTTTGGTGCTAAGCTCAATCCTGGCTTTTAGCCAAAGCTTTTGAGAACATTGCCCTATGCATTCAGATATTTGATTCTATATTGTTCAACACAAGCATGTTAAAATTAAACATCTCATGTTTTTAGAATGTTTAAATTCTTCTTATCGTTAAACACTTTTATCATTTTCCATTTTAATCTGCTCTAATTGATCTTCTTGAAATCTTACCCTGAAATCTTATGATATGAGGCGGATAGAATACCAGTTGGCTCCTACATCAGCAACATAGTTACACATGCATAACTACATATACAGTAATCCCTCCACATTTGCTAGGGTTAGAAGCACAGGACCTCGGTGAAAGTGAAAACACCATGAATAGCTCTAGGCCCTTCCAAACCATGTTGAACACACAAAAAAGCATGATCACCATATACAACCCACCACAAACTCCTTTGAGGCATCAGGGTTCCTTCACAAGGCAGAAGTGGCTGGCTGGTGGGGTTTACTGCCCCACACCATTTTTAATAGGGACTTACTAGCCTCATTCAGTTTTTCAGTCTCACGAGGCTTGCCGTCCCTATTTAAAAATGGCACAGGGATGCAGAAGAGGTGACAGCAAATAATTTGTGAATAATCAAATCTGCACAAGTGAAACCTGCAAATGTGGAGGGCTGACTGTAGTCTTTTGCCCCAGCCCCCTAAGCTTAGCTTAATACCCACAAACCACACTTGAGTGATGGAGGTGTGTTCTGCTGGTGATGAGGTGTAGCAGGAGCATCCTTCTATCCCTCTTCTCCCAGCAATCTGCAGTATGAATTACAACAGCAATCCTGCTTCTGATTGTCACAGCCTCACTTGTTCCTGCCATGCCCCAGTTACCAGCAGAATGGATCTTCATTGATTATAGTGGCTGCTGGCTACTAAGGTAGGTTTGAGGGAGATTTATGATCGTGGCAATAGTCTCACAAATAATGACTATGAAGTATTACTGAATATTACTGAATATGGAGCAGTTATTGATCCACAACTCTAAGTCTGTAACTGCAATATAAGATGCCAGCCAATCAATCAGTCAATCAATCTGGTATGACCTCTTTTGAATTAAGAATTGCAATGCAGAATGCAAGCACAACCTCTACAATTGATTGACTTACAGCCTGTGCTGCAAAGGAAGAAGCAGTGTATTCCACAGCACAACCAATCAGATCACTAAGAAATGTTTGCCAAAATGTGTTTCCGCTCATTGATTCTAATCCAGCACTGTGAAATTAAAAAAAAGGAACAAAACTGCTGCATCTTCCACCATGACCCCTGTTCAGACACTTGAAGACCATTGTCATGCTACACCAGAGCTTTCCAACTTGTGTGTCATGACATGTTAGTCTGTCACCTGCAGTGTGTAGGTGTATCTTGTGAATGTAATGGGTGGAGAGGCTGCCTCTCCAGCTACCACCATGGGCCAGTCCTGGGTAAAGGGGCTGCCTCTGCTGCTGTCCTAGACTGAAGAAGACCCCACCAAGGGTGGCAGTGGGCCAGGCTTGGGTGGAGAGGCTGCCTCCTTTAACTGAATTACTTACTGAACTGAATTACTGTGTCACAAAATGATGCCTGTCTAAAAAGTGTGCCACCAACACGAAAAGTTTGGAAAACTCTGTTCTATGCCTTAATCCTCTCAGCTCTAGACTAAATGCATATACCTCTTTCCATTACTCTTTACAGGTTTTGATTCCTAAACTTCTCACAGCCCTGATCACAATCCTTGGAAGGAACTGATAAAGGTTTCCTAAAAGAAAGAAAGAAAGAAAGAAAGAAAGAAAGAAAGAAAGAAAGAAAGAAAGAAAAAAAAATCCATACCAGCAAAGAAGAATGTGGAACTATTACTTCCTATTATCTATCCAGTTGTTTCTGTGTGCCTTCAACTCATTTCTGATTTATGGAGACTATAAGGTGAACCTATCATGGGGTTTTCTGAGGCTGAGAGTATGTGATGGGCCGAAGGTTATCCGGTCGAGTTTCATGGCTAAGCGGGTAATCGAACCGTGGTCTGCAGGCTTATAATCCAGCACTCAAACCACTACACATCTTGCAAGAGGAATACACAGCTGCAAAAATCTGCTCTAGAAAGCCCCTCAAAGGACAATTCTCCTTTAAAGCAAGGTGCAAGCTCCCTATAGATCTTGAATTAACCAGGAAATGAGATTTACTTATTATTAGAATTACTTATTTTATCTAAATCTCACTTTTCTCTCAATATATGATCCAAAGTGGCTCACAGCATAAATTAAAAAAAAAACTCAAGCAAAATTATAATAAAAAACACTTAAAAACAATTAAAGAAGATAACATATTTAAAGCAGCATTAGTTTCAAATCATTTAAAAAGCATTTAAAATATAAAAAGAAAAGGAAATGCATAGCAATTTCTGTTAAAAGACTCTTCTGCAACAACTAGTTTAAAGCCAAAGTCATGTTTAAATTCAAAGGTATCTGTCTGCTGGGTGACCTTGGACAAGTCATACTTCCTGAGCCTTAGAGGAAGGCAATGGCAAACTCCCTCTGAATAAAGCTTGCCAATAAATCCTGCCAAGAAAACCTTACAATAGATTGTCCTAAGTCAGAGCTGACTTGAAACCATACAATCTGTGCAGAGCCTAAGCAGGTAGATTGTAATGAGAGAGAGAGAGAGAGAGAGAGAGAGAGAGAGACGCAGTACCTACAGATATACAGAGTTTTTTAATGCATAGGACATATGGAAATGGTCCTACGAACATTTGTATTTCAATATCAACTGAGTTCAGAGACAGTGTGTGTGTGTGCGTGTGGTTGTTGTTGTTAGAATCTATGAACAAAGAAAGCCCATTGAATTTCTCAATCATCTCTAATAGTGACTGCAATTAAACTGTAAAAAGTGTCTAATGTGATAAGTTGAACTACAAGCCAAGATGGATTTTAGGATGAGGATTGCAGACTCTTCAAAATTCAAACTGTATCCTGATGAAAGAGATTCATAGAATCACAGAGCTGGAAGGTTCCACTAGAAACATCTAGTCAAACTCCCTGTGATGCACAAAATACACAGTTAAAGCACTCCTGAGGATGGCCATCCAAAATCTGTTTAAAAAAACTCCAAAGAAGGATAGTCCACATATTCTGAATCAGGTTGTTCTACTCTTGAACAACTCTTACAGCTAAGACATTCCCACTAATATTTAGGTGGAATCTCCGTTCTTGTAATTTAAATCCACTGGTTTGTGTCTTTGTCTCTGGACCAATAGAAAATAAGTTGACTTCATCTTCTACAGGAAGCCCTTCCAAATATGTAAAGATGACTGAGATCCAGCATGGTATGGTAGTTTGAGGACTATGATCCTGGGAGATCAGGGTTTGATTCCCTGCTCAGCCTCAGAAACCCACTGGGTGACCTTGGGCAGGTCATACATTCTCAGCACCAGAAAACCCCATGATAGGTTTGCTTTGGGGTCATCATTATTTGGAAACAACTTGAAGACACACAACAACAACAAAGCATACTCAGCTCTCTAAGCCATTCCTTATAGGACTTGGTTTCCAGACCTTTTACCATCTTGGTTGCCTTTCATTGACCACATTCCTGCTTGTCAGTATCCTTGAACTGTGGTGCCCAGAACTGGACACAACATTCTAGGTCCGGTCCGATCAGAGCAGAACAGAATGGTACAACTATTGCTCTCAATCTAGCATCCTGCCATTTGGAGCAGTCTAGCATTCGGATTCTAGCATCTGAAGAAAGTGGCCTACCAGTGCTACTTGTTATGTGACACACTTCCTGAAGTTAATAAAAAGTGTCCAGGGAGGGAAATTCTCCAATAGGATAGCATAGGAAAATTAACTGTCTGGCACCTGCTGGCTTTTCCCATTATGTTTCCATTTGGAAGCACAATGATCTCCATAAAAGTATGGAAGCAGAAGAATTTCCCTCCTTGTCCCTGGAGGGTTAAAGTGGGCCTGCTGTCTTTTCTTTGCCAGCCAGGCTCATCCTGACTCCTTTCTTCTCCTTCTTTTTTTATTGCATAGCTATAGCCTTTGATGATACGTTATCCTAATATGTTCTAGGAGCTCTGTTGCTATAATGTATTAGCGTAATATATCATCAAAGTGCTGTCGCTTGTAGGATACATTATTGCTTGATGTGGAAATGGAAGCCAGGGGCAAATTCCAAAGACTTACTTTCTGTAGTTTTGTATTAAGTGATTCTCCATGTCTTTTCTTTCTTCTTTTTTTTCTCCTCTCACTTTCTTTCAGAGAGATGAGCATTATTCAAAATGCAAAGAGGTTCTTAACGAAAATGTAGAGGAACATAGTTTTATGGCATTCAGATGCAGAATGCGGACTTATTAATCCAGGGCACTTTATGTAACAGGATGAGTATGATGTCACCTGTTGCCTTGCATATAAACCAACATTAGACAGGTGAGGGAAAAATAAAAGGTACTCTTTGACTTGCAAGAAGAGAGAAAGGCCATTATAAGAGTCAGTGTTCATGATAAGGAGGTCAGGTGCCTCCTTTGAGGAAAAGTGTCAGCGTTTGGGCTATTAACCTAAAGAACAAAGATGATTAAACAGATACATTATATGAGGCTTTTTTTTAATGCATATTGCTGAGAGGCATTTTTCTGCTTCTCTCCTAATACCAGAAGGACACTTGCTGGAACTGATAGCGCACAAGAAAATACTTTTTGCACAGTGTGCAGTTTATTAAAAGAATCAATTGCCACAAGATCAGGTGATAGCAATGGGTTTCAATGGCTTGAAAGAGGATTTGGCAAATCCAAAGCGCATGCACCTATTAATGGTAGCTACTTTAGCCATTATGGCTAAATGAAATCTCTGTGCTTAAGACAGCATGTTATTAAATACAAGTTTCTGAAGACAGGGCAACAGTATGGGAATGTCTTTCAATCACTGGACTTCTGAGCCAAACCAAACTTGCAATTAAGTTACTGGTTCAGAATTTGTGTCCAGTTAATCAACAGACTTGATGTGGCTTTACCAGAAGCCAAATTCTGAATCAATAAGCTGTATTTTTCTATCTATGTTCCACTTTTGGTTTAACAGAGAGTTTCAGATAATAGTTCAGGTTGTACTGGGTTGGCTTGAAAATTGGAGAATGAGGAGAAAGAGCAGATGTCTATCTTAACAGAAGTAATCTTAAATTTGTCTTTCTTAATTTCTAGTTCCAGTTCCTACAAAGCTGGGAATATAGTATGGATCTGATGATGGTGGTGGCAGTAAATGAGTAGGGGAAAATGCAGGATCTAATTACAGACTAGGCAAAGTTAACTTTACATGTTGCAAAATTACATCTTCTTTTTTTTTTATTAATTATATAACTAAATCACAAATACAAAACAAGAAAAAAAAATTAAACACCATGTGATATACATAATAGTGAATTAAAAAAATTTTTTTTTCTTTTTCTTTTTTTCTCTTCTCTTAAGCAATACTAACTTTCATTGTTATTTTGCACCTTTACCCTTAAATTTATAAATCTGTTCAACTGTTATAATTTCACATTTAATTCAATATTTTTCACATCCCCTTTAATCTATTTCTATTGTTAATTCTTTTAACTTTTTTTTTTAAAAAAAACATTGACATCACTTATCCATTTAAATCTATAAATCACAAGTTTAACACACACACCTACTAAGAATTACAAAATATACAACATAAAAGAAAAACAAAACTAAAACTAAAAAATACCCACCCCCCAGAGCCAACTTTTTATTTAATCCACTTTCCAAAATTGCCATTCTTCTTTTGACAGGGTAGTATTACTATCTCTTTTCAGAACTTTATCCAAAAATATTTTCCAAATTTCTTCAAAATCATTCCCTTTAACCAAACCTTTCATAAACCTAATTCTACGTGTTAGTTTATCATTAATTGCAATTTTCCACACTTCGTTATACCATTCCTCTATTTGAAATTTTTCATTTGCTTTCCATTTTTTTGCTATTATTAATCTCGCTGCAGTTAACGCAAAATTACATCTTCCAGGTGTGGGTCACTTAACCTGATGTTGAAATCCAACTCTTCTTTACACTTTTTTTACATTTAAACTTTGCATTATATTATTATTCCTCTGAAATTGGTCTATTTTTCTCAGATTTCTTTTCTATTGGACCTTTATCCCAAATACCAGCTTATTGATTCATTTTAAATAAATCTTCCCTAGATATTGCAATGATTTTAACAAATCTTTCAGATTTATTGTAGCTGTACAAAGCTGCAGCTCACCTCCAATTGCTGCCTTCCATCAATTGGGGCTGGTAAAGAACCTCATTTTCAAAAACCAGAAACATAAAATAAAATTAGATTTTGAGAGGTTTCATATATTTTGAATATATGTGCAAACCTCTGTTCTCTTGAGGGACTGGTCCTGAAAAGTGTGAGGCATAGGACTAGAGGCCTGTTTTGTAACTCGGGATTTAGTTAGTATATCATTTACAAAATGGAAGGGAAGAACATATAACATATAACAAATGATCCATCAGTTCAACGCGATAGGACACATTTGGCGTCCATCACAGCAGTTCAGCTCACATGGGTATATGGAGCTCTTGAATCATCTTCTTAAGGCTGATAATTTGTTTCCCCACTTTTCTTAAATCAGCTGAAAAGTATATAATTTTGAAACTGACTAATCACACTAACTGTGTCATTGTTTACAAAGTAGTTCCCTTCCTTTCCCCTTTAAAACTGATTTCATTACTTCTTCACTAATTACACAAGTCTATAATTGTACAATTAGAATTAAACATTATGAACAAAGTGTGTACTTCTTAAGTATATATAATTATTATTTTTATTTCATTCATGCTTCATATTACTTACTGCTGACATTTGTCTGCAGCTGTCAAGAACTATTAGCATTCTTCATCTCTCTCTTCATACGATCATTTTTAAAAAATGACTGGCATCCCACATCAGACATATAGCCACAATGTCATGGCTATGATCTATCTCCCAATTTGACTTCCCAAACCCACCTTAAAATCCAGCAAGCCTTAATAAGGGATGGAGTTCTGTGGTGCTGGCAAGTAAGGTCTTGAAGGATGATGCATCCAGCCCCTTCTCATCAGTAAGTTGTGGCGCACTGAGTAGAAACAGGGACTCCTATGCAGAGTGTTGATCGTTGGCAGAAGGGGCTGAATACGTCGTTCTTCAGTACCCTGCTCACCAGTGCCACAGAATTCCATTCCTCAGTGTAAGTAGCTGGATATTACGGTGGGTTAGGGGGGATATTCATGAATGTGACAATGGTAGCACAGTTGCAAATGCAAATAGGAAAATGTTATAAGGGTTTAAGGCCCTTTTCACACGGGCTTTCTCTCGCGAAATAGCCCTGTGAGCCTCGCGGGAGTGGGAGCGTCGCTCTGCACAACGCACTCCCACTTCCACGGTGCTCACGGGGCTGAAGCGGCGCGAGGGTGGATTTTTTTATTTTCGGCTTGAAGCGAAAATAAACGGCGCTCGTGCAAGGCTCCTGGTGGCGTCCCACACTTACCAGAGTGCGGAGCGCCGTCGCGGGCCGGCCTGTCGCGCTTCCTCCCCGCTTCCGCCCCCCGCGGCACCTACAGCTCCCAGGGGGTGCTGCGGAAGCTGGGGGTGTGGCTGAAGAGCGTCCGTCATGCAAGAAGACTCCACATGCAGTAAGGAGGCGGGGGAAGCGGCGGCGTTTCAGAAGAGGGTTCTCGCGTGAGCCACCCTCCTCCGTCGCGCGAGCACCAGCGCTGCGAAAAGGGCTTAAGTCTTAGGGCCTTTCTGCACTATTATTCCACTTTCAACATCCTGTGGAATTCTGGGATTTGTAGTTTCCTGAGGCCCAAGAGCTCTCTGGCTGAGAATTCTAAATGCCCCATCCTAAACTGCAAACCCCAGGATTCCATAGGATGTTGAAACTGGAATAATAGCACTAAAACAGTGTATGGCGGAAAGGCCCTTAGTAACAAATTGTAACTGACTAACAAGATGCCTGTCTATGTGCTTTATATTTACATTAATTTGTGTCAACCAGAATGGAATCAATTCATTATCAGTGTCAGACCTGTTATTGAATCTTCATTGGTCTGAATTAGAATCAAATCCACTGAACCTGAAATGGAATTGAACTCTCAGAAATAAAGATTTGCCTCCTCCAGGTGGCTGATGAGTCAAAACCAAAATGCAACAACCACATATACACAACTAAGTACGTCTTAGCCCTACTGACATAGCCTGAAGATAAGGCCTAATGATGCTTCTGTCTCTTTGGAGGTCATGGAGAAACTGGCTGTTGGAGCTGACTCTTCTTTCTCAAAACTTGGAATGTTATTTTAGACAAACACTACTCATTCCTTTCCAAAGTACTGCTTTACTAGTTATCCAGTGTGTACTCACATATTAATAGCAAACTAATTGTTCTTTAATTATAATTGTGTCAATTAATTAATTAATGGTGACAAATGGTCAAAATTGTCCCCAAGTGTAACATTTTACAAAAAAGAAATAAACAAAAAGAGTTACTCTCAGGAGTAAATTTGGCATGGGAAGAAGGGCATTGGCCCCAATAGACTTTTGCTCCTGCAAAATGATATTTTCCTTCAGTTGCCCACTTTCTAGCAGTAACTTAAAACTTCAGTTGAGCATCTCAAAATATAGTTGAGGAATCCAAAGAAAAGACGGAGGTGAAGTGACCAAAGGAATATGAGCACAGCAAAGAGGAAAGTTCTAGGTATGACCGATTTTCAGTCTCATGCTCTGCAATGCCAGCAATTTGCCAACTAAAGAGAAAATTCATGAGGAGACAGAATTCTTATTTGGGGTGGGCATGTTCTCAACATTCCTCCCATAGCTACCCTATTGCTGGTGGCAATCTGAAAACTGCAACAAAAACAAAATGAATGAATTTTCATACCTCTAACTGAAGGTTATTATGGAAAACTATAACTGTCACCATGAGAATTACCAAATTTTCCCTCCCCCTGCTTCCATGACTTTAAACACTGAAATTTACTAGGTGAAATGTTGTCAGGCATGCAACTACAATGACTAGTGTGTGTATATGTGTGTGTATTACTTGGTTAGTTTCTGTATGTTGGTATGCTCTTAAAGAAAGAGGAACAGCAAGAAGTAAATGGCAGTACCAAATTGCCTCTAGCATCCTTTAACAGCACCGCTAAAAACTATCTTTTGAATGGTATTGTCCAAAATCTAAGCAATCTTACTGTCTCTCTTTTTTTACTTATAAACTGATGTTGTTATTTATAAACACAATGGCTCAGGTTCAGCATCTATGTTCTGTAGCTTTATGAATCCAAGGCTATACTGCAGAAAAGCCACAACACTCTATCAGTGAATTGTGAAGGTGTGCCAATTGGGGCACCAGCAAGATTGTTCCAATGTGCATGAGGTGTGTCCAATGTGCCTTTGGTGCTCCTGTTACCTTGACTTCTGGGGGTCCCTGGGGGACACCCGAATTTGCTCCAAAAATACAAAGATTAGGGAAATTAGCGGAGCACTGCTTAGCAAAACGGAGGGCAGGGCAACACAGAGAGATCTTGAACCCTATGTCTATAGAGTGAGATCACACAAGAGCCAGGTCAAATGTCCAATTATCAGTGGTTTTATTTAGCAGAATTGGCAAAATATCCACACACATAGCAAAGCAATCACTCACACAAGCGCATAAGGACTAATGAGTTGAAAAGATATGAAGATTGGGAAAAGTGGAGGGAAAGAGAGAGAGTGGTTTACTGCACCTGATCCTGTAGACTGCAGCTAGGGAAGAAGCAAGTGGCTCAGTGGAGGAAAAAGAATGCTGAGGGGAGCTCTCAACTAGCAGAATGCTGGGGAGAAGGCTAGTCAAGCGTGGGAGTTCTCCAAAGAGAGCCCCAAAAGGGGACTCAATTATAGTGCAAAGTATGCCTCGGGGGGGGGGACAGACCCTTTCCGGAAAAGGACAAATGGTCAAATCATGCAGATGGACCTCGTTTTGCATTTCAAATCTCATCCGGAAGACACATAGTTCACATCAAGGTGACATTGTAGTTGATGGCCCATTTTGTGTGTATATATGTGCCTTTTGAGGTTTCCCTATTGGGTACGTGACTGGGGGATTGTTGGCCTGACCTCATTAGCTGTGCTTCGGTTTTAGACCCAGATGTCTACGTTCCTGTCTGTCTGGTGAACCTCTGGTTTAATAACTTTTAATGTATTAAGCGTTATACTCCTCCAGGACTGGGTCTGCCAGCAGGGGTTACAATCCTAATGAGCATCTGGCACTTTGGATGCACGTTTGACATTTCTGATGTGTTCTGGACACTTTTGATGCACATCCTCCATTCCAGTTGCACTCCAGCACTTCCTAGCTGGTGTCCAGATATGCCTTGGTGCCCATTGTACATCAGGGCCATGACAACATCATTCACTCCTGTGGCTACCATTGCACAATGGACGCCTGTACATTGCAACATCACAGCAGTCACTAGGAGAATACAGATATTGTGAAACTGCTCAGTTCTGTTTCCCACACACACATCAGTCCATTTATAAAGATGTAAGTCCCACATTGAATTTCAGCCATTATTTCTCATTTGTGACTTCCAAGTTCTGCTCTTTCTGGCATAAAGGAGGCAAGCAATTCCCTGGCAGTTTTTCCTTCTTTGGCTGAATGATGGGGTCTGGTTGGTCTTCCCATTGCCATGTTTTTTTCTTTTGTTTGCTTTCGTGTGTGGTGGTGGTAGGGCTTTGGATGCTGGGTCCCTTGCCAGATGGCAGAAGCCAGAGACTGCTCCCCCTTTCATGTCTTCTTTGTGGCATTTCTGAAAGCAATCCTTTGTATTGCCTTAGATATAAAACAAGACCAGGCTTAAACATTTGTATTGAAGAGGGAAATTTCTTTTCAAGAAATGCAGCTTTCAGGACCAAAGTAATACATTTCTGTGCTGCACCTTGGTTCAGTCTTTCAAGAGGAATGGGACAATTGGACCTCCAGTGCTTGAGCAATAGGAGGAGAGATTTCCAAAGGTTTATATAAGCATGTGTCAGGTTGCTAGGCTTCCTGTCATGTTAAAATAGTATGGTCTGTTGGATGTGCATTGGGGCAAATGTATTTAACCACTGCATAGAAGCTAGTATGTATCCCTGCTAGGTAGGTAACAACTAATTGCTGTTAGAATATAGTCATTGCTAATGATGTATACATATATATACTTTTATCTCTTGTTGTTATATTCTTATTGCTATTTTTGTCTTATTTTACATACATAAATTTTGTTTATAAAAATCATTAAAAAATATAGTCATTGCTAATTGCTGTTACAAGATACCCATCACTAACTGCTGTTACAATGCATGCATAGAGGTGGTCTATTGCTACAATATATCTGGGCCATTTCCGCACTAGACTGTTAACACAGAAATGTCCTGGGATGGTGAGAGGGGGAAGAGCAGATAAGGGTGAAAATGAAAGTGCAGAGTGGAGAGACATGTTGTTTTGAGAACCTAAAAGCAGGAAATACACAATCAGATCACCTTGTCCAAGGATGTGGGGGATACAGGTGTCAGGCACTGGCCTGGGAAAGTGTTGGGGAGGTGGTGTGGCATATGGATTTAGGGCTCTCACCAATCGCTGCTTTGCATGCCCTAATTTGTAATGTTAACCTATAAAAGCTGTAAGCTGTACGTTTTCTTTAGTCTCAACACTTCTATGGAAGTATCCTGGGTTGCTTATTCTTATCTGTCAAAAGGAGCCCTGGTGGCGCAGAGGTTAAATGCCAGTGCTGCAAGCCACAAAGGTTGTGAGTTCAATCCTGCCCAGCTCCAAGGTTGACTCAGCCTTCCATCCCTTCGCAGGTCGGTCAAATGAGTCCCCAGCTTGTTGGAGGCATTATAGAAATGTTTCGAAATACATGCTATTTGTAAGTTGTTCACCGCCTCGATCCATATGGAGAGGCAGGATACAAATAAATAATTTTAAAAAATCAACTACTGCACACCTTCAAGTGAATTTTGTGAAGTGTAGGTCATCCAGTGCATGATAACATGCTCATTACTAATGGTAGTGTAACAGCAAGACTTTTCATTTTTCCTTTTAAAAATCATTTTCAGTGATCCCTGTGATGGTAGTACAACAAAGATTACAATGGGACAACTCTCTACAGCCACTAGGGAACAGTCTCAGCCTCCCTCTCCACACTAAGCCTCTGCAACTACTATTGTTCTAGAATAATACGTTCTGCAAATGGTTTGCAAGCATGTGGTTTCAAGGAGAGAGCTTATGTGATGATGGCAGGGGGAAAAACTTATTACTCATTCTTGCCTGCAAGAATGAAGAACCCAAAGATCTAAATCCTCATTATGTACACATTTTGGTGTTTGTTGTTTTGAGCCAAGAACTATATCACAAACTCTGGAGATGAGTGAAAGCTGCAGGTTGCAGAGATCCAGAGTTTGGGACATATCTAATGTAGTTCCTGGATCTGGCACAAAATCTTACTGCAATTTTTGTTTTATGATTCTGTGATCATGTGAATTTATATAGCATAGTAGATAAATAAAGACTTCAATTATATAGTCTCTCAATTGATCTGCTCAAATGAAGAAATCTGAATGGAAACACAGAGTGGATGTTTGAGGGCTCTGGGGTGAGTTCTGTCTTTTTAAAAAAATGTGGCACATGCTCAGAAGAATCATGTATTTAAATTCTAATTCTATGCCTTGGCTCCTATGTTGCTTCTCTTCAGATTAGTGGATCTTGATTAGCTATCTTACATTCTATCACTGAAGTGGCAATCAAACTGCTGGTTTGCTATGAAGGCATGGTCTGTATATTACTGGGATACAAGGGAAACTTGGCTGACATATTTCATAGTGTACAGTTTTGCTAATTTTTCTATAAAGGTCTCTGCCTGTGTAAAGAGAATCTACACTATGAGCACTGGGAAAGATCCTTTCAAACATCAGCATGCCTCCATAGTGTGTACAAGGATATATTTCTAGATGTGTCATGATAAATCCTTATGATATAAAAAGCCCTCAGATGGCTGAAGATGCCTATGAAGGATGCTGACTTTATAGTGCCTCCTTTTTACAAAGGCAAACACATCTCTAAATTATGTATTGAAATTAGAAACAGAAAAGATGGGAGCTCTTCTAATCCAAATCCCACTAAACAAGCAGGATTGCCCCCTCTGGGATATTCTTGAGTGCTCTATGTAGTCTAGTTTTAAGTGATTCAGAGATTAGGCTTTTACCAGTCCATTTAGGAAATCATGCTGCATCTTACTGACAAGATGATTTCCCCATCTCTCATTGTAAATTTGGTCCCTCCCCACCTTTTTATAAATTGATTGATCATTTGTTTGTTTATTATTATGTTGTTGTTACGTCCCTCAAGTTCACTGAGACCTATGGAAACTCCATCCTAAGGCCTACTGGGCAAGATTTGTTCAGAGGAGGAGGACAGCCATTACCCTCCCTGGAGGCTGATAGAGTGTGAGTCACCCAAGGCCACCCACTGGGGCCCTTTTCGCACACAGTTTTTTTTTTTTTTTTGCGCAAGCACCCCTTGAGCGTTGCGTGAATGGAAGTGTCGGTCCGTATGATTCACTCCCACTCACGTGACGCTTGGGAGCCTAAAGCAGGGCGCATGCGCATTTTCTTATTTTTGGCTCTAAGCCGAAAATACTGCATGCTTGCGCAATGCTCACGGCGCCCTCGCACATTTACCTGTGTGCGGTGCGTCGGCGAGCCGGGCCGGTCGCACTTCCTTCCCCCAGCGCAGCCTACAACTCCCAGACTGCACTGCGGAAGGAAGGGGCAGGGCGCTAGTGCGATGGTCGCACTACCAGGAAGCAACCTGTGGGACGAAGGAGCGGGAAAGTGGCAGCGTTTCAGATGAGGCTTCTCACGCAAGATGCCCCCCCCAGCCGCGCAAACGTGTGAAAAGGGTCTGGGTTTCCATGGCTGAGGAAAGATTTAAACCCAGGTGTCTTGAAATGCTAGTCCAATACTCAAATCACCATATCACACTGATGATACTTCTGTAGCATTGTTCTGAAATGAACCAAGGCAGTATACAGAGGATTTAAAACATAAATAAAAATAAAAACACTAAAAAATGATTAGAAAGCACAATTAGAGAGATCTTGAGGTGTAAAATATGGCCAGACACCTGTAGGTGTCAAACACACAGGTAAGTTCGCTTATGCATGTGGCTAGACTTTTTTTTTTTTGTTGCCACAGTGGATGTATTCATTTCAAAGCTGAGTAAATGGAGTTTTGGAAGTGTAATTATTTCACATGAAATTCCTCATTGTCAGATGGAGTATAACTATTTGTTGGTGCCTTCAATGTACCACTTTATTCCCCAGGATTGCATAAACAGTTAGAGTGCCTTCCCCATTGCACAGTAAGCAGGGACATTGGCAGAAATGCAATTACAGGCACAATGTGAATATTTAGCAGAAGTGTACAGTTGAAGCATAATTGCTTCTCCTGGGCACACCAGGGCAGATTAGAAGGCCATGCTGGTGGAATCAAGGATCCAACTTAATTGAAAGAAATGCATTTCTGTCTCACACTCTAAAAGAGCAGAATCTGAACAGAATGTGAGGTCTGAGCTCATGGATTTTACATTCTAGCATATTTTCCTAAAAACTGCCAAGTCACTCATCTTCTTGCCAAGAAAACCCTGTGATGGGTTCAACTTTGAGTTGCAATAAGTCAGAACTGACTCAAAGGCACACAACCAGCAACTTTGAGCTGACCCAGGTACTTTTTAAAATAAACAAGGTAGGGCTGTCAATGGCTGTTGAGCATGACGCCTAAATGAAACATTCTTCCTGCATAGTGGTATATATCTGAAAACCTGGGGGTGAAGAATATTTTAAAAGAGAGAAATGTCAAGTAGTCTTCAAAAGGGCATCCACATGGTTTTTTCTTCTTTTCCTCTCTCTCTTTATTAGTATGGATTTGAACCTCCAACAAAATGGATAAACTTGAGCTAATGAAAGATAAAAAAAAATCAACAATAACAGAAGGGAATTGGCAGACCAACTAATAATAACAGAAAATGTAATGAGAGTAATTGGGGGAAGCCCCTAATAAAATCTACATAGGAATAAAACTATTCCCCTTGTTATCAGGCCATAAAAATTCCCTCCAGCCCATTTAGTATGAAGGGACCTCACCCATCTTACATTTCCTAAGCATCCAAAATTAGATAGTATTTTAGCATCAGGTTCATAGATGGCAGTCCATTCCAGTAGGTGAGAAGTTTCAAGGTCTCTTCCAGGTCCAATTGAACAAGCAAAGCAGGCAGGAGGCAGTGCCTCAGTATTTATAAAGCAGTGGTGGTTGATGGCTTCCATCTCAGTATAGTGGTGTATCCACTCTGGGTTTCAGTCTGAGCTTCAAATGAACTATCCAAAGTCCTGAACTTATTTGAACCTATCCCACCAGTATGGGAGCCACCAATTGCCATTGTTATTAAAAAAAGAGAGGGGCAATTAGAAAGAGAAAAAAGTGAATTCATAAAGGGAACTATGTCCTTGAAGCAAACATGAGACCAGACCTTTATATCAGTTTGCACCTGAGCCCAGAGATGGACTCTAGGATTTCTTCACAAATAAGCATAGTTTATTTTGGAGGAGACTGGTTGGAAGCTTCAGAGGTCACAAAAGTGAGGGCCAGGGGCAGCATGTGACCCACAGGCTGCACTAGGCCCACCCCTGCTTTAGCCCATTAGGACGGAATTAACAAGACTGAATTAAAAAGCTTAACCTCCATAGTTACTTATTAACACAAAAAACAGAACTATTTTTGTGCAAAAAGACACACTTTACAGAATAATTCTTGTGCAACACTGTAAGTTGGTTGAATAGAGGAAGAATACTGCAGAGGAACATCCGTTTTCTTCTTCAGTGGACAGAAAACTACTTTAATTATTCATCTCTATATGCAAGGATTTTACCTCCCTCTAAGAAACTGGGGTTGCGTTGGGAGTGCCAGTCTATCATTTCTCTTGAATGTCTTGGTGACTCTCACAACCATCAGCCATTATGCCTCAACAGAGCTAGACCCTGGGGACACTGTTATTGCCCATTCTTTCTTGTAAGGTCATGTCCAGAAAGAGAGAGCAACAATTCCCCTGTAAAAGAGGTACTTAAGATCGAGGGTGGGGGGCAAAGGTTGGAGAAAATCCCAAACAATCAAATGCATGAAATTAAAACTCCAAAATTGGAGGGCTGACTGTATATAAATTTATAAATAAACATAAAATTCTAAAATTGCTTGGAACTCAGATAGCTAAAGCACTGCCTCTTCCTATATCGATTTAGATATTATTTAAGATCTTCTATAAAGTCCATTTTTTGAGTGGCTTCCTTAGTCAAGCACATGATGCACTGATTTAAAAAACCCAACCCAGACCAACCCAAAACAAAACAAAACACAAACAATAGAATTGTTATGGCACCCTCATTTTGGAAACTCTTCTCATGTTTGTCTTGACACTTTTAATGATACCATTGTCTCTGACTTCTTTTGAGTTTTTATAGCTCTGTATGTCTTGCTTTTGGTTAGACTGAGATTTAATTTCATTGTACTTTTTTTGGCATTTTTAATTTAGGGCTAAATTCCATTTTTTCACTCATGGAATCAAATAGAATTCTCTAGACGTCAACTCACAATCAGTCATGAAGGAACATGGGAGTGGGGGGGCGATTTGCCCCAGGTGGCAATGGTTTTGGGGCATCCCAGCCTGTAGCCATGCCCCCACGCACTATAGCCACACCCCCATAGTGGCCATGCCCCTCATGCCATAGCCCTACCTCCTCTGCCCCCCTCCACAAACTCCAAACTCTGCTACCGCTCACAATTCAGCAATTGATTCAATAGGTCTACTCTAAACAAAACTAACAATTGGATTGAGACCAACAATGTAAAGATGTTTAGCAGTGCAACATTAATTCCTTAAGAATTTTATATAGGCCAACATCCCATGCTGGAGTACAACTTTGCTTGTGCAGTTCTGTAGCCTTCCTTTCCCTGGCAGCTTTCAAGCCCCCAGAGGGTCTCTGGTTGCTGCTTACCAGATGGTAAGGAAAACAGTGATGCAATTCAGACCATGAATTAGCATGGCCTCAGCTAAATACCTTAAAGTCACCATACCTCATCTGATCTTGGAAGCTAAGCAGGGTCTGCTCTGGTTAGTACTTGGATGGGAGACTGCCATGAATAACAGGTACTGTGGGGCATGGTTCAGGGGAAAAAAATGTGCTGGGTTTTCCTTGCGTAAGAAAACCCTATGAAATTAACTTGAAGGCATACACACACACACACACAGCTTGAGGATGCACTTGTTGATGGAGAACACCTTCTCTTATCCTTGCCTTGACGGGCTGAGTTGTCTTCCCTTGCCCTCCCTTGTTCACCCAAAAGAAACAACAATTTCACCCTCTTCCAGGGCTTGACAACTGCCTGTGGGGTTAGGTTTTGGGATGGGTAGAAGAACACCCTCCACTGTGTCTGAAAAGGGACTTTTGCCAATAGAATCCCTGCTTACACATCTGCATGTTACTAAGAGAATGCTAGCCATTGTACGACAAATTCCTTTGTGGCTTCGCACTAAACCTTCTGTTGATGAATTTAAGAGGAACAAAGAGGAGAAGAAAGAAAAGAGAGAGCAATTTCCCAACCTTCATGTCCTTTGTATCATTCATGATTTCAAAAATGTTTATCACGTACCCCATTCGTCCTCTGTTTCTGAAGTTTAGAGCAAAAAATGGCAAAGATTAATTAGTTTATGGCCTTCATTTGTGGTTGAGTCTGTCTTATTTCCTGGGCTTGAACCATATGGTCTTCAGGTACATCCCAGTCATAAAATTACAAAAATAATGTAATGCATCCAGAAGTGCTGATTACATCTCCTTTGGGCAGCTATCCAAAGGACCTCTGTAAATGAAATCTGAACTCTTTGGAAAGGGGAGCTTTTAATTAGAAACTATAGAAAGTAAACTATCAAATACTGCCTCCAAATCAGCTTTGAGATATCAAATACTAGAATACAATATCAAAGTAAAATCTGAAACAAAAATGAAACAAAAATGATTGACTAGAAAACACAGACATCAAAGCAATGTTGAATATTTTGTAAATAACATGAATATTAAGATAGGACCATCAAAAGAATTTTCAGTATCAAATTCATGAGACAATATTTTTTCAAGCAGAGTTGCATCTGGCTTACTCTTTAGGAAATCTTCCAAAATTTGAATCTGTTGACTTGGACAGCTAGCTCTGTCCAAGCCAATGTGTATGGATACTGGTCTCCACATCAGAAGTGTGGTAGAAGATTTATATAGCACTGTTTTTCTACTCACGTTCCCAGACATCCTTCTAGATCTGTATGTCTCTTCCCATAACAACTGACTTTGTTCATTAACTCATTCTCTTTGACTCTTTACATGTTAGCCATTGGTGCTCCACATCCAATTTCACCAAAAAAAATTATTTTTCTCCCTCCTAATTCTCTCCTAATTAATCACATATCTTCACACCTCTTTTTCAGAGTAAAACCTGACATTATCCCAGTGATTAGTGAGATACCATTGGCCTCATTCATTAGTTGTCTTACTTTTTCCTTTAATTTTATGACTCCAACACAAGATAAAACAATCTTCTTTCACCCAGGTCTGCAGTAGCACCCATTCATTCTTCCTGGCTTTTTTCTCTCCAAATGGTACTGATTTCACTGAATTATGAGCTCTCCCACTTCCTTTGACAAAATCATACTTTGCTGATCTTTTCATTTGCTTAGCCTTCACTGGCCACACTATCAAAGAAGTTTCCAAAGAGTATAAAAGCGAAAGTCCATTTTTCCTCAGTAAAAGAAGTGCAAACCCTCTTGGGGAGATTTGTTGTTGTTCTTTTGTGACTTCAAGTCATTTTCTGACTTATGGAGACCCTAAGGTGAACCTATCACGGGGTTATCTGGGACTGAGAGTGTGTCATGTGCCCAAGATCACCCAGTGGGTTTCCATGGCCAAGTGGGGAATCAAACACTGGTCTCCAGAGTCGTAGTTCAGTGCTCAAATCACTACACCACACTTGCTCTCCTTGCGTAGATTACATGCTTTTTTTTTCCTGAGGCATGCTACAATTCTATGTACACTGACCTGGGAGAAAATCTCACTGTGCAAAAGAAAATTTAATTTGGAATAGACATGCATAGGATATGATTTATAAAGCATTCCTATGTAGCAGATGACTCGCTTGAGACATCTGAACCAACTGGTTTCATTGTGTCTCCATTTGGTGCACTTGATTCATAGTGCAAGCCTATGCAAGTTTATTCAGAAGTACTGCACTGTTTTCTTAGTGAGCTTTACCTTCTAGTTTGGGCATTTAGTATCTTCAGGCTTGTGAACTGACAGGGAGAATGGAATCGCTTGCTTTTATTGCTTCTAATTTTTTATTAAGTAAAAATAAAAAAAAACACTCCAAAACAAATCAAGAATTCAAAACAACAAAATAACAACAGAAATCTCATTTGGGAAGCAATGCTCTCACCTCCATAGGTACATCCCTGTCTATCACCTTTTTATCAAGAAGCTTAAGGTGGCAACCAGAGGCTGAAATTCTGAGGTGTTTTACGCTAGCCTAATTGTGGCTATGGAGCTGTCTGCTTTCTGACCCATACAGCTGCTGATTGGCCAAGGGGATGAACTGGGATCACATCCTCCTCAGCTGGCTACTTTTGCCTTCCCACACCTCCAAATAAGTAAGCTGGTTTTGCACTGCCAGCTTCATAGAGAATCTCACCCAATGTGGCAACCTTCCATTTTATCTCCCCATCAACTGCTCTTGTTGTGTGCCTTCAAGATGTCTTCAACTTACCAAAACTGCAAAGTGAACTTATCATGAGTTTTTCTGGAGCTGAGAGCGTGTGACCCACGCAAAGTCACCCAATGGGTTTCAAGGGCTGAGCAGGGAATCAAATCCTGGTCTCCAGGGTTGTAGTCCAATGTTCAAACCACTACGCCATGTTGGCTATCAAAGTTTTTGTAGCAAGATTTATAGCCAAGATTTGTTCAGAGGGAGTTTGCCATTGCCTTCATCTAAGGCTCACAGAGTATGATTTGTCCAACGTTATCTCTGAATTTAGGCAGGCTTTTGGCTTTTGGCGAATGCTCAAACTACTACACCATCAACTATGCAACCAAAAATAAGACAGAGGGACTGGCTCCATCACCACCAAAAATTACTATGCCACGTACACAGATTAAAAATAGGGCTTGCCTGGAGGCTTAAAATCTAAAGAAGGGCACTATACATTTAGTTTTCTGGGTGCCCAAATCCCCCACTGAGAATCGGTACAGAAGATGTAAGAAAATTGAAGGAAACAGGAATGTCTCAAATGAGGGATTGGGTGGGAATCATATGTTAGATTACTGTTTTGAGGAGGAACAGGTCTGTTGTTTTGTCCCTTTACAGGAAAGTGTGCAGTTTTTTAAAAGTTACACTAGAAAATGTGAACAAAGTGACCGTATCATCCACCATCTCACATGATTTTCTGTAGCAGACAGCACAAATGTGTGGGCACATATGCATACACTGCTAACATTGAACCTCAAAGAGAACTCTTAGCTGTAAGCAGAGAACAGTTTCTATAAGAGGCATTTACTGCAGGTGAATTATTTCCACTTTAAAACCAACGTTTAATTCAGAAAAACCACATAAATAATTATTTCACCTGATTTTCCTCTCACTTAATTGCTGTTAAGAATTTTGCTGCATAGTCAATGCTGGTGAGTGAGACCCATTAGCAGCCTTCCTTTCCTGTATCTCTTCTTTTATTCATGATTTTTGCTACACTGTACATGCACACATCCTTCAGAATTGGCCTAAGATTAAAGCTTCTCTTCCATTTCACACCTAGTTAAATGCCATTTAGCCTGATGTCACCACCTGAACTTGTCATTAGTGGTATGTATGTCAATTGCACTCTAATTAAGGAAATGCCTTTGCACACTCATTAAGCTTAAATTGCTTTGCTGGAAGATATTTCAGCCAACTTATTCCTTATTCCAGACTGAGCTTAGAAGTAACTAGTTACTAATAGCTAATTCCTTTTTCAATAACCAACATCATCATCATCATCATCATCATCATCACCATTGCACTTTTGCAAAGGTTAATGCTACTCCTTTTGTGGCTCACCTGTAAAATTTAAACATTGCTTTCATGATGGGGCTGTTGCTTCACCAAATGGAGGAGGCAGAATAGTGACAAAGATGTAACTATTCTGATTACAAAGAACACTGATAAAGAACTAATTATTTTTGGTTACTTTTGAGAAGCTGGAAGTAAAAAGATACTGACTATGCTTTTGACTGCATAGAATTTTATTGAAAATTTAATTATATTTTAACTATTGTGTGATTTAATTTTTGTTTAGTTGCATCTGTTTCAATTTTCATAAGGTGAAAAAACAGCAGTAATAATGTGCCTTGGAGCTATGATTGCAACTCATTACTTGTAAAAATTGTTGTCCAACTGTTCATGCTATTTGGGTAATACTGGACAATTTGTCTAATAATTTAAGTCACCAGATCTCTCTCTCTGTATATGGGTTGGTGAGTGCGGGCAGGTATGTGTATACATTCATATTTTCAAGCACAATCCCTTGGAAATGAATCTTCACCAAAGGATTCAAAGGATCCTATTTAGTTATGAATAAACAGTTATGAAAATATGCAATCTGTCCCATACATTGTTGTTGAGTTGTGTTTTCCCTTCAAAACAGGACAGAATGGAAACATTCTGCTTCTGCTTCTATCTAAATCAACTCAAAAATTATTTTCAAGGGTCATTCTTGATCCATTCCTTAGGGCCTTAGTAAGCCTATTAGAAAAGAATGCAGGAAGGCTGTTAATATGGGGAAAGTGTTAAATATAAATCCTAGCATCTATTGCAGCATTTATCCCATTAATAACAGGAGGAAAAGGATGATTATTATGATAGGGGATGTCATTCTTCACTGATTTTTTTTCTTGTGTGAAGCAATCAGTAATTTTAGCACTTTTCTGCACTCTGCAAGAAAAGCTTCGAAAAATGCAGAGTTTTCAGAGACTATGTATAATTCAGGACTTATTTTGTGCAAAACCTGTATGTGGTAGTTTGGCACCGGGAAGCAGCACTGTCCGGGCAGAAAACGTTGGAAATACCATTTACTAAGCAAAATGACCATATGCTATTTTTGCACAGAATAAGTCCCTAGTTACAATATTTTCTGCAGAGGAAACAGGATGACATTCCTGTGTAGAAAATGCCGCTTTCTCCACAAAATAATCATGTGCAAATCTTGAACAGAATAAGTGCTGAAGGATTATGCTTGTCAGTCCAGGATTGCTTTTTTCAGGGTTTCCAACACTTGAGACACATATGTTCTTTAAAACATTTTTTAAATACTGTTGAATAGTCTTTCCATCCTTAGTATGTATATTATAGGAAGTCTCCACCTATTGGTCAGACCAAGGCCTTTTCTGCACAGCATTTGCCATGCAAAAGGGTGCCTGGAGCATCGTGCGATTGAGAGGAGCAATCTGCATGACGCACTCACAATCGCGTGATGGTCCAGGGGCCGGCAGGTGCCGATGGCGCACCTTATCATTTTCGGCTGCAAACTGAAAATGATGCGCGATCGTGCATTGCTCCTGGGCCCTGCGTGCACTTACCTGGCGTGCGGAAACTCTGGAGCCGTGTTGGTCACGCTTCCTGCCCCAGCACAGCCTGGGAAACTCCCAGGTTGCACTGCGGAAGGAAGCGGTGGGGATCTTGCGAGAGCAGGCAGCTTGTGCGGAGCTGAAGCAGCAGGGATGCAAGAGTCTCTTGCTGGAGGCTGCTCGCACGATCCCCGTACCCCAGCGCCAGAAAAAGGTAAGGTGCAGAAAGGGCCCAAGACTTGCTTAGCTTGAGTAAACACTGAGACATCATATGCTATGACTTCGAATTAGGTTGCATTTGTTGTTATTGTACTGTTGCTGTTTGTTGTGTGCCTTCAAGTTGTTTCCAACTTATGACAATCCGAAGGTGAAATGATCACAGGGTTTTCTGGGGGCTGAGGGTATGTGACATGCCCCAAGGTCACCCAGTAGATTTCTATGGCTGAGCAGGGAACTGAATCCTGGTCACCAGAGTTGTAGTCCAATGCTCAAAACACTACACCATGCTGGCTCTCAGGTTATATTTAGTGGAGTGAATTGCTCTTCTATTATAGTTATTCCTATTCAATGTGTACAAAGGATGTCAGGACAAATAAATGTATTACAATCTATCTGCTATCCTCCAGGGCCCCTTCGACATTGCCATAAAAAGCAAGAGAGACTACCTGGCATGTCCCATACCATTGCCATTTCAGTAATATCAGATTGCATGAGAAAACTCCACAATCCTTGAAGAATAATAGATTTTCTGATGCTCAGGACATCAGAATGTACTGGATTTCTTGACACTGAATAATAAAAACAGAGTAGCATTGAGTGCCTTCATGCCTTGCACAGTCTTCTGTGGAATTATTCTAAGCAGAAACACATGTGAGTTTTCAGCACAAAAAACAAACCAACAAACAAAAAAACCCTTCATAGGAAACAGTGTCAAGAAGAATATTGGCAAGCTGGAACATGTCCGGAGGAGGGCAACCAAAATGGCGAAGGGTATGGAAGCCATGCCCTATGAGGAGCGACTTAGGTTGCTAGGTATGTTTAGCCTGATGAAAAGAAGGTTAAGAGGTTACTTGATAGCCATGTTTAAATATTTGAAGGGATGTCATGTTGAAGATGGCATAAGCTTGTTTTCTGCTGCTCCAGAGAACTAGGACACGGAGCAATGGATTCAAAACAGATGAAAAGAAATTTCACCTAAACCCCAGGATGAACAGTAAGAGCTATTTGACAGTGGGATATGCTGCCTTGGAGTGTGGTGGAGTCACCTGCTTTGGAAATTTTTAAGCAGATGCTGGATGGCCATTTGCTGGGGGTGCTTTGAGTGTTTGTTTCTGCATGACAGGGGGTTGGACTCAATGGCCATTGTGGTCTCTTCCAACTTTCTATGATTCTATTTTGCTCAGAAAAACCTGATTTCCCATGCAGAAGACTTTTTTCTTTCTGGTGGAGAAAAACCATCTGCATTTCTGTGTAGACTAATTTCCTGGATGATCTTGCAAGATGCATGTATCTCCTGAGAAACAAAGTATAATAAAATCATGGAAGTTATTCTTCCTTGTGTGTAAGGGCAAGAAACGTGAAGAGTTCATTTCTGCGGAACATATAAATGATCTACTCACTAGGGTTTGGTGAATTTTTCAAACTCAATTTTGTTCAGATTTGCACAAAAATCTATAACATATTTTAGATATTTTCCCCATCCTCCTGCCCCAATATATGCAGCTCTTTGTATTCATTTTGAAGAGCACATATTTTTATGCACATTGTATAAAATGTATATACACTTTGTAAGTGATTTTAAATGGAGTAAAGTATTCAAATATATTTTTCCAATTTATACATGTATGTCTCTACGCGCTCATACAAATGAATGCTTTTTTGGTGGGGGAGGTAGAGGAGTTTTTCAAATGTACAGTATTTTTTGTGATCTGCTCTCCAATTTTAGAAAAAGTATGGAATTTCATGATGACATTCTAAGTTCTGGTTGTGAACTGAAAGAAATTCTCAGCCATTCCAAGCTTGTTTGATGCATTTTGTGCATTTTGATTGGCCAATAAAAGTATCACTCTTTTGTGAACTCTGGCACAGAATCTCTGCCGACCTAACTTTGGAGACATGGACTCACATAGATTTACAGTTCCTCCTCTGCAACTTTGTACATCAGATGTAGTGAATTTTTTTTTTCATTTCCAGCTCAAATATCAATACTGTTTATGCCTGTAGAGCAATGGTTTTCAACCTTCCTAATGCCGCGACCCTTTAATACAGTTCCTCATGTTGTGGTGACCCCCAACCATAAAATTATTTATTGTTTACAATGCCTGCCCCCCCGGCAAAGGAACGGGGGCGGCAGGGACGGAAAGAGGAGCCGTGTGTCTCCCCCGGGAAAAACTCTGAGAACCCCCCCGGCTCTGCTTCTGCTTCGCTCTCGTTTCTGCTGGGGAGGCAGTGTGGGAAAAGTTTCCAGAGTGTCGACCCTGGCGGGGGGGAAGGAATCCCAGTGCCTTTGTCTTTTGCACCAGGCGCAGCTCGCCCCCTTGGAAAAGCGCCGCCTTGCAGCCCCCCGGCCCTTCCTCAGCCCCCCCGTGGTGAGTGGGGCAGGGGCCATGGTGAGGAGGAGACCTGCCCCCCGTGCTGCCGCCACCCCCCCAAGCTGGCCCGTCAGACGAGAGGTTCTCCCGGTAACAGAGAAGGGGAGCGATTTCAGTCCCTTCTGAACAGGGGCAGGAGGATGCGAGCACATAGCTCGTGCTTGCGCACCACCATTCCTGCTGTGGCGACCCTGTGGCCTCACGAGCTCCCGCCAAAGGGGGCAGGAGGGCGAGAGCGCGTGGCTCGTGGTTGCGCACCACCACCAAGGAGGGAATGGAGTCTAAGACCATCGGAAATACGTATTTTCCGATGGTCTTAGGCGACCCTGTGAAAGGGTCATTCGACCCCCAAAGGAGTCGCAACCCACAGGTTGAGAACTGCTGCTGTAGAGCATACAAGTAGGTTAAAATAGCATGGAAACAGACACAGAGATAATGCCAGGAAACCAGAGATTATAATCTTTTTTACAAAATACATGTTTGGATGTACTATAATGAGAGGTTATTCTAATGAAAGCATTACTTACAGACCTATTCTAAGAAGAGTTTTAACAGTCTTCAAACTGGCTGATCCAATGCCCTGAGCAATTTGACCTGCTTACAGGAGACCCTTCCAATTTTAAGTTGAGAGTATGATAAAGAAATTCTTATATGTTAGCCCATGACAAAGCAAAATGGTTTTGAAAAGTTGTAAAAATGTAAGTAAAATCCCCATTTCACTATCACATCTTTTGCTTTCACAGGCAACACTGCAACCCTGTGTGATGCACATGCATTTCTTACTAACAGCTGTGTATAATAATGCCAGGCAACCAATATATAGGCCAGGCTGTGGGACACTAACTATTGTCCATAACTGCTAATACTATTTCTGTTTTTATTGTCTTAAACCTGCCAGACGTTGACGCTATTCAAAGCTATCCCTTTACTCCAGATGATTTTAACAGCCTGTAGCAAAATTGACTTAAGCAGTAGTTATGTGGGTTTCAGAGGATGAGTGTTTCACTAATATCCTTTGGATGGCAATTTTCTCAAACTGAAACAATTCCTTGAAGTTGAGTTGTAGATCAAATAGCAAATATGCCTCCCCCATGCATTTAACCAAAGAAATTCATGGAAGCCTGTCCTCCTCAGCATTACAGTCTGCATCAGTGGGAATACAGAGAGAGATTTTTCATTAATCCATTTCAAATTTTAGAGTGAGGCTTTCAACATGTTTTCAGCACACAAGGCCATCACAAAGTCTAATTGACAAGTATGTACTTAAACACACATACACAGAGCTCTAGTGAGATACAAAAAGCAATCATTCCACATGGTGGTATAGCAGGAAAAGGAAAACCCATAGGACCTGACTTCCTGTAATTGCAAAAACCCATTCTTAAACTATTGCACCCTTGAGAAATGTTGCTTTCAACTGCATTTGCTTGTGCATTTGTTGTTGTCATGTTGACTCCAATGTACAGTGACTTCATTATAGGGCTTTCCTGGCAAGAGTTACACAGAGAAGGCTCACCATTGCTTTCATCTGAGGCTAAGGACCTTACCGCATGATGTCACCATGGCCACACATCGCTGCTGGTCCAGGACATGTGCCATTGCATGATGTTATTGTGGTCCCACTGCTGTTGCATCCCCAACTATTGTGATCAAGCTGTATATCATTACCAGAAAAAATCTGGTAATAGCTCCCTTTCCCATGATGATCCTGTCGGTTGCAGGAGTGTGGGGAAGACAGAAGCTCTATTAAGTGCTTCCTTCTGCAGTACAGTGTAAGAAGAGGCGGGTTATACTTCGGAAGGGAGAAGAGTGTTCCTAACACTACCGAACTTCTGGCAGCTGACCAGGTGAGGTAGAAAGCGTTCAGGTCCCAATCCCATCCCAGCAATGGCATGGCTGGGATGGGATTGGGACATCATGCAGTTGGGACATTCTGCAATAAGAGCCTGAGCGAGTGTGAATTGCCCAAGTCCACCAACTGAGTTTTCATGGCTGAGCAGGGATTTGAATCCTGGTCTCCTGGTGCCCTTTTCCAGCATGCCAGTCATGATAACCTGCTGGCTCCAATGCATTTATAAAGTCTGTCCTACATGCATATGCACATATAAAAGCTATACCTTCCAACTGCTATGAGTTGACAGGGACAGTCCCTATTAAACCTATCTGCTGTCCTACTTTTTCAGCTCTTTTAAAACTGCCTGATTTTTCTCGCCTCCTCTCATTTCCTCCCTTGGTTCTCAGCTTATTTCCATCACCACAAATTCAGTTCAAAGTGCAGAAGCAGTTTGCTCTCAGTCAAGGGAGTTTTGGAGTTTGGGGAGAGGCCTTTAGAATTCTCAGCCAGAGAGCTCTTTGACCTCAGGAAACTACAAACCTCAGAAGTCCACAAGATGTTGAAAGTGGAATAATAGCACTATAACAGTGTAGTGCAGAAATGGCCCAACTCAACAGAGGAGTAAGAAGAGGAGGGAGCAAAATCTTGTTCTTTCCAGTAGGCTCAGACAAAAGCAAACTGTTGCAATCTCTCCTAGTTTAGGCCATTTCTGTACTACACTGTTATAGTGCTGTTATTTTACTTTCAACGTCCTATGGAATCCTGGGGTTTGCAGTTTAGGGAGGGGCTTTTAGAATTCTCCGCCAGAGAGCTCTTTGGTCTCAGGAAACTACAAACCCTGGAATTCCACAGGATGCTGAAAGTGGAATAATAGCACTAGAACAGTGTCGTGTGGAATCAGCCTTATACATTCTTCCTTGGTGATACTTTTCCCCATCTTGACCACACTCCGGTCATTTCAGCACTAGACTGTTATAGCGCTATCATTCCACTTTCAACATGCTATGGAATCCTGGGGTTTGCAGTTTGGGGAGGGGCTGGCCGGTCTCTCCCTGAACTGCAAACCCCAGGATTCCATAAGATGTTGAAAGTGGAATGATAGCGCTATAACAGTCTAGTGCTGAAATGGCCTCTGATATTGCTTGGCCACATGCATCCTGTGTAAAATGTTGGATGGTATGAAAAGCTACTCTATGAAGCTTGAATTACATAGATTGTGAGGCTTTTGATTTACTTCACTGTAATAAGGTTATAAGCCTCCTCAGTCCCCTTGGTTTGATGATGCCCCTAGATGATTAGGCATAATGCCTGCCTTCACCCTTTCCCACCACTGCCCTGACTGTAGCCCAGCTTTCAATTTTGTGAAAAAAGCCCTTCACTACTCCAAGCCACTCCAAAGGAAATTGGGTTCTGTAAAAATGAATATCCAATTCTCTGCATCAGAGTCATATGTATGTGCCACCACATAGCTCAAGAAATCAAATTTTAGCAATTTTTTGCTTTGTCTTGCAGTGTTCCAGCTCACAAAAAGGCTTTTCTTTCACTCACAATGTCTGCTCCAAGACAATGAAAGCAACTAGAAATAAGTAAGAAAGCCAGGTACTTGAGATTAGTCCTTTATCCTAATAAAGAAGGTACAATTATGCTGTATTATAATAATATTTTTTTCAAGAGGTAATGGTGCTGATTTTGAAGTGTGAATCAATGATCCCACATCCACTTGGAGAGTTATGCCTGCATTGTGTTACTCAATCCTTGCTCTGAATGGCAACATTGCTCAACTGTATGCATACTCAAATACTCAGATGAATGCATAACTACAATTCCAACTATTGGAGCATATGAATTTGTAAGATGCTGACAGGATTTCTGCCCATAACTTCTTAGTTATTTTTGAAGCTATGGGAATGTAGTTTCTCTACATAACAGGTAAGGAATATTATACAGTGTGAGTGCTGTTCCTTGTGCTCTGCTGTGGGCACTGAGGTGACAGCAAGCTGGATCAAAAGAGATTATGCTTTGACCCATAAGGCAAAAACTTGTAATATCTAGATTTAAAAAAAAAAGTATCTAAAAGTAATTTAGTTACTTTGAGAAGCAGCAAACTCATTTTCCAGAAATTGCAACTGTAATACCACTTCTGGCAACCAATTACCTAACAACAGAAATAACTACTCGAGCTCTTTTTCTTTGAAGACAGTAGCACTGAGAGAAGAAAAATATGTGTGCATCTATAGCTTTTCACAAGTGTTTGTTTCTGAAAGAATATTCCTTTGTGCCCACAGATTCATAACCTCTACTGGAATTTGTGGGAGTAAGATTTCTTTGTCCATCAAAATGTGCAAGACTTGGACCATTTCTGCACTATGCTGTTATAGAATCATAGAATCATAGAAATGTAGAGTTGGAAGAGACCACACAGGCCATCCAGTCCAACCCCCTGCCATGCATGAACACCCTCAAAGCACTCCCGACAGATGGCCATCCAGCCTCTGCTTAAAAACCTCCAAGGAAGGAGACTCCACTACACTCTGAGGCAGCATATTCCACTGCCGGACAGCCCTGACTGTCAGGAAGTTCTTCCTGAGGTTCAGGTGGAATCTCCTTTCCTGCAGCTTGAATCCATTGCTCCTTGTGCTGGTCTCTGGAGCAGCAGAAAACAAGCCCTCTCCTTCCTCTACATGGTTATTGTGCCATTATTCCACTTTCAACATCCTAGGGAATCCTGGAGTTTGCAGTTTAGAGAGGGGCATTTAGAACTCTCAGCCAGAGAGCTCTCTGGTCTCAGTAAAAGACAAATCCCAGGATTCCACAGGATGTTGAAAGTGGAATAATAACACTATAACAGTGGAAATGGCTTGAGTGAATATACGATATGAAGTTTTGATGACGAGTAATTCCATCAACCCCTAGGGAGTCTTGAAATTCTATGGGTTTTGACCTAAACTGTACAGTAGCAAAAGTCAAAGAACCTGTGCCACTTTAGAGAGTGATAAATGTGGTGTGGCATAAGAATGAAGGCAAGAAAGAAAGGAATGAAGGGGCAAATAAAGCCATGCCAGGACCAGTGAAATTAGGAGCATCATAGAGCTGAGCCCAATATTAAATATAAGTCAGCACACAATATCAGAACTAGTTGACTATCTCATATCTTAGTAATTAATCAATTATATGTTAGTAATGAGATGTGATGGCAAAACTTGACAAGCAATCAAACTGTGTGGGTGTAGTCAGATGGCTAGCTCACATAAACAATTTGGATGGGAGGAAGAAATTACCCAAATGAATTTGCAAATTAATGATGCGTGTGAAGAAGACGAGGAGGATATGCTGGAAAGGAGTAATGCAATTCAACTTTTTTTTCCTTCCTCAAGCCTAAATTACTTGGATTCAAAACTATTTTGCCCCATTGGAATGATTGGATTGAATTAATGTGGAGCAGTTTAGGTACACTGTAAACTGAGCAACTGAAATCAGCAGCGGGGCGGGGGGAAGATAACTGATTCAAATGGGTTTCCAAATGGGTTTAGATTTCAATTTTGTACAGAAAAAAAACCTAGTTTCCTTGAGTCATCTTGTCATCAAAGCAATGCTTAACTATATTTAATGATGTGTTCAAAAGAAATTTCCACCAGGGGAATCTAATGTATTGGGGTTTGTTGACCCCATAATGACTTATAAGTTGACTGCCAAATTTTTCTACAGAGAACTCTGGAAATGGTCACTTGGTAGGTAGGGAGAATCTTCTGTTACATGCCAAACTGAAGAAAACTTCAATCCCTCAAGGTGCCTTGGTGGGGCAGAGAGAGCAATGCCAATCAATTTGGGTTTAAATCACCTAATATTTACAACGTAGATGTTTTTTCTCTACCTGAAACCATAGCAATAGCAATAGCATTTGTATTTCTATACTGCTTATCAGCTAAGTGCTCTCTAAGCAGTTTACAATGTGTTAGCCAATTGCCCCCAACAAGCTGAGTACTCATCTTACTGACCTGCAGAGGATGTAAGGCTGAGTCAACCTGCAGCCCAGCAAGATTGAACTTACAAACTTGTGGCTGCAGTATTGGCATTTAACAACTGCGCCACCAGGGCTCCACGTATTTATGGGAACTGTGTAACACACAGTTACATACATAATTTCCACAAAGTGAGGGATGGTTGACACCATAATGTTATTATCTGTCTTGTTGTGTGTCGTTGTGTGTCTTCAATATGTTTGTGTGTCTTCAAGTTGTTTCTGACTTATGGTGACCCACATGTGAACCTATCACAGAGTTTTCTGGGGCTGAGAGTGTGTGACACTCTCAAAGTTACATAATGGGTTTCCACAGCTGAGTGAGGAATCAAACCCTGGTCTCCCGGGTCACAGTCTAATACTTGAACCAAAACACCATGCTGGTTCAGGAACACCTGTGTGGAAAAACCACACACATGGTATTGAAGTTTGACAATTGGACTAGGATTTTGAGATTTTGAGAGAGATTTTGAGAGAGAGAAGATTTTGAGAATTTCTGTTCAGCCATGGAAACCCACTCGGTGATTTTGATCAAATCCCACTCTCTCAGTCTAAGATGAAGGCAAAGATGAAGACAATGGCATGAAGAAATTTTGCCAAGAAAGCCATAGGAGAGGGTCACCATAAATCCGAATAAACATGAACAACAAACTTAATATTCCAGAAGCTATAAGACTTAGGGAAAGTATGTGTGACTAGGAAGATTACTCCCAATGTAGAAATCTACACAGAGACATGATCACTGTGTCCAGAAATAGAGAAATCTATCCATCAAAGGAATTAGTCTTTTCATGTGAGACAAGTTACACATGGCCGTTTCAGCACTAGACACTGACAACAAATGTTTCACAGACTGTTGAACCTGTGTACAGGCAGACTGTCCACATCCTCAGTATAACATAACAAAAGCCTTTATATGGTGCTGTAATCCAATTTCTATGTATGATTGTGAAAACTGGATAGTGAAGAAAGCTGATGGAAAGAAAACCGATTCATTAAAATGTGGTGCTGGAGAAGACTTCTACAGATACCCTTGATGGCTAGAAAGACAAATGAATGGGTCTTAGAGCAAATCCAGTCATCCACCCACATTTGCTAGGGTTAGGGGCACAGGTCCCCCCTGAAAGTGGAAAAACTGTGAATAATCTAGGCCCTCCCAAGCCATATTTAACACACAAAAAATTATGATTACCATATTCAACCCATCATGGATTCATCTGAGGCATCAGGGTTCCTTCAGAAGGCAAAAGTGGGTGGCTGTGGGGCTTGCTGCTACCTCCACTGCTGCCCCATATCATTTTTAAAAGGGACTTAAAAGCACCATTCACAGTTTTTTAGTCTCATGAGGCTTGCTGTCCCTATTAAAAATGGCATAGGGAGGCAGCAGGAGTGACAGCAAATAATCTGTGAATAATCAAATCCACAAAAGTGAAATGTGTAAATCTGGAGGGCTGACTGTGAACTCTCCTTAGAAGCCAAGATGACTAAATTGAGGCTGTCATACTTTGGCTGCATCATGAGAAGCCATGGCCCACAAGAAAAGGCAATAATGCTTGGTAAGCTAGAAGGCTGTAGCAAAAGAGGAAAACATTGCAGATGGATAGACTCAGTCAAGAAAGACACTTCCCTGAATCTGCAAGATCTGAGCAGGGTGCTTAATGATAGAGTAGCTTGGAGGTCTCTTATCTATAGGACTGCCATAAGCCAAGACTGACTAGACAGCAGTTAACAATAACAAATCCTATCCCCACTAAACTGAGAGTGCACACTGATGAATTAAGTTGGACTTCTGAGCAGATCTGGAGAGAGATGTGCTACAAATGATACTGGTTAATACAGTTTTATAAGTGCACTCAATTTCTCCTTCACAGTATGCCTTCTTTATCATCCCTCTTGCATATATGCATATTGGACAGAAACAGAACTGACAGCCAACACTGACACACCACAAAGAATGGGGAAATCAAGTAAGCATCTCCCTCAGAAGCCATAGGAACCTCACATACTTATACTGTGTAATTGGAGTTACATGCTTCTAATAATTAAATGTGATGTTATCAGCACAACACAGGAATGGTTCAAGCCATCAAAAAAAAAAAAAGAGTTGAGAGATTTAAAACAACAGGGCCTCCGCTTGACAAAGGACAAGGCAGGATATCTAGTATTTAAGGAAAATAAATGCAATCAAAGTATTCTTTGATGCAGAAGCTACCTCTGAAGCCATTTCAAGTAATGTCAGATAATAGCTTTATTGAAAAGAAATGCATATGAGGAGGATTAATAGGCATTTCAGGGGCTGAAAAAGACCTTTGTCTTGTATGAGAGGGAGTGCTTTCTGTTTTGTTTCAGAGTCTGTTGGCACCATCTCTCATTGTGGAGATAATGCCTTGAATCCTGTTGAATACTTCCAAGTGTGAATGCAATTACTTCTTGGATATAGCACTGAATCATTTCACCAATTCTCTTCTCTCTGCCAGAAAATCTTGGAATGCAGGAATTATTCTGCACAAAATTTGTATGTGGTTGTTTTGCACAGAAAGCAGTATTTTTCTGCTCGGTAAATATTGTTTCAGCAGGGAAATATTTATTCCTGCACAGAAAATGCTATTTTCTGTGCAGAAAATCTTGCTTTCTATGCAAACCAACCTAGTGTGATTTTCACCTATAATAAATTTCCAATTACAGCATTTTCTGCAAAGAATGTTACATTTTCTGCACAGAAAACTGCATTTTCTGCATTTAAAATATTAACTGCTGTTTTCTTCACAGATATGCTGATTTTTTCCACCAAACAACCACATGCAATTTTTCACAGAATAAGCCCTGAACTGCAAAGATTCTCATCAGTTCTGGATTCTTCTTGTATGGGTTTCTCAACACATGAAAAATTATATTTTTCAACCGTTTTTTGAATATTTATGAATATTTTTTCCATCCCTACTTTCAAGTAGAAGTATAGTAGGCCAGGCCATTGAATCAACTATTGAATTGCATGTCAACACATAGGGAAATTTCATTGATTCATTGCCTCTGTTCTGGTTAGAATTAACAATAGAATTTATGCCTATGGGTGCAAATCACACAAACTGATGCACACCTCTATCCTGGGCTGCATGTCACAGAATCAAATGCTTACATTTCCCATCCCTCCCCCACTCTCCACCTCACCCCTCTTTCAAAAGCATTTACTTGACCCCCTAGAGTAATTTTATATTATGCAATATGTATGTATCTCCCACTTGCACAATCTATCTTCCTTTTCTTGTGGCAAACAGGACATTGTCAAGACCAGGTAAGGTGTGTGGATTGCAAAAGTCATGGTGGGCAGCTTCAAGTCAGGGGGTGGTGAATCCACCCTCATGTTTTAGTCTGAACCTTTAACAGAGCTGTCCAAGGTAGTGAATTCTCTCCCCAAAATAAGTTCAGTACCTTGAATACCTCATATTGAAAAATTCAGATAGAAACCTGGAGAGGATTTACTACATCACTGCTATGGAACCCACCAGTTGCCACTGGATTCCTTTACCCAAACCCATAACTGGATAGAGGTTGTATCAACCAGGGTCTATTCCACCTACTGTGCTGATTTGTGCTGGAGCTGCTGCCAAAAATGGAAGCTGAAGTATTTCGGGCATGAGCTGTTGTTCTGTTGACTAGGCCAGCACCCCAATTATAGCATTTTCTGTAGAGAAACTACCTTTTCTGTGCAGAAATTGATGTTTTTGCATTGAAATATTATTTTCCACGCAGAAAATGCTGCTTACTGTGCAGAAAATTTTGTCTGCGGGGGGGGGGACACACCAGTGCACAGAACCATGTGCACAAACATTTTGCACAGAATAAGTCCTAACCTCCAAACATTCTCATCAGTCCAGGATTCTTCATGACAGAGTTTGTCAATGCTCAAAAAAAAAGAAAAAAAAAAGAAAGAGTTTATTGATCACTTTTTGAATATTTTCATATATTCTTTCTATTCCCTAACTCATAAGTCTTAGCTCAAAATCCTGGCATCCCTCCACATAAACATACAACACAATTGCGTATAGCATTCAGTATGGGAACTGCTGATATTGAATGCTATATGCAATTGTGTTGTATGTTCACGTGGAGGGATGCCAGGATTTTCAGCTAAGACTTATGAGTTAGGGATTTGCAATGCAAGCATACACAAGTTGGCATGCTGTTGGGTAAATTATGATGGTTTAACTTCATGATAGGTTCATCTTAGGGTTGCCCTAAATTGGAAATGATTTGAAGGCACACAACAACAAGTCCAACTCAGGTTTTGGTCATTGTGGGGGTCAGAACTGTATACAGACTATGTAATGTGTAATAACCAAAAGCCCCCCACCTTTGCTCAGCCACAGCCCTCCCCCACAACAAATGTGGTGTTTTCCTGGTCAGCGGATAATGTGGGAAGCAGTAGATAAGCATACAGAACAATGACATCTGCAGTGACCTCTGAAGGACCTTCAGGTGTCTGTTGCTTGTGTGTCCAGCTATAAGAAAACAGTGGGATGCTTATCAGCTACTCCTCCCACTCTCCACTGACTGGGAAATGGCTGAATTTGTGGGCTAAAGTTGAGAAAAGGTGAATTTGGTGGATGGGGGTTCAGTGGGACACTATTGTAGCTATGTCTTCCAATACAGGATCATGGCCATGATCAATGTGATTGGGTGTCACATCATGACCTGTTTTTCCTGAGAGGAAATATGAAGGATGTGAGCAGTAGAAAATTAAAACTTCATGTATTAAGACATGTAAAAGATTCCCCCCATGCAAACATGTGATGAGATTATTTTCCTTATATTTTCACTACAACTGACAAATAAGTAAAATACACATATTCAAGTCATATATGAAAGTCTGCTTGGGGATTTTGCTTCATGTTTTTATGACTTGACTATTTGTTCATGTTTGCTTCACAATTTCTGACATGCAACTGTCATTTTCCTATGGCTTGAAAATGTTGAGACACCAGAGTTTGTAGATTTTGATGCTACAAACCACCACCACCACCACCACCAATAATTATAATGAGCACTAATTAACTATTATTCATACCCCACTAATGGTAGGGCCTTTGAGAAAGAATTTTAAAACTCTGCACCCAATGGTCCATTCCAAATGGTCTGGAAATCAATAGACATTAGCCTGATGCATAGCTAATAGCACAGCAAAGAGCTTTTAATGCAACACAAAAAGTCTGGGCTCCCTTGATAGCATCTGTCAAAGTGCTAAATTCTATTCTTATCAGTGGCGGAGGGGGAGAACAAGAACTACAACAAAGGATCCCATGGCAACATGAAGACTAACACATTTATTATGGCACAAACCTTTACAGATCATAGCTGTATCATGCAAGTTCATGCTAAAATAAATGTGTTTAAAGTATCACAGAATTCTTTGTTGTTTTTGCAATAGACAAATGTGACTACCCCTTAAAAGCTGTCCCATCTACCCCTTTTTTAGCTAAAGGTAACGATGTTCAGCTCATTCACTTATAGATCTTTACCTAATTGATCTACTATGGAAAGACAAAATATCTTGCTAATAATTTTGGTGGCAGCTCTCAGGTTGTTGCAAGGAACTCTACATAGGTCTACATTGGCTCAGAATAGTGATGCATGAGAATCCCCTTGTTTGCCCTATAGGACTACAGTATTTTGCATTTATCCCAAGTACGCATTCAGGGCAAGTGTCCCAATTACTTGTTTCTGCCTTTGTGCAGTCCCTTTTCCTTTCTTCCTCCAAAGAACCCTCCAAAGTTATTCAGGTCAAGAGAAAGGGACATGGCAACAGCAGAGGTTGTTTTCAGTCTGTGGTGCATCTGCCTTTCCTGCTGACCATTACCTACGTGGTTTTACTAGGAAGTCAGGATGGGGAATCACTTTATTTCTTCAGAGAAGCAACCTTGTTTTTACTTCCTTCACTAACGCCTCTATTTTTCAGACAATTCAGATTTACAGTGCTGTCCTAGGCTCAACAAATGTATATGAAAATGCCTATATTAGGGAAAGTTGTGTGGAAAACTATATAGTCAGCCTTAAGTTGTGTGGAAAACTATATAGTCAGCCTTCCACATTTGCTAGGGCTGGGGTGCAGGACCCCCATAAAAGTGGACAAATTGCAAATATCAAAATGTGCATATGTGTCTGTGGGAAGGGGGCTATGGCACCATGGGAAGAACACCTCTCAGCCCCCAGAAAATCCCACAATAGGTTTGCCTTAGAGTCAACATCAGCTGGAAATGACTTGAAGGCACACGACAATAATATCAGCAACAGCATTTCAGCTTTTGTATTAGTACAAAAAAGACAACATGAATTAGATCCAATGATTATGGCTCTATATTCAGTGAAACGGTATACAAACGTGTGACCAACTGACTCCTGTCTTAGAACTGTTAAACCCATGACAACAGTATTGTTAACAATGTAGATTAGCCCTTTTCAAATAGGCATGGAAAAGAATTCTCTTGGGACTCAACAGTCTGCCTGCAACTCCCCTTTTCACTCCTCCTAAGACTTAAAGGAAGAGACACACTGTGCATTGTGACTCTGCACAGTTACAAGGCTTGCAGGGTAAGCCAGAGTAATAAAACTGCACACACAAAAAATTGCACACATTTTGGTATGTGAACATCAACATTGGGTACAGTGAATAAAAAATGCACAAGGGTGTTTTGATCAATGGGGAAAAAACATTCATTTTGTAAAAGAAATAAACAAATGCACAAACTAGAAAAAATACATTAAAATGAGCACAATTTTCCATGCACAAAACCCTCCACAGAGTTTCACAACATGATTTGAAATAAAGATAGGAAGAAAATGCAGGTGGAATTGAAAGAACTGCAGCAAAATTGGGACTAAGAGATCTTCATATCTCTATTGGTGATATTTACATTTTCCCACAATAATCAGGCATTCTCCATAACTTTCACACTCATACAAAAAGAAATACAGGAATAGTTTTTACACCACCCACACATTAAGCTTGTTCAGGATAGATCATTCTATACTGCCTGCTTGCTCGCTGCTGCTCTCCTAAAATATGCCATCAGTTTGTTCACCTCAACTTGTAAACAAAGGGTTTTTATTTATAACAAAATTATTCTTTAAGTTTCCAGAGAATTCAGTCTTGTCTCTCATGAAGATTTATATGCCTAAACTCTACTGGATTAGGGCGCCATTTCCATAAATACTGCTGCAAGTCATATATTCTCACAAGTAGGGATGGAAGAAAATTTGATTGGACAATAACTTCAATAAACAAAAACAAAAACAAAACATTTTTGTGTCTTCCAAGACTTATCATAATGGGAACTTATGAAAAATAAAGCCCTGTTGTTGTTATTGTTGTTGAAATGCTTTCAAGTCATTTCTGACTTATGGTGCCCCTAAGGCAAATCTATGAGATCTAACATGAGCATTGGACTACAACCTTGGAGAGCAGGGTTTGATTCCCTGCTCAGCCATGGAAACCCACTGGATCATCTTGGGTGTGTCACACACTCTCAGCCCCAGAAAAACCCCATGATAGGTTCACCTTTGGGTCACCACAAGTCAGAAAGAACTTGAAGGCACACACAACAACAACAACTACTACAAGAAGGCAAACCTATCATAAGGTTTTCTTGGCAAGATTTGTTCAGAGGGAGTTTGCCATTGCCCTCCTCTGAGGTGGAGAGAATGTGACTCAAGGTCAGCCAGTGGGTTTCCATGGTTGGGTGGGTATTTGAATCCTGGTCTCCTGGAGTCCTAGTCCAGCACTCAAAGTACTATACTACACTGGTTTTCGAAAATAAAGTGCATATCAAAAAATTCATACACAGTTTAAAATGCAAATGGCTAAAAAGTGTACACCTGAACAAAAAATTGCACACAAATATAATTCATCAAGGCAAAAATGTGTAAATTAGGGAAACTGCTTAAATTGGGAAAAATATGTTAAAGTGTGTGAATTTCAGTGCAGGAAGAAACTACAAAGTCTTGCAACTCTACAAAGCCATGACAGAAAGATTTCTTTCTTTTTCTTTTTTGCTTCCTTACTCACAAGAAGAAACAGTCTTCCTAGGAGACATCTGAGAAGACACCACCCTTGTTACCCTGACAGCTGTGTCATGAAACATGCTATATGGCCAGTAATGGCTATTTGAGGGGATGACTACAGCTAGTACCGATCAACATTTTTAATCCTAACAGTGAACGAGCCAAGTAGAACTAAGCTGGTGGGTGTCATTGGACACTGCCTAGTAGCTCAAGAACCAAAAGAAGAGCTGGCACAATTTGTTCATCCTTGGTATAAAGTCTTGCTTTGAAATTCCTACTACAAATAAGAGCCTATACATGCAACAGTAACTTGAACACAGTGGCCTGGACTGTATTGTTAATCCCAAGCACAGCAGACCTACTGAATAGTTTCTCAAGTCTCAAGACTTTGTCCTTTCTTTTCTGGTCCTCAGAGCAAAGGGATGAATCTCAGGGTGAACGCACTGCCCTCAAAAGTGTGTGTATATGCATCTATTCCCTTTTGGGGTTTTTTGTGTGTGCATACATTCTATGCAACTGTGCTTGATGCCTAATATATCATGCTTAATGACATCACCAGGAGCTACTCCTTGTAACATCACCATGGTAGCATCACCTAGGGCCCACTCTCTGTGATGTCACAGAGGGTTGTCCCTGGGCCTCAGGTTTTAGCCCTGAAATTGCAGGGCCTGGGGCAGTCTTGACAAAGCAATGATTGAATCACAACTGGATGCTCTTACTTCTTCATCCATCAGTCAAGAGCTGATTTAATGTGCCTATACTAGGTGTGATTAACCAACAGGATTCTGGCCTATGACTAGGAAGAAAACCTATTAAGTTTCAAGGATCATAAACCTGACAGCAGAGAGGGGGAGGTGGAAAGCCTTTTTGGCAGGTCACAATGTTGTTAGGCAAGACCACCTCATGCATGCCTTCGAGCTGACCTCCATTCTATTTACACAGGAAAGAACAAATGGATGCAAGTGTATCTATGCAAAAGTGTCTCCAAGTTTCTGAGATGAATGTGGAGCAACACTCAGTCATCTCTACAGAAAAAAGTGCCAATTAGAGATGGGATCCTTTCACACTACACAAGTATAGCACTCAGATTCCATTTTGAACTGACAGGTCAGCTGCATGGAATTCTGGAATTTGCAGTTTAGGGTGAGGGAATTCTTAGCCAGACAGACATAGTGCCTCACCAAACTACATATCTTTTAAACCTGTTTTAACTTGTTAATTGGTTTAACTTGTTAACTGGTTGTCACAATTTTAGTCTGTTTGTTTATTTATTTATTTTGTTTTAAACCTTATTTGTTTAAACTATAATGTTTGCACTGACTTTACTTGTATGCAATCCTGATATCCCATGATATCAGGCTGGATATGAAATCAATCAATCAGTCAATCAATCAGTCAATCAATCAAATGTAGAGAAAACACAGCCTGCAGACAGTGTGGTATGCCAAGACTTTTTTGTTTTGTTTTGCAGCCCTCCAGATGCTGGCTTTCTCTCTCCCTCCATTATTATTTCAAAATACTTTTGTTCAGGGTAAACATAGGCCATTTCCTCACTACACTATTATAGTGCTATTATTCCACTTTCAACATCCAGTGGAATTCTAGAATTTGTCATTTACTGAGGCCCAAGAGCTCTCTGGCTGAGAATTCTAAATACCCTTCCTTAAACTGCAAATGCCAGGATTCTACAGGATGTCGAAAGTGGAATAATAGCACTATAACAGTGTAGTTCAGAAATGGCCAGAGTCTCAACACCTGTAATCATCTGCTACAAACCCTGGAAACACACACACGCACACACCCCTAGACAAAAACAGGCAAAATGAATGAAAATCAAAACTGGAAGTAGACTTTGCATCAGTTCTAGGGGTATTTTCAGCCAATGTTCAGACAACAATGGGAAGGTGCTGCTCGCCATGTGTCACTCCGCCATCAATCAACCTTGCTCTTTATCATTTGTCTACATTTAAAGATGGCTCTGAGCAACAGATAGATTTGATCTCTTCTAGATGAGGCATGGTGAAGAGGATTTCTGTGCAACCTAGACCCTTTTCGCACCTTACCTCGTCGTGGCAGTGGGGAGTGGCGCTTGCGCAAGCAGCCACTCGTGCGAGTTGCTCACAACAGCCCTTTTTGCCTCCCGCATCACCTTCCTTCTAGCACAACCATCGCATGAGTGCTCCGCCCCTTCCTTCTGTAGCGCAGTCTGGGAGCTGTAGGCTGCGCGGGTGGAAGGAAGTGTGCTGACACATCGCACAGAGGTAGGGGTGCAAGGGCGCGAGCATTGCGCAAGCACGGGGCATTTTTGGCTTAAAGCTGAAAATAAAAAAATGCGCGCGCGCCCCGCTTTAGCCTTGTGAGCGTCGCGCGAGTGGGATTGTGTCATACGGAGCGACGATCCCACTCACGCGACGCTCAAGGGGTGCTCACGCAAGAAAAAACGCATGCGAGAAGGGCCCTAGTTGTTGGAGTTCTAGGTATCTATTTCACCCATCTGATACATTTTTTCCCCTAAGCGTTTACACCATGCTATTTAGCCCATGGAGCTCAGAAGGCAACTCACGGTAATCAAAACTGAAATATTCTAGTCCCTTTCTATCCTTAAAATAGTACAATGGTGAAAATACAGTTTTCTCATGGCTTAATTTACTAAAAGGAAAAAAAAAATCACAATCAACAGCACATAAAGCACTTTCCCCTATACACATCTGTTGTGGGGACATTGCTATTAATGTTATTGATTTCTAAAAATGCTTGTATACCACCCAACAGGCAATATCCTTGCATCAGATTACAAAGAACAACAACAACAATTGATTGTTTTGATTTTTTGTTTGTTTGTTTGTTTGTTTGGGATATTTTAATTCTGCTGGGGCCAACAGTTAGTTGAAAGCCACATGGTCTGCCTGATTCTATCAGATTTCCTTTCCATCAGGTGCAATGTGCAAAGTCTTTTGCAATCTAGCCAGGTATTTCAGAAAAGGCACATCTCAGTGGGCAAAGCAAAATGTGCTGCTGTGTTTGGATATGCATTTGAATGTACATCCTTTTAAAGGTCATCGACAGCACCTGCATTAGAATGGAAATCCAAATATGGTTTCCACCGGAATTTAAATGTACCTGATTTATTATTGCAGTCTTGAAAGGCAAGGATATCCAAGAATACCACCCCTTGGATTTTTTTGCAGATATTTTAGACTGCTTCTTGTTGTCATGCACCTTCAACTCATTTCTGGTAACCCGAAAGCAAACCTATCCTTCATGGAAATCTATGTACAGAGTTTGCACATCATGTCCTGACAAAATAGAACTATCTAACTTTCCATTATTTCTTGAGTAGTGCTCTCCCTTCTGAGTTCACTATAAACCAGGAGGCACCATTGAAAAAGGTCTTACTCCTTCTGGCCTTTCTTGGCATTTGGTTATTGAATTTGCTGTTTCATGCGTGTGTGTGGAGGGTAGACTCTTAGGGCCTTTCTGCACTACACTGTTCTAGTGCTATTATTCCCATTTCAACATCCTATGGAATCCTGGGGTTTGCAGTTTAGGGAGGGGCATTTAGAATCCTCAGCCAGAGAGCTCTTTGGCCTCAGTAAATTACAAATCCCAGAATTCCACAGGAATTCAAAGTGGAATATTAACACTAGAACAGCGTAGTGCAGAAAGGCTCTTAGACATCCCAAAATCAAGTGATGAATTATTATTTCAGATGAAAATTAGGCAGAGCATTAGGACTCTTTTTTTTAAAGTGTGGCACACAACAATATTGTGAATACATTAATCAATAAAGCTCTGCTCTTTCCATGCTTCCTAAGGCATAAGCCTCATTGAATATCATGTGATTAATCTTTTTTAAAAGACCTTCCATCAGTAAAATTGTGTTGCTTTTTATCTATTTAACACTAGAATAAATGACATACCCTCTACCATTTTCACAGATGAAAAACGGAACATGTTTTAGCAAGCAGCATCAGAGTGTGGTCAAGATGGCAAGAAGCTATCAATAAGGAAGAACACACATCTTCGGAGAGGCTGTGAGAGTTTGCTTTTGCCTGGGTCTACAGGGAAAGACAAAATTCTGCCTCCTCCCCTCCTCTCTTCTCCTTTGTTGTCCTCGCCTCCTGTTTTGTTAACTGAGCACAAATTACTTTTCACTTTGAACTTAGTTTGCAGTAAATGTGTTCTGCTGCAGGGAGAAAGTTGGGAAGAGGAGAGAGAAATTGGGACAGCTGAAGACATCCAAAAAAGTGGGATGGAATAGAATTAATTGGGACTATCCCTGCCAAATCAGGACAGTTGGAGAGCAGAACAAGTAAATGGGGAATATAATATAATATGGATTCAAGCTGCAGGAAAGGAGATTCCACCGGAACCTCAGGAAGAACTTCCTGACAGTCAGGGCTGTCCGGCAGTGGAATATGCTGCCTTGGAGTGTAGTGGAGTCTCCTTCTTTGGAAGTTTTTAAGCAGAGGCTTGACAGTCATCTGTCGGGAGTGCTTTGAGGATGTTCATGCATGGCAGGGGGTTGGACTGGATGGCCCCTGTGGTCTCTTCCAACTCTACATTTCTATGATTCTATGATTCTATGATACTGTATTTAGTTCAGGAACACCAGCCCAACAGTACTATCATGAGCTTAGTAGTAAAGATATCTTGGTTAATTGGCAGTGTATAGCTGAGATCTAACTGAAATGCTGCCAGAGGAGAAATTTCCACCAGCATACTTTGGTTGAGCAGATCTAGGATGGCAACCACTCTTCCATTTTTCCATTTTGCCCAGGTGTGTGACTGCAGCCAAATGATGCCAAGGAGTCCTCTGCCATCAGCCATGGGGCTATGTGTAGGTACCTTCAAGCTGGAGCTGCACATACTCCAAGTGCTGTTGTACAAGGATAGAATGTTTCATTCCACAATGACCAAAAAGGAACAAAACAGGAGTAATGAGAAGGTACGCCAGTATGTGTTATGCTCAGGACTCCACCTCATGCTAGTGAGATTTGTGCTTAGGTGGAAGACATAAAAACATTGATTTACTTAAAGAGGAATTTTGTCTCATTGTGTAAGGAGTGTGAAAACCTCTCTCTTAATATTGTTGTGTTTTTTTGAATCCCATTTTCTCTGCATGTTTCTTTCTTACTGGGTTGAAAAACTCTAAGGTGTTTCTTTATGAAGAAATTAATGCATTTTTCCTCTGGACATGCAGATTAGTGCACACATTTCCTCTAATTTACACATTTCATCTATTTATTACATCATTTTAATGTTTTTTTTAAAAAATTGTGAACTTTCTTTGTCATTATCAGTTTTAAATGTACATATGACATTTTCCTGAAACACCCTATAAATCTTGCAGATATGTGAATTATCAAAACAAGGTATCATACATTTGCCAGGCACCTCTGGAGAAACAGGCAGGAGAATCTGTCAAGTGTGTCAAATTCAAGAAAATTCTTTTCTATCCCTATAGTCAAGCTACTATATCTTGCTGAGGAACAAAAACCATAGATGAACACTGGCCAGTCAAACTACTCGCACCAAGCAATACTTGTTATTCTCTAGTTGTTTGCTGTAGAGTAGATGCAGGAATCATAGAATCATAGACTCCACTACACTCCGAGGCAACAGATTCCACTGCCGGACAGCCCTGACTGTCAGGAAGTTCTTCCTGAGGTTCAGGTGGAATCTCCTTTCCTGCAGCTTGAATCCATTGCTCCTTGTCCTGGTCTCTGGAGCAGCAGAAAACAAACCTTCTCCCTCCTCTACGTGGCATCCCTTCAAATATTTAAACATGGCTATCATGTCCCCTCTTAACCTCCTCTTCTGCAGACTAAACATACCCAGCTCTCTAAGTCTATCCTCATAGGGCATGGCTTCCAGGCCTCTCACCATTTTGGTCGCCCTCCTCTGGACTTGCCCCAGCTTGTCAATATCCTTCTTGAATTGGAGTGCCCAGAACTGTACACTCTTTCCCATCTTTAGCCTTTTGCATCGTGGCTTAGCCTTTTTCAGGTCTCAAAAAGGAGTTTTTTTTCCCCTCCCCTTAGAGCAAGTGTGTCCCCTCAGCTTTTAAATACCTATTTAAAAAGAGCTGGAAGTGTTTGCATTCCCAAATTGGAAGTGACCTTCTATTCACTTTATGGTTCAGATGGAGGAGCTGGTGGAGCCCTCACAAGGTCCTGAGGCCAGAGAGACCTCCCCTCATCAGTGGGTACCCATCTTCTTCTAGTGGGTTTCACAGAACTTAGTGCTGTTCCCACTAAGGCATCTCAAGCAAGAGCATGTAATAATTATCTGGAAATTTGATATAGGAAATCATTAATCTCAGGCCATTTCCTCACAAAATCACTGTCCCATGATTAAGATGTGTTGCTGCCGGTCTGCGAGTTATGCTTTCACATGACATTGTCATGGTCCCGCTGCCAATATGTCCCCACCCATTGCAAACATGGGATATTCCATTACCCTCCAAAAATGGTGATGGTCCACAATCGTGTGACCCTTCTGTCACCAGTGGCCATGTGGAATGGGTGGAAGTACGATCTAGGTACTTTCTTCCTGAGTGCAGCACAAGAAAGAGGCCAGCTGCACTGCAGAAGGAAGGTACTTGTTATTTGCACTTGTATCTGCAGGCAGCCGGACAGGTGCAGAGGGAAGCACTGGGGACACACTCCCATCCTGGCAAAGGCACTGCTGGGATGGTGCCAGGAAGACAATGGAAAAGGGTAAGGTGCGGAAATGGCCTCAGTTTGATCTGAACTTGGATTTTGTGCTTGGCTTCTGCCTTTGGCACAGCTGGTCCTGAATCCATCTCCTTCTACTCAAATAGACCTTAAATGTGCAAGAGTGCACTGCATATCTTAAAATCTGCAGGCAGGGTTAGAGAATTAAAAGCTAAAGGAAAAATTGTCCTTTTCATGGCAAGGATCCCAATTAAAACACTACAAGTATGCCAGAAATTAAGAGCCTCTGAACAACTTGGCACTAAGTAAAGCTTTTCTGCGTGTCTGTTATTGAAGGTGAAGCTAATGGCCAGAAGTTTACAGAGCCTAAACTGGGATTCTCATGGACACCTCCCCCAAAGTCTGATTCTGCAGAAAAATCAAGTGCCTCCCATTCTATCATTTCAAAGTATTATAGAATCACAGAGTTCAAAGAGACCACAAGGGCCATTGAGTCCAACTCCTTGCCATGCAGGAATACAACATCAAAGGATTCCTGACAGATGGCCATCCAGCCTCTGTTTAAAAACCTCCAAAGAAGGATATTCTACCACACTCAGAGGTAGCACACTCCACTGTCAAACTACTCTTCCCATCAAGAAGTTCAGATCTTTAAGGAGTGTTATTGACTGGAGACATGAGGCTGCAACTGGGAGATGCCCTTGCATTGAAGCTAGTGAATTGACTCATTAAGACTTCATAGTCTTTGGGAGAGGGTGGAGCTAATAACGGCCTCACTGGAGGGAATCCTCTTTTTATTTTATTTTTTGTGATGAATTAGGTTCCTTGATTTTTATGGTTTTTTAAGACTGAGTTTTATATATGGTCTTGAACACCAAGTAGCTATAAAGGCTTCTCAAAAGTATTACTCAGAAAGAAAGAAAGAAAGAAAGAAAGAAAGAAAGAAAGAAAGAAAGAAAGAAAGAAAGAAAGAAAGAAAGCCAGCCATTCCACTGAGCATTTACAATGTCATAAGCTAAGATTACAACCTTGTAATTGTTTGGTATTCAGATTAATGATCCTGACACAATTGGCACTATTGCTGATGTTCCCAAAGCCCACCTTGAAATCCAGGCAGCTGCACTGAGGAAGGGAGTTCTTTGGTGAGTGGGGCATTGAAGGATGAAGTATTCAGCTCCCTCTCATCAATGAGAAGCAGTGAGACAAGGAGTTGTTACAGGACTCCGCAGAGCTCCCTGCTTCTGTTTGTAGCACCACAGCTCACGGTGGGAGGTGAATGGATGCACCTCTCACTGGCACCACAAAACTTTGTGCCTCACTGTGACTGCTTGGATTTTAAGGTGGGTTTTGATGGTTGGTGAAGGATCTCAATGGAAGTCTCACTTTTCTGCCAGCTATTGCTCTAGCAAGTTGCTCATTTGGGACTTTTTTGAGGTGCCACTGTCATTGAGGCCTGCCATATTCCACATACACACACAATCAGCAGTTTCCTCTTAAGCACATGTCCTACCTACTGCACCTTGCCTGTTGCAACACACACACACACACACATGACTTAGTGCAGATCAGAAACTGTAACCAATCATCAACCAACCCAACCTCTTTTCAATTTTTTAAAATCTCATGTTCTTTCTATTCTGAATACAATCAAACACATTATGCTAAATTCTGAAGTCTCTACTATGATTTCCTGGTGTGTCATGGCAGCCCCCCTCCTTTATTTCTAGCAAGTCCTCTATTTTGAATTCCTACCTTAAACTACCCTCTTAGACAACATGGACAAAATTTGAGGCATCTAGCACAATGTTTCAGCAAGTTACAGTTGCCATGGGCACATAGGCCTTCTCTTTTATTATTATAGATATTTTGAAAAGAAACAAAAAGTATCTGCCAATTGCAGTTTTTCTCCAATTAAAGGAAACTAAAACATAAGCACACAGCTTCACTCACAGTCTCACAAGGCATGGATTACGTGAATTATCCTCCCTTCCAAAGTAGTAAGTGTGAATTTCTTATCTCTCCCTACTGTCAATAAATTTCTCTAAATCTGCAAAAAGAATATATCCATCCATAGCTAATTAGGCCAACTCATGCCCTCCTGGAGAACAGAAATTCAATCTCTGCCTTCTCCTGGGTTCTAACCCTCTTCAAGAAGCAAGTTAATATCTTGGCAAGAATGATTTCATCTAGTGATTTCTCTGGATGCTGAGATAGCAGCAGTTGCTATGAGTGTCTTTTATCATCAATGTCTCATCAGCTCTATTTGGCCCAAAATGAAGCAGGTAGACTTTTGTCTTGAAGGTCAAAGTATGTATCTCCAACCTGAGATAAACTCTGTGGAGTTTCTATTTGCTTCTGGGCTCAAGTCCATATGCTGATTTGAGCCTCTTGACCTTTGAATGGCTCAGGGCCAAGTTGTCCCAGAAATTCTTGTTCTTATACATGTTGGCACAGGAATTAGGATCAGTGTCAAAGACTTTATTCCTACTGACATCTTGAGAGCTTTGACAAGGGACTGACAGAGGTCAGGTCTTACTGTGGTGTCACTGCAACATTGGAATGTCCACCAGTTAGAAATTTATTTGACTCCCTCATTGTGTCTTTTCCCAAAAAAAACTAAAGACACTTTAGTTTTACTGGCTTTCAATGGCTATAGCACCTATTTTTGATCTAACCATGCACACTTAACATGTTGCTTTGCTTTATGCATTGGTTACCTTTCTTTATTTAATTGAGAAATGGTTTATTGTACTTGCATTTTTAATAATCATTCAAAAAATGTAGTCTGGGTACTGTTAGAAAAAGAGCAGGTTATTTATTCCTACTGTTGTTATTGTTGACTACCATCATCTCCACTCTTATCATCATCAGCAATTCCTGTGATCCTCCCTACATTTGCTTCATGAAGCTAAATTTACCTGGGTCCTTCAACCTTTCCTCCACATTATTCATGTTTCATTTGCTTGACCATATTTAATGCCCTCCTCTCGACCCACTCCAATGTTGTTGTTTTTGTTGTTGTGGTTGTGTGCCTTCAAGTTGTTCCTGACATATAGTGACCCTAAGGAGATTTTATCATGTAGTTTGCTGGGGCTGAGAGTGTGCAATGCACCCAAGGTTACCCAATGGGCTTCCATGATTGAGCAGGGAATCAAACTCTGGTCTCCAGGGTCATAGTCCAATACTCAAACCACTACAGCTTCCTGGCTTAGGGATGGCTGTGTCAAAAAGTCACACACATGGTGTTCTGGTTTGTCAGTTGGGCTAAGATTCTGGGAGACCTGAGTTTGAATCCCTATTCAGTCGTGGAAACCTACTGGGTGACTTTGAGCAAGTCCCACTCTCTCATCAGTGTGGAAAAGCCTCTCTAAGGGCTTTTCCACACTACACTGTTATAGTTCTATTATTCCACTTTCAACATCCTGTGGAATTCTGGGGTTTGTCGTTCACTGAGGCCAAAGAGCTCTCTGGCTGAGAATACTAAATGCTTCTCCATAAACTGCAAACCCTAGGATTCCATTGGATGTTGAATGTGGGATACTAGCACTATCACAGTGTAGCATGGAAAGGCCCTATGATGAAGGCAGTGGCATATAGAAATATTTCCAAGAAAACCATAATGAATAAAGTTGAAGGCATCTGACAACAACAACAAACTTAATACTCCAGAAAATCAAACCCCTACACCATGCTGGCTTTCACTCCAATGTTTCTGCACTCTTCTTAAAATGCAGCATCCATAATGGCTACAGAATTCCAGGTGAGTCCTGACCCATTAGAAATAAAGTCAGAATAAATCAAAATTGGAAAAGGGCCTTTCAGCTCCTCCTCCTCTACTAGGGATGAGAATTTTTTTTTTTTTGTAGTTGTTAATATTTCAGTGATGGGTGGCATAGGCTGTCTCAAGATGGTGAAAGTAAGACACCAAGCACTTTTTTTTTTATCGTGCTTTGCAAAATTTGTACAAAATCCGTCTTCTCTTTCAGATGCTAACCAAAGAAACACATAGACACAGAACAAGCCAAAAGGGGCAAGCTGATTATTCACACAGATGCAAATAACCTACTGAACACTTCTGGCTTTTAATAACCCCCCAAAGAAGTACTTTGAAATTTTGCACATTGATAGAAACATACAGAAATCAAGTTTGTAAAGGTGCAACTGTGGTTGTGTATATTAGTATTTTGGTTATTCTATAGTAACTTTTTAATATATTTTCATTTGGTCAATGACTGTAAATAAACAATGGATTGATTGATTGAACATATGCACCTTGAGATAGAATAAAGCTTCAAAAGACTTTGTGAACAGCGAAGAACATTTTCCACTCTCCTATTCTTTGTGCAAAAGGTTTCCTCAATATCAAGAAAACCATTATTCTGAAGAGAAATGCTTAGTAACAAGTATTATTTCCATTAGGATATTAATATCTTTTTCAGGGCAATGATTCAAACAATACCGAGCATTGTCCAAATCATTTTGATTAAAGAAACTTCCCAAGGGTGGCCTGAAGGATTTCCCCACAACTCTGCTGCTATACAGTTGATTCCCCCTCCTCCCAAAATACTTCAGTTATTAGTCTCCCTGTCCTTTAGTGGAAGGGCTCCTCATTTCTGCAGAGATCTCCACTAACTGGCAACATGAGACAGTTGGAGCTCCCTGGTATATAACACCTATGGCACTAAATCTTTAATTATCATGTATCTCAGAGCAAACCCAGCTAGTTGAAAAATGAATAATTTATTTTTGCCTTTTTCATATGCAAGCCTAGCAGGTCAATGATCTTTTCTAAGAATTAAAATTTCTAGTGATCAGAGAGAAAAGTTCCAGTTGTGAAATAGGTACTACATTTCAGAGTCCTAGCTTTTGCTTTGGATTTCGCCCTTCTTCCCTTTCACACACATACACATCTCACGCCTGCAACTTTCTTTTCTTTTTCTTTTCTTAACAAAAGGCCATGGACAATTATTTGTCATTTTAGATGAGCTGCTCCTGGGAAATCATCTCATTGGTCAAATTATTTCCAGATGTAACCCTTGTTCGCAAGATAAAATGATGTATTTTCGAGCAAGAGGAGAAAAGCCAGCACGTAGGTCTGAGCATTCAGAATAGTTCAAAAGAACTAATGGAAAAGAATGAATAGTGTTATAGAAGAGAAAAAACAGTCACGATTTCTGGGATGAAAGGAAGCCAAGGCTCAGAATTAATTTAAAACAAGAACTGGGGGAGAGGGGCAATGATAGAGAGAGAAATAACTGTAAATGAGAACATTGCATTTAGGAGATAAATAATTCTTTACACAATGAAAGAAAAATGTCTGAAAGGTATCAATAAAAGAAGGATAATCTTTCTATGGAATTTTTAAGATGTTGCATTGAATGCAGGTTTTTGGAGAACTGCCTTTTGTTATTATACTGCAGATGATATCAGAGTCTAAGTAAGTAAATAGCACCATAGTTATAGACTCCTCTCTCTTTCCCCCCAAAAAAACTCCTAGAATGGGTGAGTTACAAAGAAGATGACAGGACCCATTAATGAGATTCAGACCAAATATTTATGGATAGAAGTCTTTCACACACACCATTGCTTGTGTGTGGATGGAGGAAAAATGAAGATGGAGATAATTTCCGTAGAGTGTTGGCTATACAAGTTTCTCCTTGCCAAAAACTACTTTAATAATAGGGTTTACATCTAGCTGATTACATCTCACAACACTTTCTCTATCCATCACCAGGATTACAGAGAAGTCACTCATATGAAAATAATCTAGGGCTTGGATATTGGTCTCCCCATAACATTCACTGTATCAGTGTCTCAAGGAGAGATCTGTGCAGCTTCCTAAGGCCATGCTGTGTGATGAGGAACTTGACTTTAGATCAAAATTTACCAACAATCCTCCTATCCCATGAGTCTGCTTCATGGATACATTCTAAGAAAAAGAGCTAACTCAATGATGATCTCTCTTCCCTGTTTGGAAATCAAATAAACTATTGCAACTATGGCTTACAACTATGAAGACTCCCAGCAAAATATACACAAGTAAAGTTAAGCAGGCACTTGGAACATTCATTTTGGGAATATTCTTCAGGAACAATTGCATAAAAGGCTACAACAGGAAAGACCACAATAAAACAATTACATAAACCCAACTGCTACTGTCAACTGGATTCAATCCAATAAACCATTGTTGAAGGGTAAGTCAACACTTATGTAAATGACATTGGCCCTTTTCGCATGGCATTTCTGAAGCGAAAGGGACCCTTGAGCGTCACTTAAATGTGAGGAGCAGTCCACACGACGCACTCACATTTGCACGATGCTCAAGAGCCTGACGCAGACTGCACATGCATTTTTTCATTTTCGGCTCAAAGCCGAAAATGCTGTGTGGTTGCACATTGCTCCGGGCCCCCGCATGCACTTACCTTGTGTTTGGAGCCTCAGGAGCCGGGCTGGTCGTGCATCCTCTCCTCAGTGCAGCCTGGGAGGTCCCAGGCTGCACTGCAAATGGAAGAGGCGGGGCACTTGCGCAACCAGGAAGCAGCTGCAGACCCCAAGCAGGAGGGATGTGAGAGCATTCCTATGAAATCTTCCTGTGCGAGCCTTGCACTCCGGCACCGGGAAAATGTAAGGTGTGAAAAGGGCCATTGACTTTTTTGCTAGTTGTGACTAGCAATTGGTTTTAAAACTCTTCATTTGATGATTTGACTCATGCTTGTTTGTATTAGCAACACTTGGTGGACCAACACCACTCTTTTGACAACTGTCAGAAAATTGTCCTATAGACAGCATCCAAGAAGAACAGGGACTCCAGGCTAGCAGATATTTTCTAAAATATGTGTGTAAGAGGAGTTACATACTGGTGTAGAATTTCCCTGAAACATATTTCAAAGGAAAATAATGGGTCTAAGACATTCAGGCTGTGGGCTTCAAGTTTTTCTAGGTATGCAGCATGAAACCCACTTTTATTTGTCCCCATGGCCATGGTGGAAATTCTGCAGTCTAGATCTGTTCTGATTTTCCTCTTCTCTAGTTAACCCTCTGATTGCATCTATTTTTTTCTCTTAAACCAAAGCAATGGCAGTGGTGCATTGGTTCATGCACTTGTAGTTCCTAATCTACAAGGAGACAACCAGTAACCTTTGGTATTAACCCTGTTTTGCTTTGATAACTTACTGTGTTCCACCCACAAAATCGATTTTTTTCTACTATAGGTATGGGACATAAAATTAACCACAATGTAACACAGAAAGCACACATCTCATGTGTTCTTACCGAAAAGACAATAAAATGGATCATGAATCTATTAAGAGTCTGAGAACAGTAAGGGTTGAGGAATAGAAGTATTGTGTTTCTTATATTTTCGACAGGCCTGATTTTATAACTGTGTTCTATTTTGCTTCTTTCCCAGGTGGCTTACTCAAAGATGCACATCTTTCTCCAAAACGGAGTAAAATATTAAACAAGACAATTGCAGATGTGGAAATCTGGTGGAGAGAGGGATGAATACTATCACTCTAAGATGGTTTCATACTTTATTACATTATTTGCTGTTATTCAAGTTCTAAACCACACATGCCCAAATCATATCTGCTTATTATCAGGAGGCCTGAGAAGTCAGTCTTAATGAATTCTAGTTAGAACCAAATGGACATACACATCTCAAACTAATGTGCAGGTCTGAACACAACTATTCACTGGCCTTTAAACTTCTGAAATGCAAGAAACCAGCTCTTGGCTCAAGAAAATATAAAATCTTCTAAAATATGTATGTCTTCTGAGAAAAAGTGTATTTAGAAATACAGATTTTGAAAAGGGCTTTCTAAAAATAGTAAGGCCTATATCAAATTGTTAAACCCATCTAAAGCAGAATCAATGAAACAACAGAACTCAACAAAGGTGTTGATTTATGATGTTTCCACTTATTCAATAAGTCTCTTCTGGCTGGGACTAAGAATTGGATGTAGGCCTATAGTTCTATACGAAGTCTCATAGTGATCTTTGATTTTCAAAGAACTGCAGATTAGCATGTAATCAATGAATCAATGATACAGACCAGAAATACATTGCTTTGTCCTTCTTATTTACTACATACATTTCATCTGACTACATACCACCTTGCTGGCAATGTAGAAGAAGCCCAAGAGTCTGCATCAAAGACTATGATACGGAAATTTACGACGATAGTGCTACATTGCTGACATTATAGATAACCATGATAATGAACTGCAACAGTGCACAACAGGAAACCACCAGAAATGACCCATTGCACAGCAAGGTCTCCCATTCCACAGACATGACATGCACAGGAACACACGGTACATCAGGACCGTTGTACAGTGCCCATGCTGCTGGCTTCATTTGTACAATAGTCCCAGCACCACAGATATATCCCATTTCCCCTCCTGAGAATGCAAACGTTGTATGATGGTGCAATTCAATGTTAGGCAATTGTCAGTCAGTTTATAAAGAGGTACCTTCCCAACAGGATGCCAGTCAGAAGGCTTCTCAAAAGAATTCGTAGGTGAGATGTTACCACTCTCTCCAATAGAATAACCTACTGCTTAGCCCTGCACAATACGTAAGCTCTCAAGACATACATATGGCAGTCCATTAGGGATTTGATAAATCTACTGTTTTTGGCTGTTTGCCTCAAGGGATTGCAGAAAGGGCAAGATTTCACCAAGTTGAAAGCCAACTGCTGAGTTGGGGGTGGGTTATAACTTAACCAGAACTTGGAAGAGTTACTCTTTGGACTACAACTGCGAGGAGCGATCTGCATGACACATTCACAATCGCGCGATGCTCCAGGAGCCAGCAGGGGCTGATCACACACCTTTTCATTTTTGGCTTGAAGCCAAAAATGGTGCACAATCGCACATTGCTCCCAGGCCCCGTGTGCACTTACTTGGTGTGTGGAGCCTCTGGAGCTGGGCCGGTCGCGCTTCCTATCCCAGTGCAGCCTCCCAGGCTGCACTGCGGAATGAAGAGGCGGGGCTCTTGCGCGAGCAGACAGCTCATGCAGAGCTGAAGCAGCAAGGAAGGGAGATCCTTTCGGCAGAGGCTGCTCGTGCAATCCTCGCACCCCAGCGCCGTAACAAGATAAGGTGTGGAAAAGGCCCAAGTCATTAGTAAAGATCTTGAACAGCACTGGGCCCAGGACAGAATCCTGTGGTATGCACCTTTTTCAATATGTATCAACAATGCACAATTACAGAAGCTGGATACTACTTTAACTGTTATGGCTCCATCTTTGGAATGCTGAGATCTGATTTCTTTGGTGTGGTACTTAGAAGTCTATGCTGATCAGCTTTGGTGTTATAGTGCAGGAAGTGTGAACTATGGCAGAGAATTCTTAAGGGACTCACTATCAAACTATAACTCCCAGTATTCCAGAGGACAGAATTATGAAAATTACAGTAATTTCAGACTACTGTTGTGCAGAGGACACATCCCTAGTCTATTTGGACTCTAGGAAGTACATAATCCCCAAAGCATTCTGTTGATAATAATAAATGGGAAGGTTTTAGTTTTATCCAACATTATAAGAAAGTATTTTTCTGTTACAAGCTGTGTGATTTTTTTTCAGCTGCCCTTAAGCAAATCCAAAAGGTAGCCATGACCAGGTGATAAAGTTGCCATGGGTACTAAATACTTAAAATAGGTTTGTCTGCCTGCAAAGGACACACCTCTAACTCTAAAATGCCAAACAAATAAAGGAAACTTTTCTCAAGAGACTGAGAACCTTTGAAATGCAAATGTCAAAAATAACAAAGAGAATATTTGGATCAGCCCGACAAAAACTGAGTTGCTACAGGTGCTGTCAGAATTAATGAATTCCTGCTAACATGGTCACAACTCTACCTTTCTTAGCAGATCCTCAGGTTACTGAAAGAAATAGAGGGTGCTTATAATTCATGCTTGGTGTCGAAAAACTAGCAAAGGAAGGATGAATAAACATAAGTAGGGTAGATGGGGGGAAAAGAAAGAAAAAGAGAATGGATATTGCCAAGTGGGCTGCAAATTACAATGTACAAATTGCATCCTTGGATGCAAGTTTCCTTATTGGCTTATGTAATCCACCATTTTGTTTTTAGTCAGGGGCAACCCAATATTTCACAGAAATGACATTGTGATCATGGTAGTATCTTTCTTGTTTGTCCCCGGTATATTACACCCATAGGTTTATCTGTACTAACTATGGTCCAGATGTCTATATATGAGGCAATGCAGAGGCCATATTTTTGCAGTTCATTTGCTTGGACTCACCTGTTCCATGTGAGCAATGTGGAGATATACTTCCATATCACTGAACTGCAATGCAGGAAGCATCCCCTCAAATATACTGGTTTAGTGTGTAAATGAAAAATTTCCTATTCATTCCATAAGACTGGACACTTCCATAGGTACATTATTTGTTATCTATGGAGCTATATTTTGATGGATAGGAAAATCTCATTAGTGGGAGGTCTCTGCATACCACTAAAATGCTTACACTGGCAAGAATTCCTCAGATTTAGATGCCAGACTTCAGCTATTATGAACTGAGCATATCATCCCCACCTTTCCTAGAATCCCTATTTTCAAAGAAAAAAAGTAGTATACCTATATTGTGACTCCACTTAGCATAGAATAAATGGGTAATATAAATTTGTCCACAGCTCAGCATTTTATCAGGGGAACAGGTTCCCCATTCCCCTTCTTTGGAAGACCAACATTTTGGGAGAAGGCAGAAGTTGCAGTGGAACAGAGATGAGAGGCGGACTTGTACATTGACAGAAGTCTACTCACATGGTATTTAATTTAGCCCATTAGCTTATGCCACTGTGACTTAATTTAAATGCTGACACAGATTTCTTTTGCAGCTTAACACTCATACACAGGCCATTTCTGCACGGTGTCCCAGTTCTGCTACGGGGATGGGATTGCAGTGGTCTGTGGGCCATGCTTCTGTACAACATCAGCGAGGTCCTGCTGCCATCTTGCCCCCACCCATCACGATTGTGAGATATTCACTTCACATATTAAATCCATTAAGTGCTCATGATCATGCAACGCTGCTTACTTGCCATGTGGAAGGGCAGGAAGCACAATGGAGGTGCTTCTTTCCCCAACACAGCATGGGAAAGAGCCTGGCTGTGTTGCAGAAGGCAGGCACACATGGCTTGTGTTCCCTTCTCCCGGCTGGCTGTGGAGGGAAGCATTCCCATCGTGCTCCCTTCCCAGTAAAGGTGCTGTTGGGATTGTGACGGGATAAGGTAATATGTGGAAATGGCCTTAGTTTTCACTGAACTGGTAAAACCTATACCTAAACTGTACTGTTTCAGTTTGTTGGGGCTATCGGGTGCTGATGTGATTAAATAATACTCCACACAAACAAAATAAAATAAAGTCCCAGTACAGAGAAAACTAACATGTCAGGGAAACAGCTAGACCAGAACTCCTGACACATTATTTTTTCACATGTAATGAGTTTCACAAACAGGCCTCAATAAAGAATAAAACCATACTCGCAACTTGCTATTAGGACACTTCTTCATTCTGTACAAATCCTTTGGCAAGATCAAAAGTTCACAGAGATCCCAAACACTGGTTGCATAAAACAACAATTACGAGTCTTCACATTTGTACCATATTGTTGAGGGCAGCATCCCTTTTTGAGCATTTTTTCAGAAAACAGTTGAGAAAACAGGACATGCATTTGTGTAGTAGAGCACTCATGACATTTTTACAGATGGACAGAGGAAGTATGATTAGGGACCAATATAAAGCAGGTTCCAATGACAGTCTTGGTTTCATGAGGTCTCAGATTTCAGATAAATTTCTGGATATAAATAGAAGGATTTGATTTAGTTATTGAAACCTCAGGTAAAGCAGAAAAAAAAAAAGGAAAAGGAAAGAACGACATGTGAAGTCATGCTGAGATTATGAGGCGCCAGCCTTCACTGATCTTTAGAATTCTTGATGGGATGGCATTTATGGCAAGTGATATTATTTACCTCTTTAAGACAGCCCATAAAGTTGTTACTGACAGGTGACCCAGGCAAGTCTGCCGTGCTAGGACTGCCTCCAACATAGAAAAAGTCATCGGAGCCCAACATGGTGTAGTCTTCTTGTGTGTAGCCCGTTGTGGTCAGAATTCCATCCACTGATATTGTCACCTAGATAACAAAGCACAGGGAAAGGACACGCTATACTCAGACCTACATGCTAATGTCCTGGGATATGCCTCGTTTTTTTTATTATTATTTTTATTATTTTTATTTTTTATTATTTTTTTGAGACCTAAGGCGGAGCCCATTTTCATGTCTGTTTGAGGTTTAGTCTTGGATTCTATCCCTAGGAACTCTAACTAGTTAAAAAGAGTTGTCTTATTATTGAGCTAGTGTCAGCAAGTCCCTATTTGCAACTCAAGAGGTTAATTAGCAGACACAAAAATGGTGTTAGTAGAATGCTTCCTAGGTTAGTTTAGCTGGTGTTAACATATTAGTAAGTTCAGTAAAGTCTGTCATTGACTGATTAAAAAGAACGTGCACCTTAATAACAGAAAAAAGGCACAAGCAATATTGCCAGCAGCACCATCACGGTTTTGCACCATATATACAGCAGCGGATTGTCCATGCAAAGGCCTAAATTCCATGCCAAAGCAGGAGGGGGGAGGGAAAGAAAGCGGAAATAACCCAGCAAATAACAACCAGGTGGCAGCAGCACGCTCCGATGTGCGCATGCAGGAAAGCGAGTCGCAGAGAAGGAGAAGAAAGGAAGAGAAAGGAATGGAGAGAACCAAACAGCTTGTGGATGAAGTAACAATGGGTGGATGTGTCACTTCCGTCCTTGCCGTCCATGCCCGCATGCCATGCATTATGAATGGTTAGAACACCGGCTAGGCCAGTGACAGGTTAGGCCAGCTTAATCCCTTGTTAGTTAACCACAGCTTCTGATGCAAAATGTTAACGATGCCCCTCTACGTGTGAGTTCAAAAAAAAGAGAGAGAGAGAAAGAGAGAAAGAGAGAGAGAAAGAATTGGACAGGAACAGATAAAGTAAAAGAAAATAGGAGGTCAACAACAGATGAAGAGGAGGTTAAAAAAGTAAGCAGAAGAGTACCAACCGCAGTTCCTCTTTTGTTAATGATGTCTACAGTTAAAAGAAAGAAAGGAAACACACGGCAAACCCAAAATAAGAAACAATTAGAATGATATCTACCGAACAATGTAGTTTGTTTACCATAGCGTGTCCAATGCCTGAGTGCTTTGTGGAGAAGGGGGAGAAAGGAAATTAAAAACTTGTGAACAGAATAACGATCGTTTACTTAAAAAATATGATGGTCACTACCAATGTTAGTACATTATTTTGGTTCAGGTAACGGTTAGTAGAATGAAACATTCCATGAATGACATGTTAGTTATTAAGCATGTTAGTAACACAGAAAAAAGGGCAAAATAATTTTACAAGGAAAAATAAAAAAGCAGACTAACAGATATGCCTCCACAGAGGTAACAGCAGTTGTCTTTTCCTGCAAATATATTTATATATAGATCGATAGAGATATATACTGTAGAACTTATGTCAGCTCTCCACCAGACAGAAACAGACATAACGACCACATTCCTTTTGTTTTCCTCCAATTGAATGTTTCTGACAGACATTCAAAAAATGACTGTTGGGGGGTTGGAATGCCTAAAGCTCATCAGCTGACCACTGCTTCGCCTGACCCCCCCAACCCTTCCCAAACTTCTTTCCCAGAAAATCAATAGGAATCCCCTAGTACTCCATTTTTATATATATATATTATTATTAATTTTTTTTAGTAGTATTATTTTACTCAGCACACAAGGACTCCTTCTCAACTCCAAAACGTCTTTCGGTCATATTGATGGACTTTAGGATCACAGTTTACTGCAATGAAACAAAGCAAATATCCTGACACATAACAATGAGTAGAATGGATTCCTGAAACTGCCTCTCTGGTCATGCACCTCCTAGAACATCTACGACTGGAAAATTCAGCTCCCGTCCCACTATTTTTTTTTTAATATATTGGATTCTTTTAATAGCTTTGGATGAGCAAAGGCAGATCTAGAAAGTGGGTCAGTTGCTTTCTAAATTACAGGTTCTTTTCCTGTTGAAATGTGTGGTGCTGTGGGCCTTTCTTAGTTCAGGTGCAATCGTGCAAAAGAAGCCATTCTGGGCATGTATTATTAATCACTGTTTCCATTTTGCTTTGCTATATCCTTTGTTTATTTACTTGATGCAAACGTTTCAGTGAAGGACTTAATAGTTCTTGTCCTCACAACAGTTCTGAGAAGGAAGAAAAGTTCTGTATATTCAAATAAAACCAGGAAAGAGGTATAAAATAATTCTTTCAGTTTAATGGTTGTGAGGGATTTTGCAGTGGTCCAACATTGGGTTTTGAAGGGGGAGCTTATTTTGTATCTGCTTATGTCCATGTATTATCCAAAGAGAGAAATTAAATGTAAAATTCCTGGGTTTTGAAGGGGGAGCTTATTTTGTATCTGCTTATGTCCATGTATTATCCAAAGAGAGAAATTAAATGTAAAATTCCTTGCATTTCTTGCCTCGCTACTTGATTGTACTGTTAGATGTCACCCTCGTAAGAAATCATTGACATGCCTTGGGACTGTTGTCACCTTCTCGAGGACAGCTTCCATTTTTGGTGAGAGGAGATATAAAAGCTACAAACAAAAAGCAAACAAACAAACTGGAAGTAGATCAAAGTCTGATTCTGCTATTGAAAAACATATAGTTTTTTTTTAAAAAAATGTTGAACAGAGGCCATTTCCGCACTATACTGTTATAGTGCTATTAGTCCACTTTCAACATCCTATGGAATTCTGGGGTTTGTAGTTTACTGAGGCCAAAGAACTCTCTGGCTGAGAACACGAAATGCCCCATCTTAAACTGCAAACCCTAGGATTCCATAGAATAACATAGGAAGGGATGTTGTGTCAAGGAGGGGGCAGGTTTGTTTTTCCCTGCTCCAGAGACTAGGACCCTTTTCACATGGCATTTCTTAAGCGAAAGGGCCCCTTGAGTGTCGCATAAATGTGAGCAATGGTCTGCATGACGCACTCTCATTTATGCAATGCTCAAGAGCCTCATGCGCAGCGCATATCCATTTTTTTTATTTTCGGCTTTTAGCCAAAAATGACATGCGCTCGCACATGGATTGGGCACCCCACGCACACTTACCTACTGTGCGAAGCCTCCTTAGCTGCGCCGGTCACGCTTCCTGCCCCAGCGCAGCCTACAACTCCCAGGCTGCACTGCAGAAGGAAGGAGCGGGGTGTGGGTGGGGCGTTCGCACGACCAAGACACTACTGCAGATCCCAAGTGGGAGACTTGTGAGAGCCTTCCTCCCCAGGCTTCTTGCATGAAGACTGCAACCCAGCTCCGCGAAAGGGTAAGCTGCGAAAAGGTCCTAGGACAAGGAGCAATGGATTCAAGGTGCAGGAAAGGAGATTCCACCTCAACCTCAGGAAGAATTTCCTGAAGGTCAGAGCTGTCCAGCGGTGGAATTATGCTCCTCGGAATTATGCTTTGGTGGAGTCTCCTTCTTTGGAGGTTCTTAAGCAGAGGCTGGATGGCCAGCTGTTGAGAATGCTTTAATATGTGTTCCTGCATAGCAAGTGGTTTGACTGGATGGCCCCTGTGGTCTCTTTCAGCTCTATGGTTCTATGATTCTATGATTCCATGATTCTATATAGTGTGGAAATGGTCAGAGCCTGGGAGACTTGCAGCCTATTTGAGAGGTGAATTTCCACTTCTGGAGGGGGCAAATCAAGGGTTGGAGCCCCTTGGGGGCCACAAGTAGCCCATCCTGTTCTCAGACTGTGTTCAGTATACTGCAAAACCTACTACTGACCATTTACTACCTGAGCAGAAATATTTTTGCTGACTTTTCCTTCAACTTGTTTGCCCTATGAATGTTTACATGGAGTTTTGAAAGTATGGTAAAAGAAATTTCACAGAAGTTGAGATGACTGTCACTTGAGGCAGGTAAAAAATGTTGTTGTATGCCTTCAAGCTATTTCTGACTTGCGACTACCCTAAGGTGAACCTATCATGGGGTTTTCTGAGGCTGAGAGTATGGCCATTTCTGCATGAGACTGTTACAGCACGATGATTCCACTTTTAACCTCCTATGGAATCCTGGGGTTTACAGTTTTGGGAAGGGCCTTCTGAAAGTGCAAACCCCAGGATTCCATAGGAGGTTGAAAGTGGAATCATCGCACTATAACAGATTTGTGTGGAAATGGTCTATGTGAAGCCCCCAAAGTCATCCAGTGGGTTTCCATGGCTAAGCAGGGAATTAAACCATGGTCTCAAAGGCTGTATTCTGATGCTTAAACCACTATATCATGTTGGCTTCATGTAAAGGGTGGCCTAAAGCTAAAACACACGATATGGCCTTCTCCGTGGCTGCCCCCCGGCTTTGGAGTGTTTTTCCTGAGGAGGCCAGGATGGCCCGCTCCTTGTTCGCCTTTTGTTGTCATGCAAAGACTTTTCTACTCCAACAGGCTTTTGAGAACTGAAGGTTTTTCGAGATGATCCATTACTATTTTGACTGTACTCTCTATCGTTTAAACTGTTCTTAGTTTTGTAACTAGCTTAATTCCATATTAATGCTGCTTTTCTGTCTGCTTTAATTATATGGTACTTGCTTTAATTTGCAATCTGCCTTGAGTCCTGGTTTGGGTACAAAAGACAGGATATAAATGAAGGTTGCTGTTCTGGCTGTGGTTGATGTGGTTGTGGTTACTGTTGCTGCTGTTGTTATTTGTCTAAGAATATCCAGAAAGCTTCATAGCAATGTGAAGATACTAACTGATTCAACCAAAGGCAGTTCTTACTTTACCTTACTGTCATCCTAGTCAATAATCAAAACAATGCAGTCTTCAGATTTTGGCCATTTCTGCACTACCCTATTATAGTGCCATTATTCCACTTCAACATCCTACGGAATCCTGGGGTTTGCAGTTTAGGGAAGAGCATTTAGAATTCTCAGCCAGAGAGCTCTTGGGCCACAGTAAACTTTGGCCTTACATTTAGACTAGATACCCTGAAATCATTATATGCAAGGCTACCCTTAAAAGAAGAAAATGGAAACATGGCAGCAAAGAACACAGCAAGTTTGTTCAGAAGGTTGATAAAATAATCAAGAGGTCACAAAGATGTTTGCAAATCAAGCTGGAGCTGTTCAGAAATTTTCAGTTCCTTTTAGAATGAACTATCTGGAGTGCAGTTCTTCTATCACTTATATACGGGCAGTGGAGTATCTGCATTAATAACTAATGTGTGAAGGTGTTGTTATAAATCCTAAATGCTGTTTCTAGCTGTGTGTTCTCTTGATATATGAAGAAATATGAGTGTAAATCCCTCGGTATGACATCCTTTTTCATATTTCCCTGGAATTACCATGCTTGGGTAAGGAATTCCTTTGGTTTTCTAAAACTGAGCAGTTTGACAGTGGAACACTCTGCCTTGGAGTATGATGGAGTCTCCTTCTTTGGAGGTTTTTAAACAGATGCTGGAGAGTCATATGTTGGAAGTGCTTTGACTGTGTATTCCTGCATGGCAGGGGGTTGGATTTGATGACTCTTGTTTTCTCTTCCAGCTCTGTGTGTCTATGATTCCATGAACTCTAAAACCCTTTCCGCAACTCATCTATTTTCAGTGCTGGGGTGCAGTGCTCGCATGAACAGCCTCCGGAGAGAGGCTCTTGCTTCCCTGCTTCTTCGGCTCTGCACAAGCTTCCTGCTCACACGAGAGCCTCGCCTCTTCTTTTCGCTGTGCAGCCTGGGACCTTCCCAGGCTGCACTGAGACAGGAAGCACGACCAGCCCAGCTCTCGAGGCTCAGCATGCAAGGTAAGTGCGCGCGGGGCCTTGGAGTGATGCGCAACCATGCAGCATTTTCAGCTTTAAGTTGAAAATGAAAAAATGCGTGCGTGGTCCATGTCAGGCACTGGAGCGTTGCACAAATGTGAGTGCATTGTGTGGACTGCTCCTCACATTTGCGTGACACTCAAGGGGCCCTTTCGCACTGAAAATGCCATGTGAAAAGGACTGAAATGAGTGGGATCCTAAAATGGGTGGAGAAACTCTGTAAATTCACAGCCTCCTGTGTCCATGACCATTAGATGCATCAGGGTGAAAAAAACTGCAACGAGAAGATACCAAAGAGGCATTTTATGTCAGGAGTAGGGATTGTAAAGTCATGGGGCCACATTCAATTCATGCGGCTTTTCTTGTGGCCCTTAACCCTTCTAGACACTCTAGACTGAACTTTTTCTCAACCTCATTCCCCTCAAAAGGGAAGGGATGGGTGAACTGCTGGTCCGGGAAGCTTCCAACAGCAGTCATTCATCTTTTAAATGGATTGCAGAACTCCTCTGTACTGTTTCACATTAAAACAACAGCAGCAGCAACAATTTTTCAAACCCTGAAATGGAGTTTGGATCACTTCCAGGGGCTGTGACTGGCATTTTTGGCTCTAACGGCATCCCCCTGGAAAACAGAAAAGTGGTCCTCAGACCTGTTGTAATCCCTCAACCCCGTTTTATTTGCTTCCACAGCAGCATCTGCGTACATTGATGTTGTTTGAGGATTAGATGGGTAATGGTGCTGAGACATTTTGATCAAATTGTCTTCTGCTTGTTTATATGTGTTAGGCTTCAAGCCTATGTGCCCTCAGCTGGGAGTAACTTGGTTGAGCAAGCTGGGACTCATTTGTGAGCAAACATACATAGGATTGCATCACTGACCTATTTTTTTTTAAAAGAAAAGAAAGTCTGTTTCACTGTTATGATCCTTTGTTGGCTCTACTGTATTGTATCTGTATGTCTGCATGAAAAGATTTTATTCACACTTTTTTCTACCATCCTGGAATCTTGTAGCCTAGTGTGCTATGATACATATGGGCCACTGTGAACTTTACCTAAGATGAGCTAGGAAAGATCTTATACAGATATCTGTGCCTTTGAGGTGATGCATTTTTAATACTGATGTTCTTAGAAGTTGTTCATTGTTTTATTCTTTTATTTTCCAGCTGAATGGCTCAGTCTCGGGTTCCTTAAAATAAAATTCATGGTTTCTAGGCACAGATTAGATACAAGATTTGTTCTAGTAACACACACACAAAAAAAATGTCCTCTGGACATCTACATGCATAAGACAATCTGCTAAGACAGGACAGGTTGTCCAGATGCTTATGTCTCCAGGACAACAGTCATCACCTCCCTCTTAATGTTAGTCAGAGCTCCAATAGTTGTTCCAAGCAAACACGGCCCTCAGCAACTTTCTAGGTGTGCCTCTGCTCATGTGTGGCAGGAATGACCCATCTCTTGGTTACACCTACACTAGATCTCAGAGGTCTGCTAAACACTCAATGGCATGTTGTTCTAACTGCAAGATCACCAAACACTTAGCTGGGGCAGAAGCAAAGTCAGTTATTGCTGTATCCATTGTACTGTTACCTGACGCAGATTCCTGGTTACTTTCACATCATGCCAGGCATTGTCATTAAATTTCCCATTCACAGGTTCCACCAGTGCTTCAAAGGCCCCTGAGCCCAAATTAATAACCAAGGAGACAGCTCCATTTTTCAGGGCGAGGTTGACATAATCCGCCGACTTCCCGGTGTGAAGCATTAGTCCATTCCTCTGAAGAGTTTTAAAGGACAGAGTTATTTCATCACTGCTGCTCTGGATAGGATTCTGGGACAAGTCGTAGCAGAAATACTCTGATCCTTTGAACGTTGCGATGTATTCTTCTTTTCCTACAGAAGTCAAGAAAGAAAGAGAGAGAGAAAAGGTTTCTCAATCAGTACCTCTAAAGCAAATACAACTATTCATAAATTACCAACTTGCCCCACCAGCCTTGACATGATCAACTTTTGGAAAACAAGCCAAGATTAAACAACAAACACTAAAGCTGCAATTCTGTCTGTTCTTTTGAGTGCCATTTTCAGGCAGAAAAACTGCATCTTAAAAATGTATATATAAATAATGTTCAATGAACTCCTGACACTGTACTAAAATTGTGGCTCCCTGAAGTTTAATGAGGAGGAAGGCATATGAGCATGCCTGATATATTTTGTTGAAAATAATTTAGTAAGTCTTATCTTTTGAAAGTTTGCCCTTTTCTATTCATAGGAATTTTGGGCAAAGAATTTTACCCATTCCTCCAGCTTTTGCTCTACCCTGAATTCCATTCCTTTTGAATATCTGCAGAACCCAAATGGATTTCTCACAGTAATTCTGGAATTTGAACAGATCCCCTTTGCTTCAGGTTCCATTTCCTTGGTTTTGTCCAGAACACAATCACTCCCATAGTATGTCCCCCAAGTAATAACATGATCCTTTTTGTGTCATAGTTTATTGACACACATAGGCGTTTCAGCATGAATCAAACATGAGACAAAACTTGTTCTTGGTTTTGCGTCAATGCAAAACTGTTCATATGGTGGGAGAAATGAAATGGATGCTGTGCAATGCTCTGTAGCATACAGCAAACAAAACAAAAGAATTGAAAGAATTCCTAATACTAGGGAGAGGTTAAAAAAAAACTTCTCAGGTTGTATTTCAATTTGAAAAATCCAAAATCTGAAACAGAACAGATACAGAAAAATATTTTTTCTGAAGTTTGTGATATAATCTGTCCAGAAAAACAGGGATTAAGAATACATTTTTTTAAAGAAATATACATAAAAACCTGTACATTTAAAATTGCATACAAAAAAATGGTACAGAAATATGCTTTACTTAGTGGGGAAAAAATCACTTCCTGAAAGGTGTGCTTTTGAAAAAGCATACACAGAAATGAATACAGTCGAAAAATATATACAAAAATATGTCCATTTTGAAAACTGTGCATGAAAATGCAGACAAATTGTCAAATGAACTAAAATCAATTTTACAGTCCCATACAGAACCAGGTTAAAATGAACATAACAGTGGAAAAATTAGTTCCCATTCATTCATGCTGCATTTCTGGATAAAATTCAGTTAGTAATGTTTGAAAAATATGTTTTGAGGGAGTTGTCATAATAATATAGCATGTATATTGCTGAAAAGGGTATGTATTCGTATGCCTTGAATCTGAGTACACACAATAAAGCAATGATATGTCACTGTTTCATTATATGTTTCATTCTGCTGTGCAATTGTGAGAGTTACCATAAAGTTATGTGGCAAAGACTGTCTTGCATTGAGCAGATGGAATTAAAAGGTTTTCTTCCAATCTTGATGAGTTTCTACTGCAACTTTTTCCCGCAAGTTTAAAAAATGGCCAGTTTGAATTTTCACATTTCAAATTATAATATGGAATTCTGCATTTGGGAAATTCAAATTGAGGGTGTGATAGTTTATATCAGAACAGAAGTCATTTAGACATATTTTTATTTGGGCTGGATTTAATTGTAAAGTTTCACACACTGGCAACTGTGGAATATGAAATGCTGCTATCAAATATAGCCAGACATTTGAATGTTGATGAGCTCCACCATTGTCTTGCCAAAAAAAAAAAAAGGTCCTTTTTTCCTTTTTTTGACTTTGTATTTTGAATAAAAATATTATTTAAAAAATAATAAAAAGATAAAGAAAGAATGTCAATGAGCAAATGTCATCTACCAGTTTTACAACTGAAAATGAAACATCACAAAGTATGTGAACCATTGCCAGGCAAACGTCTGACTGTCAAATTCTTCCATTTAGTGATGCAGGATTTCCCTATATCAGTGTCAATTGGACTTATCCCTGATCCCCAGTATTTTCAGATCCCCCCTCACACACATCCCATTTTTTGGCAGTACAAAGTTCCACCATCTGCTGGAGGATTAGTGCAGCTGCAGCAAGCAACATTCATATGGAATTCAGCTGATATCCACACCAGATTAAAGGGTCCTCAAACCAAAGTCAAACTGGCTGGAGGACTTCAGCAGATGTGATGACGCACAGCCATTCAAAAACAGAATTTCTGTAAGGGTAATTTGTTGTAAAATGGCCACAGGTACTCTCAAATCTCCATCACTACCACCATCACCAGTGATTCAGTTTCCAGAGTAATGTAAGAAAAAAAAATTCTATCACCAATGATTTCACAATCTAATGTGTAACAATAACCAGACAGGAGACTGAACTATGACTAATGTCAATATCTTCATAGAATAATAGAATCATAGAAATGTAGAGTTGGACGAGACCACAGGGGCCATCCAATCCAACCCCCTGCCATGCAGGAACACCCTCAAAGCACTCCCGACAGATGGCCATCCAGCCTCTGCTTAAAAACCTCCAAGGAAGGAGACTCCACTACACTCCGAGGCAGCAAATTCCACTGCCGGACAGCCCTGACTGTCAGGAAGTCCTTCCTGAGGTTCAGGTGGAACCTCCTTTCCTGCAACTTGAATCCATTGCTCCTTGTCCTGGTCTCTGGAGCAGCAGAAAACAAGCCCTCTCCTTCCTCTACGTGGCATCCCTTCAAATATTTAAACATGGCTATCATATCCCCTCTTAACCTTCTCTTCTGCAGACTAAACATCCCCAGCTCTCTCAAGGTAAAATTAGACAGGAGTTTTGACAGCTCAGGGAAGAATTTAACGCTTGTCTCCAATGCTTACCACAGTCAACATTAAATATATATATCCCTCTTATAAAATTACTGGATATAGTCCATATGGATAGACTTACACTTCTTTCGAGAGGGGAGAAATATAATAAATTTATTAAAGACTGGGATAATATCATTAGACATTTTTAGAGCACATCGGGGAATCTGCAGGTGCTGCACTTTGAATTTTAGACTAGCAAAGGAGTAGAAGAAAATAATAAATATAAAGGAAATAAAATAAGTAGGGTTTACAATGTATAAATTGGGGTAAAGATAATAAATAAATAAATAATTTATAGTGAAGTTGATATGAGAGGAAGGTTTAGAAGATAGAATGAATGAGAATATTTAGGGAAGACTTGTTAACAGTAAGGTAAGTTAGTGATCATATTTTAGGCAGTTCATTGAGAATCTTTTATACTTTTTTGTTTTTCCTTTATTCTCTTTTTTTCTCTCACTCTTAGATTTTTCCTTTTTAATTTTTTTTTTACTTTACCTATTCCCTATTTTTTCTTTTTTCTTTTTCTTCTTTACTTCTCTCTTTTCCTGCTTCTTGGTTAATTATCCTTTTCTTTCTCTTTATTCTCTTTAGTTGTTATTGACAAAATTTTTTTGTTGTTGTTTATCTTCTGGTTTCTTACATCTATTTCCCACTCTATGAGGGCAATTTAGTATGAAAATTAATTACCGGTATTTCAATGTCTGTATAAACTGTATGATTAACTTTTATTGAATAAAAATTAAAAATTAAAACAAATATAGCTCTCTTAATGAGGATCCACACACATATAACAGCTTTTTTTTTTCTTGTGCAGAACGGCTAATTCTAGTTGGGGAGGGATTTTCTCTAGGAAAAAACACAGGCAGATGTGCCATGGCCGCTCTCTCTATGTCATTGCCATGGCCGTTTTCTTTTTTTTTAATCCCCTGGTGTGAATACTTTTAAGATTGGAATAGGATGCCGGGAGGTCTAGTTTTGGATTTCCATCGGCTATCTAGTTTGAGTGTAGTGAGAGCAGAACACAGAGGGGACGAAAGAGAGGGTGAAATAAGGGTAAACAGACACAACAGAAAGGGGAAGCAAAAGGTAACATGCAATAAATGTGAACAGGAACAAACATGTTGAAATTGCTTTCATGTGAAGAAACCGTCTACCCAACAGCGTTAAGCACTGAGTGGACTACCTTGAGCACGCTATCATTGCTTGTGACCCACTGACTGATACAGAAAAGCTACAAAGAACATGGAAAATAATGGCCATTTCCGCACTAGCCTGTTATAGCGCGATGATTCCACTTTCAACATCCTCTGGAATCCTGGGGTTTGCAGTTTAGGGAGGGGCCGGCCGGCCCCTCCCGAAACTGCAAACCCCAGGATTCCAGAGGATGTGAAAGTGGAATCATCGCGCTATAACAGGCTAGTGCGGAAATGTGTAGGCAACATGGGTGTGCGTCTTTTGTGTCACTATTTCTCTAGTAAAGAATCACCTCCCCAAAGGCTTACACAGGTTTTAGTCCACCTTCTGTATTTTTTTTTCTAAATAAAAAAGGCTGTAAGGTGCATACTTCATTGGTGCATCACCACAGTCACACACAGTGGGAAATAAAATAATAACACTTGAAAATTCCACATCAAATCAATCAGGTTATTTTTAGAAAGGAGCCGACTGGTCTGCCTGCTGAACGGCAGAGCAAATAAAAGTACAGGTGGCCCTCCACTTTTGCAGATTCAGCAATCATGAATTTGATTCCTCGCAGGTTATTTTATTTACTATTTAATTCATTAATTTTTTAAAAAAAATCTTACTGCATTTGCCCCTGCAATGGGAAAAAAAATGTTCTCTCTAGGTATCTCAAGGTCCTCTAACAAAATTCTATGGTCCACTTCCGGAAGTTATGTTCGAGGACCTTGCAATTCCTAGAAATAACACTTCTTTAGGCATTGCTATGTCCTCCAGCATGACTCTATGGCCCACTTCTGTTGAAAGCTGACCACAGAATTATGTTGGATGTCCTAGAGAAGTGTTCTCAGGTGTTTTTTTTTTTTTTTAACATATGTTTATGGTCTTTATTTTTATTCATGTTTTTTTCCATTTTCAGGGAGAGCATTAACCCTCATGAAAGTGGAGGGCTGACCATAAGAATCCACCAGAAGAGGGAGACTAAAAGTGGCTAGCACATCCTTACTTGTAATTCAAATATTGGGTTCTCTCACAAACATGCAAACATTGAGAACACCTCTTGAAAATGTTTCAAATGGAGGCATGCCAAAGTTGAGAATGCATCTGACAATGAAGTTCCTTTTTACAAAGTCTTCTTAAGAGAACGCAGCTCCACCTCACCTTTTTCTTGTCATCTTCCTAGCTGAAAGGATTTTTTTTCAGCATCGGCATTGGGATAATGGGGTTGTAGCAGTGTGTCTGTAGTAAACAATGTAATAAAGCTTGACCTGGGAAAGAATAGGATTCTATTCCAGGTGATCCTATTGTAGTTGCCTACAACAGGCAAGGTGAACGGCTACTTCCAGAACTACTTACTGAGCAAAACAGAAAGAAAAGGGGAAAGCAGAATAGCCTGCCTCACCAACTACCCTGGCATATTGGAAAAGCATAGATCTCTTTCTTCAACAAAATAGAAACCAGATGAAAAGTGGAAGCTGTTGAAAGGGAGGGAAAAGTCATCCTAGGATGTATTCTGAAATACAAATATTTTGTGCATAATGTTAGTTTTGAATAAAAAGTTTGCTGACACATGTTGAACTGCTCTTCTTGTTTGTGGGATAGGAAACTATCCCTCTTCTTTCCATACTATTTCTATTTCTGGTACCAAAGTTTCTGTTAAAGAAATAAAGACCAAGAATACATTTATTTCATTAGCTGAGGTATACCTGTATGTTGGTGTCTTTAAGTTGTTTCTAACTTATTGTGATCTTAAGGTGAACCTATCACTGGGTTTCCTTGGAAAGCTTTGTTCAGAGGTGGCCTGCCTTTGCCTTCCTCAGAGGCTGAGAGAATAAGACTTGCCCAAGGTCCCCCAGTGGGTTTCCATGATCAAGCCGGGATTTGAACCCAGATCTCCAAGGTTATAATCCAATGCTCAAACCAGTACACTATGCTCGCTCATACCTATGTACAAACCACTATAAACTCCAGTTCTCCAAGCTCTGTTCAGTTCACCAAGCAAGCTTTCCGCACTACAGAATACAGCTGCTACAGCGCTGGAGAGATTGTGTCAAAATGTTCCACCCACACACAGAGAGATATCAGTTAAAAGTTTCAGATCACTGTGCAGTATGTTGCAGTGGTAATTTTTTGAAGGACATCTGGAGGAATATAACTGTTGTCAACAAATTCTGAGTCATAGGGATCCTGGAAAGCTTTCAAAAAGGTTACTGCCTTTTGTGCCCCCTGTCAAGCCCTTTTGCAAAGAAACAAGGTGAAGTATTTTTGACTCCCTGGCATTTTTCCTTCAGGAGGGACATAAGAAGACCAGTCAGCAACTCTTCACTTATTTACTGGGGGAAAAATTTCCAGCTCGCATTGTCCTTGGAAAGATCAAATCAGTGTTGCCCATACTGACACATTTCTATTTAATATGGATCTTGAGAGAGGCCTATCGCTAAATCACAGAGAGGCAATCTCTGAACACTCATTCTTCAGCCATCCTTTTCTTTATTTAATCAATACTCAAATGGATGATGCACTCAATAGAATATTTCTTTGGTGTCTCCTAATAGATATTCATACCTCTAAGATCCTTAGATTCCATATATGACAATTACCATTTCTGCACTACAGTGTTAAAGTGCTGCTATTCCACTATCAACCTCCTATGGAATTCTGGGGTTTGTAGTTTAGGGAAGGGCACTTCGAATTCTCAGCCAAAGAGCTCTTTGGTCTCAGTAAACTACAAACCCCAGAATGCCACAGGGCGTTGAAAGTAGAATAGCAGCAGTTTAACGCCGTAGTGCGGAAATGGCCAATGTCAACAAATGTTGGGAAAAAACAGTCACAGGTTCTTCATGAACTTCCACTACCCCTCGGTCCACAGATGCTTAAAGGAATACATTACAGTCCCCTTGCTTCTCAGCTTACTCCTTTTCTATCATTGTTTTCACTGTTTTTGCCCATGTCATGAGAAGCTGAAGCCGGGGCTGTGATGAAGTTCTGGGGGTGTGGCCATCTGAAGTGCGAAGGTAGTCTGGAAGCAGGTTGCTAGGCAACCAGAATAGCACCTCGGAAGAGAAACCCAGCACAGAAGTGTGTGGGAGGGGCTTGTGGCTGAGTGAAAAAGGTTATATAAAGGCAAGTCCCAGTGGGTATTAAGATTCCTTCAGTGAGAATCTAGCAAGGAGCTTGGGAGTAGTGTCCCTCCGTCAGCCAGAGAGTGTGGCTGTGTGGGAAGGTTTAACTCTCAGTGGAATCCTAGCAAAAGGCAGAAGAGAAATTGAACCCTAATAGAGACCATTTCCGCACGGGTCTGTTATAGCGCGATGATTCCACTTTCAACCTCCTATGGAATCCTGGGGTTTGCAGTTTCGGGAGGGGCCGCCCGGCCCCTCCCGAAACTGCAAACCCCAGGATTCCATAGGAGGTTGAAAGTGGAATCATCGCACTATAACAGACCCGTGCGGAAATGGCCAGAATTTGGTCAAAGACTGGGAGCTGAGCCTTCGGTGGGAGTGCAGCCAAAGGGCTGCTTATAGTATTTCTGCTTTCTTTGTGAGTCTAAAGATATACGTGAACTGTCTAAAAAGTGCCGTGAACAAATGTATTGACTTTGACCTACCTATGAACGTAAATACTTTATTCTTATTGTGATCTAAATAAATGTTGCAGTTCATTTTTTTTATAAATACAGAAAACATGCTACCATAAAATTATGAGTGGTTCTAAACAAAACATTGAAAACACTCACCCTTTTAGACAAAGGTGGTATTATAATGGGGCCAGGCCAGGTCTTATGAACATGTCAAAAGAGTATATTATATGTTGTATATTATGGTATGTTATAGTATATTTTATATTGTAAACATTAACAAGTCTTATGAGCTTATGCCTGTAAGAATGAAAAATTTTAATAAAAAAATATATATAATGGGGGCAGGTGGAGCTGTGCGCTAAAGACAGGGTGCCTTATCAGATTGGGAATTGCCACACCAATCTGAGAGATATAAAGGCCTGTTATAGAGGGGGTGATAGGTTCTTCTGAAGCATTAACAAGCAGATTGTGTAGCCTTGTCCAGTATATGAAAAAAAAACAATGATGCAAAGTTAATCCTATAGATTTTTGTAGACATGCAAAATACAAAACACATACAAAATACATACAAAATGTATGTATGTAGACATACAAAAATCTGAACAGAAGGGTTGTGTACTTCCTAAACCACATCTTAGGAGGTAGCTGTAGCTGGACAAGAGCAGGCAAAGAAGGCTGCTTTGTTAACCAGTCACGCATAGAAGAATCAGAATTTCCTTTATTTATATCAGGCCTGACCAACTCAAAGCCTTACTGCTAAAGGAGGAAGCAATTCATCTTTGAATGATGGTAGTATTTGTAATCATTCTCTTCCTTTCCCTTCAGTCAACTGGAGAGAGATGTTTGTTAGTAACCAGATGATCTCTCTTTCTCTTTCTGCCTCTCTTTCTCTGTGTGCACCTCCAAGTCCCTACCTGTTGATTTATGGTGACCTCATGCATTTCATCGGGTTTCCTTAGGCAAGAAATGCTCAGAGGCAATTTACCATTGCTTTCATCTGAAATACAGCCTCCAGCATATGATATTTCTTGGTGATCTCCTAGCCAAGTACCAACCAGATGGCCTGACCTTGCTTAGCTTCCAAGATCAGATGAGATCAGCTACCAGCCAGAAGGAAAAGCCTCCGCAATTTTGGTTTTAAAACCAACAGTACATCCAGTCTATATATTTAACCCAGTCATTTCAAGTCACATCTTGAGTTAAAGCAGTTGTTAAACGAGCAATTGTGGGACAGCTGGCAAGTGGCATTATGCTTGCTATTTCAAGGTATGCTTCCATCATCGAGCAAAACAAATCCTTTGTATTCCTCTCAATGTGCTCTACTAGGCCTTAAGCTGCCCCTCCCCATGGCAAATATACCTCCTGTCTTCAGATGCTGGAACTTCTAGGATGGAATCTGAAGGGAGCATTTGAATCATTTGCACAGTTCTCCTATCACCAGATGACAGTGAATTTGAACAGAATAGTCTATAGTGAAGCCTATGTATTACACATGTAACCTGGTTAACAGTACGTGTGGAAGGGATCTACGGGTCTTGGTAGACCACAAACTGAACATGAGTCAACAGTGCGATACAGCAACCAAGAAAGCCAATGTGATTCTTGGTTGCATCAACAGGAATATGGTGTCTATATCAAGGGATACTGGTAACACTCTATTCTGCTTTGGTTAGACATCATTTGGAATACTGTGTCCAGTTCTGGGCACCTCAACTCAAGAAGGATATCAACAAGCTGGAGTGTGTCCAGAGGAGGGCAGCCAATATGGTGAAGGGTCTGAGAGCCATTCGCTACGAGGAGCTGTTTAGGGAGCTGGGGATGTTTAGTCTGCAGAAGAGAAGGTTAAGAGGAGACATGATAGCCATGTTTAAATAGTTGAAGGGATGTCATGTTGAGGAGGGAGTGGGCTTGTTTTCCACTGCTCCAGAGACTAGGACAAGGAGCAATGGATTCAAGCTGCAGGAAAGGAGTGTTCCTGCATAGCAGAGAGTTGGAGTGGATGGTCCCTATCATCTCTTCCAACTCTATGATTCTATAAACCTTTGATTTGTCAGTGCCATCTTGGGAATTCCCATTCTGACAAGTCAGGTACTTTAGGTACCTGAATTCAGAATTCAAATACTAGTTTTTTTTATGTTTTAAAAAATACTTTTCATTTATTTCCTTCCCCCCCACCCCCAGCCACTTCATGGCCATTGGGAGGTCTAGCTTAACCTTTCAAAATATATCTGCCCTCTTTCAAGACCACTTTAAACTTCAAGAAACAAGAAGACTTGTGATTCTAAGACAGCTATTTTACTTTCTTGCATGATTTTTTTTTTGCTTTGTTTTGTTTTTTAACATCTTTGCCTGATGAAAAGGTCAGTGGGCTTCCAAAGCTAGTGTGATATATTTTCCATCTTTCAGTTGATTTAACAAGGGTGTTGCCGCAATCTGTGCTTCAAAATTCTGAGTGTAACCCATGTTACTGTTCTTTTGGGACAGCTGCCTCTCAGTTCATTCATTCCTTCAGTCCTTCATTCTATATTATTTATTTTTTAAAAAAACAAGTTTGAGAGACGGTTGGCTATTGCAGGGAGTGAGATCGTCTAATAGAGCTAGGGAACATGTGACCCTCTATATCTTGTTGAACACCAGTTCCCATCGGCTCCAGCCAGTCCAGCCATGAAGTATAGTAGAAAAGGAGACCTAAGTAATGACCGGAGACAGTGGTCTGAGAGAACTGTGAGTGGCAGAGGAAGCAATGGCTGGAAAATGAAGTAACTGTTGACAGATGAAAAAAAAAAAAGATAAGATTTTTGTACCACCATTAACAGTGGTGTAGAAAAGGATATTTCAGCAAGGGAGACTTGTCATGTAAGGCAGAATAAACAAATCCTCTGGTTTGCTTCGGTGGTTTTAACAGGCATATGCAGTAATTAACAGTCAAAATCCTTCACGACATAAACACAGGACCTTTCCACAGGACATTGTCATCCCGCATTGGAGACGGGAGAAGGACGGGACCCGGATGACACTTATGCATGACATTGTCCGTGTCCTGTCATTCTCCTGTCCCCAGGCAGCATAACTGCACTGCAAATCATTGATGGACCAGTGATCATGAAGCCCTCTCACCACCCTCCCATATTTACCTGAGCTGCAGAGGGTCAGGAAGTGTGATGGCCGTACTTCCTACCCCAGCGCAGCCTGGGAAGTGTCTGGCTGCACTGTGGCAGGAAGAGGCATGGCCATCAGGCCTCCTCCATTCCCATAGGCAGCTGATGCAGAGGGGAGAGGTCCTGCTGTACTCCCCTCCCACGAGAGGCTCTATCAGGGTCCTTGCAGTATGCTGCTGGGATCCAGTAACCTGCAGAAAGAGCCACAGTCACCTGCATGGTCCTGATGACCAATGCACTGTTAGGCAAAGCTCCAAGAGCTATTAGAAATCTTAGATGGAACAAAACTTATAATTTAAAAACAATTTCAGAGAGATAGACACTAGGGACAGGATCTACAATAGTTAAAAACAATTAGGACCCTTTCTGCAACTCACCTTTTCTTGGCGCTGGGGTGTGGTGCTCGCATGAGCAGCCTCTTATGAGAGGCCCTCCTGCCCGGATTTCTTCAGCTCCGCACGAGCTTCCTACTCATGCGAGAGCCCCGCCTCTTCCTTTTGCAGTGTAGCCTGGGACCTTCCCAGGCTGCACTGAGACAGGAAGTGCGACTGGCCCAGTTCCCGAGGCTCCGCACACACGGTAAGTGCACACGGGATCCTGGAGCGATGCGCGACTATGCACCATTTTCAGCTTAAAGCTGAAAATGAAGAAGTGTATGAGTGGTGCCTGGCAGGTGCTGGACCGTCACGCAAATGTGAGTGCATCATGTGGACCGTTCCTCACATGTGTGCGATGCTTGAGGGGCCCTTTTGCATGGAAAATGCCGTCTGAAAAGGGCGTAAGTTATGCCTCAACATCCTGTGGAATTCTGGAGTTTGTAGTTTACTGAGGCCAAAGAGCTCTCTGGCCGAAAATTCTAAATACTCCTCCCTAAACTGCAAACCCCAGGATTCCATAGGATGTTGAAAGTGGAATAATAGCACTATAACAGTGTAATGAGGAAATGCCTTTAGAAATTTAAGAAATATTCTAACAAAAAGGGGCATTTATAGTATTTTTATCTAAAGTGGCTGACTATAAATAAGTAATTACCTTAAGATATAATTTAAGCATTCATTTAATCCCAGAATTAAGTTATCAATTAAGTTTAAGTTTGTTGTTGGAAAATGGAAAGGAGGAGAACCATTCATGCTGGGTGGTTTGCTTTGCCTCCAAAGATGCTTCACCTAGCACAGGAAACCACATTTTAAACCTCCTGACCTGCAAATTTGAACAGAATCTACACAGGAACCAGTAAGCTAAAGAAAGATGAAAATTAAGTAATCTTAGAAGGGAGGGAGAAAGGACCATTAAGAGAAGGATTACTGGTGAGATGTGGTGAGAAATTAGATTTTCAGAAATTCACGCAACTGTTTTCTTTTCTCCCAAACTCACATCAGGGACTGAAGGCAGAGGAAAAGAAATAATGGATGGCATTTTTCAATTTCATTCTGATAAGATTTTTTAGCACAGACATTTAACTTAGACCTAAATGTCAATTTAACACAAACATAACAGTTTTCTCCCCTTCTAACACACATACAATTGAATTAGGTTTTTTTTTCTTTTACCTTATTAAGAATTAACTAAACACACTAGTTCCCATTTCTGCATTTCAGAGAGAGTTTTTATAAATCTCTGTTCACCGTTCTTACTGACAAAAGAGTTAGCTTCTGGAGAAAGAACAGATTACTTTATGGCACGTTTAAAATTTATTGTTTTTTGGTGACTCACCCCTTCTCTCTTTTATGCTAGTTTTATTCCTCCGTCAGCATATAACAAAGTATAATAGAATCCCACATCTGTTCAAGTATCATTAAAGGCCTGCCTTGCTTCCTCTCTCCAGATGATCAGAATAAATGGGTTTGCTTTTCTTTTTTTAAAGCAGCTGGTAAAAGATGAATCTTTAAAAAAAGAAAAAAAAAGCTTTGGAAAGAGAGAGAGGAGATAGATAGAAAGGAAATCAAGAGAGAGAGAAACTCTCCTTTAAAAAAAAAAGTCTAAATGAAAGCATACTTGCTGCAGATTTGCATAACACTACCAGAGACACAAGGGAGAAGCATGCTGATATCTGCTCCTTCTCTTGGAAAGAGAGTACAGTCATTACCGACTGGGGACCAAGATTACCATACCCTCCAACATTTCACAGATGAAACCTGGGACACCTATGGCCGAGCAACATCAGAGTGTAGTCAAGATGGCACAAGTTATTAACAAGAAAGAGCACGCCAGCTAGGAGAGGCTGCAGCAATTTGCTTTTGCCTGCGTTAGCAGGGAAAAGCAAGACTTCACCCCGTTCTCCCTGGTGAATTCATTGAGTGTAAAATGTTTTTGCATTTTGGAACTCACTTTGTAGCAATTGAAGTCAGCTGAAGACCAGGGGGGAAAGTGGGAGGAGGAAAGAGAAATTGAGACATTTTAGAAGTGACTGAAAAGGACAGTGTTACCATGGTTATGGTATGTCTGATGAGAGCACTAGATATCCTTTTGATATCAAATAATTTGGCCTTTACTTGACCTTTCTCTGCCACCCTGTTCCACATGTTTGCAGAGGTCTACCAGACAAGCACGTATTAAGCGCGGCCGTTAATGGTTGTAAATTCCAAACCTCATTCAGGCAGGCAACTTAAACCTCTCCGATGCTTCAGGGAAAAACCTTCTTGCAAACCAGCCTTGCTCAGCGCGAATCTGTACAAAGACGCACGGCCGAGAGCTGAACCATTCCTTTACGTTGAGCCATTTGCATACTGGCCATACTATTGTCATCAAGCGCTAAGCTCATCATGTAAACTTGACCTTTTCCAACTCCTTTGTCCAGCTCCAAATTTCCTTTGTTCTCACCGAGCATGGCATGGCCTGTAGGTACATTCCACCCTATAAAAAGTCCCCACTTTCGGGACTACTTTGGACTACTTTGGACTTCCATCCCACCTTGCTGCCAGTTTGTCTGAAGAAGCTCCCCCAGCGAACCACGCTGAGCCTTCTCTCCTGCAATCCCCACTTCTCTCCAGGACTACGAGACCAGGTGTCGTACTACCCACTCCCTTGAAACTCTCCATTTCTATTTCTCAGTTAGTTAGTGTATGTTGTGTCTTTCATGTTGTTTGTTCTCAATAAAAATATTATTTGTTGCTTTAAAACTTGTCTAACTGCTCTCTGACCTGACGCTGTATATATAGGGTTAAAAGATCCTAGCTAAAGTTACCCTGCCTCTCGTTAGCTTAAGAGAGTGCTCGAGCTTAATTTCCCCATCTTGTTTTTTTATTTGGTTATTTGGGTGCCCCTCCTGGGACCCCCAACATACAGGGTAACAATAGAGGACTAATCCAGGCTGTCTTTGTTGAATCAGGACAATTGGAGGGTATGGATTACAAAAGCAAAGTTTCGCCTAATTCTTCCTTAACATCATCTTTTTCACTTTTAAAAACAGTATTATTTTGCCTTTTTCTCGCGAAGTAAGCAAGCAGCCTAAGGCTGAAGCTAGTGATCTCACAGAGTCCTGTTTCTCTGTTCCCCCATTTATTTATTTATTAGCCCAAAGTTGCCACTGGCAGTTGAATCTGAGTTTAGCAAAGAGAGGGGAGGGTTTGTCCTCTCTCCCTTCCAGCTGTTTTCCTTCTCAAAATATCATCCCTGCAAGTTGCTTTTTCTCTCATTAGTCTAACACACCTCATGGCACACCAAAGTGAATCCAGCAACAGAAAATACATGGTGGTCCACCAGAAGTTCAGTTAAGCCCTTTCTCACATAACAAAATCCATTTGAGCTCAAGCATATGCTGATTTGCAATATAGTAGAGGTGCTTGTTTCAGTACTCTATGTGTTGTTTTTTTGGTTATTAAGAAGGTCATTTATTCAGCAATTTATTCATTAACTCCACATTTGCTTCATTACACATTCATTATCATTTCATTCATTTTGATAACTCCCACTAGTTTTCATTATCCATTGCTTGCAACAGACAATGGGGCTGCCAAGGCAAGAGTGTTCCATCCCAACTGAGGCCATTTGCCCTGTAGCCTTTTGCTGGGGCTGCTAGATATTTGAATTTTGCATAATAGAAGGAAGACTGAAATTGGAGGCCACAGCATTCTGCTTTTCTATAATACTCCAAAGGGATTGATTATTTATACAGAATTTTTCTGTTTAAGCTGCGTAAATAAAAGTTACGTACACAATATGTACATTTTTTAAAAGAACAATATAACAAGTGTGTGTGTGGGGGAGCTGTAGTAAATCACCAGGACAAACTGCAAAATAAATGTAAGCAACAGCATGATAAAAATAAAATCAGAAACCAAGCAATGAAAAGAAGAAGAAGTAGTAGTAGTGGTAGTAAAACAAGACAAGATTTTGTATAAAATAAAATTCAAAGATTTTTTTAAGAAAAAGAAGAGTTAAGAAGAACTAAAATAAGACAAGATTTTATATAAAACAAAATTCAAAGGTGTTTTTTTTTAAAGAAAAAGATAAATGAATTGTGGGAGGAACAACTTCTGACCTTGAAATATCTGGTTTATTAGAACACACACCAAGAGATGATACTAGGCTTCAGCTAAATCTACTCAACATCCATACAAAATATCTAACAATTGTCATCTACTATAAAAATCACCTCCTTTCCTCTTGGAACATGAAGAAAGAGATATCGGGGGCTGCAGGGTGTTTTGGCCTGGTATCATCATCATCATCATCATCATCATCATCATCATCATCTCCATCCCCCCTTTTTGCCAAATTGGGACTCAACACAACTTACAACAATTAAAAAGAAATCATTAAATATCATAAGATACAAAAGTTACAGAAGCGGTTTTCTGGTAAGAATCACTCCCAAACCAAGGCAAAACAATTGGGGGAGATTGGAGGCTTTGGACGAGCAAGGAAGCTATAGAAATAACAAAAATGGGGTTTGGAGTCATACACAACCTACAGGCTGCACTTTCTCTACCCCTGGCCTATAGGAAATAGGGACCTGTTGAAACAAGACACAACTGTGTTGTGCTTTAAGTACATCCAGGCTCAAAACTGGGGACCTATCAAGAAGGCCCACAAACCTTATACAGTATTTTCTATTTCCCATGACAACTTGCAGGCAGAAACAGTGTATGGCGTGGCCTTCCCCCTCTACTGCACCACCCTATGAAAGACTACATACAGCTGATCTCTGTTGAGTTTGAGAATCTGAGGAGCCATGAGGACTCTGCTTGTCCTTTAGCTAGAAACTCTTTACACTTGGCTGCCTGCCCAGCTGGAGGATTTCAAACCTGCATTTCAGATGGAGTTAAAGGATATTTGCAGTTTTACTGAGGAAAAGTTTTATCTTCATTAGATTATGTCAAAAGGTTTGTAACCAGCAAGGTCACTTGAGCTTGACTTGATAGCTCCTGGAAGGAATATTTTATTAGGTCTCTGAGTCTGTCTGGTTGTTTCTGCAGGTTCTATTTGTGGAGAACTGCAGGGCTTGGCACTGGAAAACTGAAGCATCTGTGGATGGCATCTGTGAATAATTATATTTTTGCTTAGTAATGATATACAGGCAAATGTCCTGCCAGCTCTTGGCCTTCCTCTGCTCTAATGAATGCTCAAAGCACTAAAGTCTCTCCAGCAATCAAGAGGGACTTCACTTCTCCCAGCACAGTTCATTCTTCCACCTGGCACACTGAAGGGCCCCCACAGTCTCACAACACCTACGGAGCAACAGGAAGAGGTCCTGTGGCTATGGGTATGAAAGTGTCATGTTAGATGAAAGCTGATGGTTTCCCATTAGCTTGCTTACAAGCAGCCAACCTGCAGCACAAGAATCAGGAATTGCAGAGGCAGAAAAGCCATGTGATAGTCCTAGCTATGACATAGAATCACTCCTGCCTAACTGTTACGGATACCTTGCTGACTGCCCATCACTTCAATGAACCAGGAGCAAAACTGGACATCATGCTGGACACATCTACTATATGAAAATGCAAGAATAGTGCTTTGCATTGCTTCCATGTTTGTTTTCTTATGGTTCTTGAAAGGTTATATAATACAAAGACTAACCAAAATTAAATAATAAGGACATAATTTAATTCCTGGCAGATGCTCTCCATCTGTGGAATTACTTTCCAAGGGAAGTTAGGCTATTTCCCTTCATGTTCGCCTTCTGTCACCAAAACTACTTGATGCAGATGGTCTTAATGCAGTTTCAAGCAATGAAGTATGGCTGACGAAAAATTTGTTCATCCTATTTACATACAGATAAAAATGGGTCTAATCAAACAAAAAATCTTGAAATTTAGTTTCCAGATAGGGTTGTCAGGATAAAATTTGAAAAAGGGTCCTTTAATGATGCATAGATAAGACATGGGTGACACCTGGCTTAACCACAGTACATGTGAAAAAGATCAAGGAGTCTTAGCAGATCACAAGCTGAACACGAGTCATCAGTGTGATGTGGCAGCTAAAAAGGCCAAAGCAATTCTGGGCTTCATCAATAGGAGTATAGTGTCTACGTAAAGGAAGTGATGGCATCACTGTATTCTGCTATGGTCAGACCCTACCTGGAATACTGTGTCCAGTTCTGGGCACCACAATATGCAGGAAGGATATTGACAAGCTGGAATGTGTCCAGAGGAGGGCAATCAAAATGGTAGAAGGCCTGGAAACTATGCCCTGTGACGAAAGGCTTAGAGGAACTGGATATGCTTTGCCTTCAGAGGCGAAGGTTAAGAGGTGACAAAGTAGCTATGTTTACATATTTGAAGGAATGTCATATGGAGGACAGAGCAAGTCTGTTTTCTGCTGCTTCAGAGACTAGGACACAGAGCAGAGGCTTCAAAACTTCAGGAAAAGAGATTCCATCTAAACATTAGGAAGAACTTCCTAATAGTAAGAGCAGTTAAACAATGGAATGCACTGCCTGGGAGTTTGATGGAGTCTCCTTCTTTGGAGTCTTTAAAGTGGAAGTTGGATGGCCATTTGTTGGGATGGTATATTCCTGCATGGCAGGGGGTTGGCCTTAATAGTCCTTGTAGTCTCTTCCAACTCTTTGATTCTGTGGTTATTTAGAAGAGAGAATATCATCATAACAAGCAACACCTGCAAAAATTCCCTCTTCTCTACATCCATTAATGGTACAGGAGCCCTCTCCACTTTTCAGTTTGGCAATTTCCAGTTCAAATAAGCAGGGATGTATAAACTCCTTTGTTGCAAATAATGGATGCACAAATCTCTAAATTCAAGGCTTGCCTTTGCGTATATTATGCACCATAGTTGGCCAATATTTATAAGAAATGTGAAGTTTACATGTGAAGAAAAATGATCATACACTATCAAAGACACTAAATTAACTGGCTCATTCACTTTAAGATCACTGTGTATATGTTGTTGGCCTGTTCACGGTCCCCTTAAAAGAGTGGACAATCCAACAAGTTTTACCAAATCCCTTTGCTGTGATGAATCTGTAGGCATTACTGATTTTTTTCTTTTGCATTTTGGATTTGATATTTGTATAAAATGTTTGGCATTACTGTGGTAAACTGAAGAACTCAGAACCATATTCGCAGTATAATGTACCTAGGCACACACACCTCCAGGCTTTGGAAGCCTCTCCACACTTGGGTTGGGGTTCAATCCTATCATTCAAATGAGTCCCTGATAAGATATAGACTGATTTGGATGAGCCCAGCCTGAGAATCTTTAGTGTTATTCCCTGCACAGAAAATTCTGTAATGGGACATTCGTTCATTCAGTTCAGTTCCTCAAATCTAGAGCTGTAATTCTTCACTAAGGCCCTTTTCGCACAGCATTTCTGATGCGAAAGGGCCCCTTGAGCATCGCACAAATGTGAGGGGCAGCCCACATGATGCACTCACATTTGCACGATGCTCCAGGGCCTGACACGGACCACGCATGCATTTTTTCATTTTCGGCTTGAAGCCAAAAATGCTGCGCAGTCGCGTATCACTCCGGGGCCCCATGTGCACTTGCCTTGTGTGCGGAGCCTTGGGAGCCAGGCTGGTTGCGCTTCCTGTCTCCGTGCAGCCTGGGAAGGCCCCAGGCTGCACCACGAAAGGAAGAGGCAGGGCTCTCGTGCGAGCAGGAAGCTCATGTAGAGCCAAATAAGCAGGGAAGCGAGAGCCTTTCTCCGGAGGCTGCTTGCGCGAGCACCACACCCCAGCACTGAAAATGGGTGAGTTGCAAAAAGGTTCTAAGTTTCTTCTCAAAGGAAGCAATGAGTAATTTCTCTACCTTCTGTGAGAAAGTCTTTGTAAACAGGTTTCGAAGAATGTTCACAATTCAGGACTTATCCTAAGCAAAATTCACATGTGGCTGTTTTGTTCAGAAAACACCATTTTATATACAGAAAATAATTTTATATGTGGAAATATTATTTCCCGTGCATATGTTTTTTCTATGCAAATCAACCACTTCTGAATTTTGCACAGAATAAGTCCCAAATTGCGAAAAGCCTCCGGAATCTGAGTTGTTTGAAAAGACTGTCTCACAGTGGATAGAAGATTGCTAAAATTACTCATTATAATTACTCATTGAAATTTAGTGAAGAATCACATCCTTAAATTTGAGGAATTGCACTGAAAGAATGGTAAAATTCTCAAAATATTATAATAAACAGAACTGATGTCTGCTCTAAAGTGTGTTGATTCCAAAGTGAAGTAAAGCTTTATTTAAAATCTGTCCTTAAAATATGTGCTACTCTTTTGCACATTGTACTGTTGTCTTTTCTTCTATCTTTATGCATACACCAATACACAGAAAGTAGACACAAAAGTAAAGAAAGAACACAATAAAGAAACAATACGGATAGTTGTGTGAAAACAGATTCTGTGAAAAACACAGGTTGAAATTACATTTAAAACTTTACCTCCCCCTCAAACTACTCTAGCCAAAAACAAAAAAAATCAAGATTTGAGGTTAAGGGTGCAAGGAATTTGGCAGAAATTAACTATTACTTCTGAGACAAACAGATTCATTCAAATAAATAAAGTTAAGCAATAATAGATTGAGGACTGAGAAATTATTAGAAAATAAGAATTTGAAGTTGGTTACTGCTAGGATAAATGGAGATAGAAGAACTGTTAGTAAATAGAAGCAAAAGTGAAACTGAAGGAAGAGAAACTAATAAAACTAACTGCAAGGAAAGCTCTTCAAAACATTATGAGGTTATGAGACAAACGGAAACATGCAAGGAGAAGGAAGAGCGTGAAAAAAATGAATTTGACAACTCCCCATCCCCAAAGAGAATGATTAGAGATGGTGGTAAAATTCTTGCCTGGGACTGGAAGCTATAGCTCTCAATCAACAATGTTTGGCTCTCTTTTTCCTCCTCTTCCCTCCCCATCACCATTTCCCTTACATCCAGCATTTTCCTTGGATGTGAAAATTTGTGGTGTTCACGTGCCATTATGCACAATGGCATAGAAAAATGGTGTCATATAAAATGGCAAAATCAAAGTTTGCCTTTTGGATTTTTTTTTAATCCTGTCAATCTATAGTTGATTGAACCTGTGGATACAGAATCCACAGATATGGAGGGCTGACTGTATGTTATTCTTGAAGTCATGCCATCTGGATGTTTATTTTAAATGTGGTTGAAAGTCCAAATTTTCAAATGGCTCTATATCTCTCCATATGGGATCTAGACCAGACTCATCTGACCAAATTCATACCTGATCTTTCTCAGACTGAATCTACGCAAGAACTATATCCTATCTCCACTGTGTAGTATCCCTGCCCAGTTTTGGCCTCCTTACCGCCACACAAACCAGTTTTTAACCAAATCAGTTTGGAAAGTCACACAGGACCCCCATTACATAGCCATGTTGGTGTAATGTGGTGTTTCTACTCTGTGCTCTCTACTCTGTTCATCATATTGGTTTATATCTGGTCACATGACCACAGCTCCTGCATTTTTATTTTTGTATTCCCATAACACATCCACTTATTTTGATTTTCATTTAATCAAATAGCCTTTTGTTCTGACTGCCCACCAGCGCTTCTATAAAGTGAAGCTGGCAGAGAAGGGGGAGGTGAAATGCTGACCTGTGAATGCGTGCGTATATACATCAAATCCAACCCCCCCCCAAAAAAATAAAAGAAACACCATCAAGCAAGGGAGTTACCCTTCTGTGGTGACCATCTGACCTAGGTGACCACTCACCAACCTGACCCCACCCTCTTCCCACCCTCTTCCCACCCTCTTCCCACCCTCCACCCCAGATTCCACCACAATACCAATTCAGAGGTCAAATCACATGCTTTAAAAACCTGGTCCTTCCTCAAGACAAGGGAATGTTGTTGTTTTTAACCATTTGAAAGCCCTCAAGCATAGAAGGGAAGTGTTTTCACATCGGAAGGGGAGAAACACAATACATTTCCAGAGGACAGGGATCAAGGTAAGGACATACCATTTAGCCTGTGTAGATTGAGCCTCCATCCAAATTGGCCCAATTCAGTTTGGGACATGGCCAAAGCAACCATCATCATCTATGTATATCAGCGAGAATACTAGTACCAAATAAAATAAGATAAAATAGCAATGGGACAAGACCTATCTTGTCACAGCAACATCTGATGGAAAAAGGCACATGAGGCCAAAATTTCTCCATTTCACTGTACCCGTCCCATATTTAGCTAGACAATTCCTCCCAGGTCTCACATAAATCTCTTAGGTCCTTTGTTCATCTCCTGTTGTTATTTCTACCTTATGTTGTAAGAACAGAGGTTATTGTTACCCAAAACGTGGGTGACTCAGAGTTCTACCCACAATGCCAGAACTTCCAGGTGACAATGGGAAATTAATTAGCTCAAATTAGGAAGCCTGGGAGGGAGGGGTAACCTAATGAGATCTTTGACACCAATGTTTACGAGGTCCTAGGAGGGAAGAACCAGCCAGAAACTCAAAAGTAAACTAAAAATGGATTTTATTGAGGGGAATTTGTTCACACATGCACACAAGAGCTAGCTGAAGGATAAAGTGAGGAAAAATTATGGATAGCAAAGCTGAGCTTTTTGGGTAATAATTACCAATCCAGAAGAGTAGTGAAGAAGCAGTGGAGTGGCTTAGACTTGGGTCTAAGGGCAGACCAGATTGGGATTTCAGAGCAACATAGTGGTGTCCAGCATTCCAGGTACTGCACGGGACTGTTCAAAACAGAGGGCTTATATCTCTATTTCCCTCTCTGAAAGGGTGTGAGTTAATTGCTTTCTGGCAGATTAAACAAAAGGGATCTGGAATGGACTTATTGTTTCTATGGCCATTCCTGCATGGGCTTAAAGAAACGGTGCAGAGCGTCCTCCAGGGAGAACGTCTGCACCTGGGAGCGGACTGGGTCGGACCTACTTAGTGTCGTTCTGCACCTCAGTCCACTCTGGAATGACCCGAAGTGGTCATCCAGCGTGCTTTTGAATGACCGCTTGAAACAGGTCTTTCAAAAGCACGGAGCGTGCCACTCCATGCCCATGTTCCGGTGCAGATTTGCAGGCTCACATCAGTGCAAGCCTGCGATCTGCCGGGCACAGGCTTTAGGCTGGCAAGCTTCAGCGGTTGGTGGAGAGCCTCAAAAAATTGGAAGCCGCCATTTTCACCCCCAGAGCAGTGTGGAGTGGCAGCCACACACTGCTCCAGGCCAGCCTGGACCCAAGCGTGGAGCCAAGAAGTCCGGTAAGTACCTGCACGGGGCGATTCCCTTGCCCCATGAGGAAATGGCCAACGTCTTGGTTGGGTAATATGACTGGGTAAGGTTTCAGTCTGAAATGCACACAGTAGGGGTGCTTGCCTGCTGTATCTGGGCTTAACTATTGTTTTTGTTGAGAGGATTAGCTTAGAGTCATTAAGTCAGCTTTCCTGACTAATTCTCACTGAACTTATTATCTGGCCATGCTGAGCTTACCTTTTAGCTGCTTTCCAGCCTCTGTCCCTTCTCTACATGGCCTTTCAGCCATAAGTGTGCATAATTTATATTTTATGCCAATTAAACATATCTGCCAATTAATATATTTTGCCAGTTAAATCATATTGAAGCATGGGGGTGTATGGCCTGGTAGCACTATCATGCAACTGGCCAATGACATGGCACAGGAAGTGGACTTGGTTCATCGTGGTACAATCCGCTTTGGAGAGTCCAGCTCTAGGTGTTTAAAGGTCCTTTTTTGTAGGTTGCCAAATGATACTTCCTTCATCAGCATAGCTCAAGAAAAAGATTGTGACCTACTTGCTATTATCTGCTATGATATTTTCTAATTTTCCTTGACTGCTTATTTACTTCTCAGTTTCCTGGGAATGCTGAGGTTTTATTGGAACCTGTACAGCAATTAAAGAAATCAAGCATATAATCAAACCAAGACTGCCAGGTCCTTTCACAGTGAAAGAAACAAGGAAAGGATCAGCGTGTTTAATCTCAGGGATCCAATTAGTAGAAAGGATGAACAATTAACAACTTGCTGATCACTGTACTGGAATGAAGCAGAGACAATGGGCATCATCAGAAATGAGCAAACCTTAAACCTGATAATTATGCAATGGCTTATAGATGCTATATCATCAATATATTTGATGTATGTCAACAGTGGATTTAGGCTCCTGTACAAGCACCACTGCAACAAATGCGAAGTGTGCAAAGCAAAATATATTTTCCAGTCTGGTTGAGGGCATCCCAGTCATAGAAAGCACGGAATGCAGCGTCCTTCAGTATTCAAGACTGCTGAACTAATTCCATCCTGTTAATGGCATGGATAGTAACTTTGGCTTGAACAACTCTAGGTTCTGTTGGAAAATGATCTCCTCCGGACTCTTTATGATTTCTCATGATAATGGGATTGCCATTATCTGGGCATCATAGGTGATGCTTCTCCTCTAGGTAAAAATAGAGTTAATGATGTGATAGGTTAGGTTACATTTATTAGGGGTCAGCATCACATAGGAACAACAGAGATCATGAGAGATAATTTCCCAAACTGGGCATCCTCACTGGGTAAGTGTGGAAGCTTCAAGATGAGAGATTATAAAAACACAGTGCCATTAGGCAAAAAACAGACTAGAGAGACTTTGGGACTGATAAAAACATAGAGGAGGTGCTGCCTGCCTCACCATCCTTAAGAACACTGGGCCATAGCTGGGCAAGGAGTCCAGGTTGCCAGCTTTTCGAGAACATCCTAAGACCCAGAACACCATCATATTGTAAAAAGAGGAGGAATGTTCAGCTAGTTATGTTAGGGCTTATGTTTTTTTCTAACCTCAACTAAATATGACAGAGGCCATTTCTGCACTACACTGTGATAGTGCTATTATTCCACTTTCAACATCCTCTGGAATCCTGAGGTTTGCAGTTTCGGGAGGGGCATTTAGAATTCTCAGCCAGAGAGCTCTTGGGCCTCAGTAAACTACAAACCCCAGAATTCCATAGGATGTTGAAAGTAGAATAATAGCACTATAACAGTGTAGTGCAGAATAGCCATAGACTGTTCTGTAACTTTCTATCAACTCCTAAGTAAAACCTGGAGGAAGATGCTACTGTGTACAAGATATTCTTTTGCTAGTCTTTGTGTACAAGATATTATTTTGCTAGTGTAAGGTTTCTTGCTTCGAATAAAAACTTTCCTTAAAAGCTCTCCTCTTTTCTGCACTCTCTTCATATGTCTTTGCCCCCCATGTGTACACACACACACACACATATGCATGTACGATTTTCATTTCCCACAGAGGAGGGAATAAAAAGCTCTGCACTGTCAAGGGTGGGAAAAGTGTAAGTTAAACCACTCACTAATGTCCCACTATGTTACTAAGGCCTTTTCCACGTGGGGCTTTTAAAACGGTGTAGAGCGTCCTCCAGGGAAGATGACTGCACCTGGGAGCGGACTGGGTCCGGACCACTTTGTGTAGTTCCAGACCTCAGCCCGCTCTGGAAAGACCCAAAGTGGTCATTCAGTGTGCTTTTGAAAGAACGCTTAAAACAGGTCTTTCAAATGCACGGAGCGCACCACTCTGTGCCCGCGCTCCAGTGCAGATTTGCAGGTTTGCACCAGTGCGAGCCTGCAGATCTGCTGGGAGTAGGCTTTAGGCTGGCGAGCTTCCACCATCCGGAAGCCACAATTTTTGTCCCCAGAGCAGTGCAGAGCGGCAGCCACAGACTGCTCCGGACCAGCCTGGACCCGCAGGTGGAGCACACAGGTCTGGTGAGTACCGGCAGGGGGTGATTCCCTCACCCCATGCGGAAAAGGCCTAAGTCACATGGAGTAAATTATTGTGTGGTGGTAACTAGATAGAATTAAGGGGTCTTCCCTCCTACTCATGGGCAGCAGATGGGGCCAGAGTCTGTTATACCTTCTTTATGTCTCTAAAATTATGTAATTATATATGTAATTATGTAAAATACATAATTATGTAAATTATGTAAAATACAGGCATAATTCTTTCACAGCAGCCACTTGCAAATAATTGTTAAAGGACATTTGATGTATTTTGGAGATATGCCCGCCCCAAACTTTACAGAGTAAATATCTCACACAATAAAAGGCGCATGTGAAAGCTGCCATACATCTGTTACTCCTCCCCAATGCTCCGACTACATCTTCTAGAAGTGTTACAATGGTGTCTTATTGGAGGTGGCACATTTCAGCAAGGAGCCAAACTTGTCAAGATGAAGGTCATTTCCGCACTAGGCTGTTATAGTGCTATTATTCCACTTTCAACATCCTATGGAATCCTGGAGTTTGCAGTTTAGGGAGGGGCCTTTGAAGCCCCAGGATTCCATAAGATGTTGAAAGTGGAATAATAGCGCTGTAACAGCCTAGTGCGGAAATAGCTGAAATCTTAAAATCTGGACTACTTTCATTACTTTCTGAATATGGCCATTTCCACAGGAGAGGGGAGGAGCTGTTCACTGCATGTCAAGAGCGGTGTTTTTATAATCTGATTCAGAAACTGAATTCAGAAATTCAGAAACTGTGCTCTCTGCACCCCCCCCCCATTTACATCGTACTACTGCGGAGAACAGCGGTTGCTGCATCCACAACAGCAAGTCCCTGGCCACTCCTATTACCCTCCCTCACCCCACCTTGCCATCACTGATTGGTCTGTTTTTAAAAACAAACGCACACATTTTAACACATTTCTGTGTTGCTGCATTTGTGCATAGGTATGTATGTTCATTGATACATGGAAAAAAACATGTCTTAACCATTACTAGATCCACTCTCCTCCCACTGTCTGTTTAATGCATGAAGACAATAATGATGGCAGCCTGTCCTTTGATGGGCGGAGAGAGACAGGGACAGAAATGATGGAAGGGACAGCCTGGGAATGGCCACAGCCGGCCACTTCTGCAATGTGAATTGATGCTACACTTCTGCATGTGGGCGAAAACCGAAGCAGAACCAGTTTGGGAGATTTATATCAGAGTTTTTCTGTTTTTCACACACAGTAGTTTCTCATCACAGTGAACCACAGTGAACCATTCTAGGAGATGAAAACGTGCAGAATCACGAGAAAAACTACAAAGCCAAAATGGTTCAACATGCAGACATGAGGGTAAGAATTCAAGGTGACTACGATTTATTGACCTCGTGCGGAAATGGCCTACATCTCTGCTTAAATGTGTTATTATTCCTTAAGAGCTTCTAAGATCAACTGAGCTTCTTTCTCAATTTGGCTGTTCTTCTTGTTGAGAAGCACCCATATTGGCCTCTTGGTTCTAAGTTAGTAATCTAGATTTGTATCATTCATGTTTTTATTTTTACACTAATCTGTCGATCTGATGCAGATGTTGCTTAGAAGAATTTGTGTGTGTGTGTGCAGATGTGCATGTTTAACTATAAGAAAACACAGCCAGTAATATCTTGACAGTTAGCAAGTGCTAAATAAATAATAACTAAATAAACAGGTCACTGATTGGGCTGTGATTTTCCTCCCATGGGTTGATGATAATCCATAGCTCATTTATATCAAATTGAGTTTAATAAAACCAAATAAGCTACTTACCAAAATGAGCAATGATAAATGGTTGGAATGGGTTAAAAGAAATACAGAAGAGAAATTCAGAATTTAGGGCCCTTTCTGTATCTTACTATGATCCTGCATCATTCTATCACGATCCCAGCAATGCCACTACCAGGATGGAAGCAGGACCTGAATGCTCCCTTCTGCACCCAGCTGGCTGCCTGCGCATGGCCAGCATTTGAGATGTGCTCCTTCCTTCTTCAGCGCAGCTGGCCTCTTTCTGGGTTGCACTGAGAAAGGAAGCACTTGATTGTACTTCCACCCTTTCTGCGCAGCCACCAGTGATGCAATCAGGAGGCCATTACCAGATTTTTTCTGGTAATAGTTTACCAAGCGATCACAATGGCTGGGGATGCGAGAGCAGTGGGACTGCGACAACATCATGATGGCACATGTCACAGACAGGCAGGAACACATTTCCATGCTGGGATGGCACCATCGTTTAGAAAGGGCCAAGAAAAATTACCTTTTGAGACCACAAGTCTCTAAAGTCTCCTGTTTCTGAGTTATTTTATTCTAGAATCAGGGAGAAGAGCATAGATTGACAGGAGAGGAGTGTAATCCATTGATTGCAGTGACTGATTCCACTTAGGCAGTAGAGGCTACAATCTATGAATAGTGTTTTCCTTTCTTTAGTGGTGTTGTCTCAAATTGCTAAGATTACTTGTTGCTTCCTGTGAGAAGAAAATCAGTGAAGAATTACATCTCAAGTCACAGAAGCCTGTGTATCACAGTTGATAAGACTGACAGCATCTCTGGGAGATTGAAGTTCAAACTAAAACCTGTTCTAACACACAATCCAAGTTTTTGAATCTATTTGGGGGATAGGGATAGTTCCTTTAAGCTTGGTCTAAAACCATGAGCAGATTCACTGTCTCACCACACTGGAGCTACCAGCCTCTGCTGAGTATTAGTGGTACCTCTTTCATACAGATGATAAATAGTGTGGGGGAATAAAATGAAATCTGAGATGCTATAATCCAACAGCGAAAATGTTTAAGAGATGCACCTTCTGAAATCAGCCTTTTGGAATCATTCAAGAATTCCTGCATGGCAGGGGGTTGGACTGGATGGCCCCTGTGGTCTCTTCCAACTCTATAATTCTATGATTCTATGATTCTATGAATTCTTCTCCAGACCTTAACTAGAGCCAAATAGCTTCTAATGCTGGAGTTCCTAATGCTAATCTTATCTTAAAAGTTAACATCGACAAGTCTCCAGGGTTCATATTGTTACCGTAATTTCTAGCCCAGACTTATGGGATATTAGATATCATTTGATATCAATAATTTGGCCTTCTTTACCTATTCCTCTCCACGTGCTTGCGAGGCCCCCGGACAAGCACGCACACAGGCACGGCCGCTAATCGCCAAAACATTCCAAACAAATCCAGGCAGGCCAGAAATAGCCAGACTGCCACTTTAGGAGACCTCAAGGCAAGTACCACATTATGTATGCACGCTACTTACAAAGGACTCCCTGCCCCGAGCAGGCAGCTTGACAAGCCAAATACTCATCTGTCAAGCACTCCGTGTTTGCATACTGGCTACTCTATTGACAACTCTGTCATAACTCAATCATGCAAAATACTGACCTTTCAGAGGCTTGTCTCCAGCTCGAAACTCATTGGTATCCCTGGGAATGGACTAGCCTGCGGCCACATTTTCCCCTATAAGAACCCCTGACTTTGAGCGCTTCCTCCGATCGCTCTTGGCTTCCATCCCACCTTGCTCTCGCTTTGTTTGGCGAGCTTTTCCCTCAGTTCCACATGCTGAGAAACTCCATTTCCATGAACAACTTCTTCAGACTACCCGGGCTTCGGGACAGGTGTAGTATTTCCCATACCAAAACCTCCTCTCAAAATCCCTCTATCCAACTCCAACCTTTATTTCTATAGTTCTCTGTGTGAGTGTGTTGCATACACTTGTTTGTCTGTATTTTAATAAAAACAACAATTATTATTTTACTTCTGTTTGCTCCTTGACTCGGCCTGACCCCGTAGACATTGGGTAAAAGATCTTGCTCCGTTGCTCTGCCTCTCGTATTGCTAGCTTGTGCTCTTTTGACTAATTTCTAACTTTTTAATTTGAAGTGCGTTTAGGTGTCCCTCACGGGACCCTCAGAAATCAGGGTAACAATATCTTGGCTTGAGCTAAGCAAGCATCATCAGCATCTGTACTCAGGTCAGTGGTGTGTGACTTTCCCATTTTTGCTGTTAAGTGGCTGTGACTGAAGCTATTTCTGCACTATACTGTTATAGTGCTATTATTCCACTTTCAACATCCTGTGGAATCCTGGGGTTTGCAGTTCGGGGAGAGGTATTTAGGATTCTCAGCCAGAGAGCTCTTTGGCCTCAGTAAACTACAAACCCCAGAATTCCACAGGGTGTTGAAAGTGGAATGATAGTACTATAGTAGTATAGGGTGGAAATGGCCTGAGAGCCAGTGATTTACATAAGTTCAGCTTGAAAAGTTTCATAGCTAAGTGCAAGTCTGATACTGGCTCTGTAAAGGCTTAAAGGAGAGTGGGAAATATGTGGTCCTCTGAATGTTGCTGGACTACAACCCCCAGCATCATTAACATTGGACATGCTGGCTAAGTTGATGGGAGATGGAACACAACCCAGTCTGGAGGGGGTCTCAGGTTCTGTATCCCTAATTTGTAATGATACTCCCTTACACAATGCAGTGTGCATTCAGCATCCTTTCTTCTCATTGCAACTGACAGCCAACAACTCACAACTTTATTTTATCTTCATTTTTTTTTACCCATCTCACTCTTTCCAGACTTCCAGTATGGGGTGAGGAGAGACATTGCAATTAGTTACATAGTAATGTGGCCTTAAATTATTTAGCATGCTTAATACCAACCCATTTCCAGGGTGATTAGACTATGCAATACACTGATTGATATTCTCCCTCCCTTCATGTAATCACATAATGGGTTATTTTCCTAAAGCTTTCTGACATTGGGAGGTTCATAAAAGAGATTTAATATTCATATTTGAGAGGAAAGGGTAAAACTCACTGTGATTTGTATGTCTGCGTGCATGGGGAGAGCAAAACAGGGAGATATTTTTTACTTATTTGCCCAAATAATTAAAAAAAAAAACCTGAAAACAGAACTTACATAAGAAGAATTCAGAAGCACAAGGCAGAAGGTCCATCTAGGCCAATGTTGTAACTTTGACAGTGGCCAGCTGGATGCCTCTGGGAAATGGAAAAAGCATGAAGCAAAGAGAACAGCTTTCCCCTTTGCTTATTCCCAGCATCAGGTAACAATCAGAGAGTCTGTACATGAACATTGGCCCTTTCCGCATGTCATTTGCCATGAGAAAGGGCGCCTGGAGCATTGCGCAATAGCGAAGAGTGATCTGCACAACGCAGTCACAATCGCGCAATGCTCCAGGAGCCGGCAGGTGCCAACCGCGCACCTTTTCATTTTCTACTGGAAGCCGAAAATGGTGCATGATCGTGCATTGCTCCCGGGCCCCACGCGCACTTACCTGGCATGCGGAGCCTCCGGAACTGTGCTGGTCGCACTTCCTGCCCCAGTGCAGCCTGGGAAACTCTGAGGCTGCACTGCAGAAGGAAGACGTGGGGCTCTTGCACGAGCAGGCAGCTCGTGCAGAGCTGAAGCAGCAGGGACATGAGAGCCTCTCGCTGGAGGCTGCTTGCGTGATCCCTGCACCCCAGCACCAGAAAAAGGTAAGGTACAGAAAGGGCTATTGTGTTATAAGGAAACAGGCGTCAGCGCTTGTATAGATTAGTGAAAGGGAGCTCTCAAAAACATGCCTGTCCTTTCCTTTCATCTCTGTTTGTTTCTTTGATCTGTTTTCTGAAACCTTTTGCTTCCTCCCTGCTGCCCAGATTACTACCTCCTTCTTCCAAAAGTTAGTTGGTCCTTTGTCTTTCTTTGTTTGGGAAGGGAGCAGCCAGTGATGTATTTAAGTCTTTTATTCCAACTATCAAATCAAGTCTCAAGTTGAGTCCTAAGTCCTTGCAAGATAATTCAAGTCAAGTCTCAAGTCTGGCAGCTAAATTTAACAGAAAAAAAAGGAGGTGGGGTGGGGGTTTAAGTTTTAATAGTTAGAAAATCAAAACCCCATATTGTCACTCCTTTTCCCATCTTGCCTCAGCAATGCTTCAGACAGACTTTAAACCCTTAAAGGAAATTTTAAAGTTGCGAGCTTCTCCGGTTGGTGGGGAGCCTCCACCAACTGGAAGCCGCCATTTGGGATGCCGGAGGACTGTGGAGCAGCGAACTCGCGCTGCTCTGCGTGGCGACAGACTTGCGTGGCTGCTGGTAAGATCCGTTTTCGGGCGTTTTCGCCCGTTTCCCCCCCACACACACACATGTGGAAAGGGCCTAGGTTACATAGAAAGTGGATGAACCATTCCAGATCAACCGATGAGCAACAGTATTATGGCTGAGCAGAATTTTGAACCATTTTTTTTTATTCCTTAGAAATTCACATGCTGCTTTCCAATTTGATACAAGTAGGAGGATGTCCACCTGAAATCCTTAGATCAACTTTCCATTTTTTTCTAAAAATGTTGATTCCCCCACCCCACCCCTTTTGGCAAAACTGGCTTCAATTCCAATCTGGAAGCTGAGTGTGACTTATTCCCAGTGGGGGGCAGGACTAACTTTTCTCCATTGTTCTTTGCTGCATTTATTCTTCTTCACTAAGGAACAGACTGTTCGTCAGACTTGAAAAGAGGAAGAGCAGAGCTTGGGAAATAAAATTACTTTTTGGACTACAACTTCCAGAACTTGCCAGCCAGTCTGACTCCTGGGAGATGTGTGTCTTTCCACCTCACCACCCCAAACAAGGCAGGTTTCCAAGCTTTGGAGAAAAAAAATTACAATACAAACAGTACAGAAAGTACACAATGAAAGAAAGAGGAAGAGAGAAACATCTCCTTCCTCCAAAAGTTTCTCTTTGGTGATCAAATACTTGCATAGATATCAAAAGATACTTGGGTTCAGACGTTATACAACACTAGCGTATATACCCAGGATTTTTTTTCTCATTGGTAATACTTGTTAGAAAGATTTGAGATCCTGTGTCTCTAATTCCCCAAACTGCCTTGTGCAGTACCTGTAACGTTTCTTCATATTCCTCAATCCAATCTATATTTAGAGTTATTAACATACAGAGGTTGGGTTCTTGAGGGATTACACTGCCCTCCTCTTTGCTGCTAGGCCTTGTCTCCATAGCAACCAGCCAGGCTCAAGAGCTATCTGGCTGAGAATTCTAAAGGCCCTTCCCTAAACGGCAAACCCTCAGATTCCACAGAATCTTCTCAGGCAGCCAATCATACAAGGTCTTTGGCTCACACAGCAAATCATATGAGGTCTTTGCCTGACACAGACAGACAAACATACAAACTTTGACTTTTATATAGTAGATTAGGCAATTTCTGCCAGGGTATTAAAAGTGATATTTTAAGCCAGGAATAAAAGGCAGATCTGCTATCAAACCAAAGTAGCCTTAAACCTTTATAACATGGCAAACATAAAAGATTACACATGTTTTCCATCTTTTTTCCCCCCAATCCACAGCAGCAGGTCTGTTCATATACTCAGTGCTTCCCACTGGTGTGCATTTCTTTTAAAAGCCCATAGATCTGCTTGGAAGTTTGATAAGAACACATTCCTACTGAGACATAACCCACTGCCTTTTTAAATAGAACTGTAGAAGCGGATTAATAATGCAGAGCAATAATTGGGCCCTTTTGCAGTATTCACATTTCAGGGTAAGGAAAATCTCAATCACAATTGGGTCAAATTCTTTACCGGAGCAATTCCACCAAAGCCAATTATGCCAACAGAGAATGCAATAATCTACTAGTTAAGCTTCCTTGAAGCTGGCATCAGAAAACAGTTGGCTAATGACAGTGCAGCTTAACAGCATTTCCCTGACATTGACTTGACTTTCAGGCCTTTGACTTAGGAGAATACCTCGGCCCCTCCCGAAACTGCAAACCCCAGGATTCCAGAGGATGTTGAAAGTGGAATCATCACGTTATAACAGGCTAGTGTGGAAATGGTCTGAGGATGGGAGGCAGTCCCCACTCTTTGGCAATATGATATGGTGTATGAAATAAGGTTTTGGACAGGATACCTATACATGAGAATGGTTCCATTTACAACAGGACATAGGTATGTGTACATCATGCTTATGTCAACAACAAGATCCCACTCAGTATGTTAAGCAATAGAATTTTGATTATTTATGTCTATGAACATTAATAACAGACATCAAAACACTTTAAAAAAAACTACGACAAAACAAAAAAGCAAAAAGATAAAGGATGCAGAACGAATAGCCAGACTTAGGCTATTTCTGCACTACACTGTTATAGTGCTATTATTCTACTTTCTACATCCTATGGAATCCTGGGGTTTGCAGTTTAGGGAGGAGTATTTGGGATTCTCAGCCAGAGAGCTCTTTGGTCTTAGTAAACTACAAACCCCAGAATTCCACAGGATGTTGAAAGTGGAATAATAGCACTATAGCAGCATAGTGAGGAAATGGCCTTAAATAAGTAAGGATCTAGAGCTGCTTTGAAATATTAACAGCAAATTTTAAAAAAAATGTGCCTCTGAAGTGCACCCTTCCTGTGGATTTAAATTATCTAAAGCAGATTCAGTGAATCCATCACCTGCCTGAGGGGTGAGTGAGCCCTCTTGTCCTCTTGCTATTTTTTTTTCCTCTTGAAGATCCTTTATTGCACCTGTCAATTGATTCATTCAAAATACCAGTTACTCTCTCTCTCTCTTTTTTTTTTGGGGGGGTAACACTTCATGATACAATAAATGTAAACACCCAAGCATCCTTCTGCAGCTTTTTAAATAATGCATTTTACTTCTTAGAGTTCAGGACGCTCTAGACTTGCCCTATTCATGTATGCACCTCTCCCCTTCTCTCTCTCTCTCTCTCTCTCTCTCACACACACACACACACACACACACACACAGGCTGCTTCTTCACTTTGTAGAAGATAGCATAGACGATTTGCCGATGGAAATTTGTTATGGCTTCCCTCTCACCAGCCTCAGGATTCACTGTTTCACTGTGATAGCACATCTTCCATGGCCATCCAACAGCTACTGTGGATATCAGGGAGGAAAACTGGAGAAACTGAAGACCTCATCTGTTGAAATCTACATGGCTTCTCTGGAGGTCCTGACAGGTGATGCCATTGTTCTATTTCTTTCTATTGGGACACAGCCTGGTGGCTTTCCAGTCCTTCTCCCACCAACACACACACTCTGCTTTCCACCAGCCACTGAATGTGCAAGTACAGATATAACAGTGGAAAGGTGAGTCAGGGAGGTTGGCTGTTGCATAAGGAGGAAGAGAATGCCAACTTCTGCAATGCATATAAAAAAGATATGATACATGTTGAACTTACACTTGTGTATGTCACTAACAGAATGTCAGCCATTATGTTTCAGGTCAACTGTGGTTCTACCTCTGTAGTATCTCCCTCTGCTGAACACATTTGACATAATGAACCATTTATCCAAACTATATCAGGGATGGGAAATACATTTTAGAGAGACTGTTGGACTGCTAATCCCAATATCCCTAGTCCAGTATAGCCAATGGGGAGAGTGATGGGGAATACAATCTAGTAACATCTGGAAGGCCACATATGGCCACCTTCTGGTTAAAACTGACCCTTTTCATTCCATCTGCAAAGACCTTGGAATCACCCCCTTCCCCAGAGCAATTCCAAAGGGCAACAAATCTGACTCCCCCTCCCCAGAATGTTCCTTTCTCATTGAGGATAAGAACACCTGTATGTATGCTTTACATCACTAGCATACATGCAGGCAATCCTTCACAATGTGGGAAGAGATGAGATGAACTCACTGCAGCACGTAGCTATTGCTGGGGCTGTATATATAGCAAGGCCTCTTTCAAGAAGAGTTTCTTGTCCTAAGTCAAATGCTGGTTTCTTCTTTTGAGGAGCTGTGATTCACTAGGGCCCTTTCCGCACTGAGGCTTCTAGCGCAAGCGGGGGAGGCCGGCAAGCGCAAGAAGGCTCGTCCGGGAGCTTGCCGCTTCCCCCTCCTTCCTTCCGCAGGCGAAGGAACCAGCGGGGAAGTGGCACCGAAGGAGGCTTGTCGCGCAAGCCGCCCTCCCCCGTGCGAAGCGGGAGACCTCGCGCCGGATTCCCACCCCGCGCACGCGAAGCGGGCGGCATCGCGCCGGATTCCTCCCCCCCGCGCGCATGCCGGATTCCTCCCCCCGCGCGAGCAAAGCGGGCGGCGTCGCGTCCCCCCCGCGTGTGCGAAGCGGGCAGCGCGTCCGTCGCGCTACCTCCCCACCCCGCTCCTTCCTTCCGCAGGGGCGGAGGGAAGGAAGCGCGACCCGGCCGGCTCCCGGAGGCTCCGCACTAAAGGTAAGTGCGGGTGGGCTCCGGGAGCGTTGCGCGAGCGCGGGGTGATTTTCGCTTGTACGCGAAAATCAAAAAACCCGCGCTCGCGCTGCTTCAACCCCGTGAGCCGGGCGGAAGTGGGAGTGCGTCGTGTGGAGCGACGCTCCCACTCCCGCGAGGCTCACGGGGCTATCGCGCGCGCAAAGGCCCGTGCGAAAAGGGCCTAAGTTAGGAGATTTTTCAGTAACTCAACTCCTTCATTTCATCAGTACTGTAAGCAGCCTTCCTCCTCAATTAACTACATTTGTGTTCCTTCTGTTAGCAAAACTGCCCATAGCTATACTAGAACTTACAATAACAAGCCCAGCAAGAGTCAAAGTCAAATTTTGGGTTGGTTCATACACTTCCCCAGCCAAATATACTCATCCTAAGACCTTTCAGCTTTATTGTGCTCATTTTAATTTACAAGCTGCTTTGAGTCCCAAGACTAGGAAAAAGGAAGGTATAAAAGTTAACAGCAAAAACAATGAGAACTGGTTTTCCCTATATTATATTCAAAAGGTAATGCATGGTATCAGTACTTTGCACATTAAGATGCTCACATTATTTGCACACCCTCTCACATTTCACAGATGAAAACTGGGATATCTGTGGGCAGAAACCGTGAGACTACGGTGAAGATCACAAAAGTTATAAATGAGGAAGAACGCACAAGCTAGAGAAGGTTGCGGCAGTTTGGTTTTGCCTCAGGCTTCTGGGAAGGGTAAGGTTCTGCCTCTCTTCTCTTCACCCTCACTACTTTTGCACTTTGAATTCAGTTTGCACCAATGGCAGTAAACAGGGGATGAAGGTAAAAAGTGAGAGGGAGGGAGAAACCACGGCATTTTAAAAGGAGCTGAAAATGTGACATGGCAAAGGATCTATTGGGATTGTCCCTGCCACACTGAGGCAGTTAGAAGGTATGTCTTCACATATGATTCCCTCTTCTCCAAAAGTAACAGATGGAACAAAATGGCCTCCTCATGAATGGTCTTCTGTAATTATTGCTTTAGTCTTGCATTACATTTCATACAAATGTTTGCATATCTATCTAACTGTCCATGGCTCTGTTTGAACATTTCCTCTTACCAATCAATATTGGCAGCTTTGTTTTCAGAGACTGGAAAAACAATGCCACATATCCAAAAAAAATGTGTTACTGTGGTTTATAGTCCGAGCCCAGGGCTTACTAAATATAATTTGATATCAAAAGATTGGCCATTCCAAACTGCTCCCCTCCACGTGCTTGTGAGGCCCCTGGACAAGCACGCACATGGACACGGCCGATCGGCTGAAAAATACAAGACAAATCCAGTCAGGCCAGTAATTTTCTGGCATGCAGCTTCAGGAGACCTCCAGGCAAGTACACTTTAAACCTAAATTAAATATGCACCAAGCATACAAAAGATTCTCTGCCCTGAACAGGCATCTTGATGAGATTAGCGCTTCTGACTACTTAACCGTCAAGCACTCCCCATTTGCATACTGTCTGCACTATTGACACCTCCGTCAAAATCCAATCATTCATAGTGCTGACCTTTCGGAGGCTTTGTCTCCAACCCGAAACCGATTGTTTTGCTCGGGAATGGACTACCCTACAGGCACATTTTCCCCTATAAGAACCCCTGATTTTGAGCGCTTCCTCGGATCACTTGGATCGCTCTTGGCTTCCATCTCGACTTTCTGCCGCTCCATTTGCCGAGCCTTCCCCTCAGCGTCCACGTGCTGAGAATCTCCACTCCAACTGACTCTCTTCTGACTACCCAGGCTACAGGATCAGGTGTAGTGTTTCCCCTGAAAAATTCCTCTCAAAATCCTCTATCACATCTCCCTTTATCTTCTTAGGTCTGTGTGAGTGAGTGCATAAATGTGCAATGACTGTCTTTTAAATAAAGAAAACAATTATAATTTACTTCTGCTTGGTTTTTGACTCAGTCTGACCCCGTAAACATTGGGTTTAAGATCTCGCTAAGTTGCCCTGCCTCTTGCATTGCTATTGCTTCTGCTCTGGCTAATTCCCATTCCCCATTATTTGGAGCACATTGAGGTGTCCCCCAAGGGACCCCAGAAATCAGGGTAACAAATGCAAAGGCTGTGGGAGGTATAAAGCATTCTGTTTCTTTTATCCTTCAAACAAAATGTGATGTACTTCGGTCCTTCCCTACAGCAGAAAAAAATTACTAGCAATCTGCTCCAGCTCATATCTCAAATAAAGTGCTTCTAATAGCCTCCCCTTTGCTTTGCTCTTTGCCTCAAAGGTCCACAATAATTACTCATCAATTGTTTAGACATCTAGCCCCGGAGGCTGCTTAGGCCTTAGACCGGCTACATTAAGGAAATTCCATGGTACAATAACTAGAGTGACAAAACCAGTGAGTAGTCACAAACAGTATTTGGGGGGGAAATGGTTTAGCTTACAGAACCAGCTGAATTTTCCCTCTCCGTCAGCCACAGTATTTCCCCAACCATTTATATTTGAGATGATGAGAGGGAATTGCATAGGTTTATGGACTTTGCCTTCTCTGAGCGAGCAGGGAGAATGGCAAAGTGATCATCAACACCCATGCCTCTATTTGATTCACTAGGTAAACCCATACAATTGTGTGAACTGTGGATCTTTTAAAACAAAGACAGGGAAGTTTAGCGGGGTGGGGCCCAGATTTTGCCAGCTGTATCCATAAGACACATCTAAGCACTTTTGGTTGAAAATTAGTCCCAATTGTTACAACCCTCCATCAATAAGTGAGCTAAAGTCTGGTTCCAATTTACTTTTCTGGGATTTTTGGCTGGTTTGGGAGATGTTCTGTAATGCTAAGGAGTTAGAAGGAGTGTAAAGGTCAAGCTCGTACTCCTGGAGTGGCATCTTTTCATTTGAAGGTAAATTCCTCCCCTTCATTTATTCAGAATATTTTTCTGGTTCTAGGAGCTTTGGGGGTGATGGGAGCTTTTTTTGGGGGGGCACCATGACAGCCCCTTACTTCTCCCAGATGAGTATAGCAGTTCCCAATCTGATAAGGTGCTCTGTCTTTGCCACACAGCTCTGCCTCTCCCTTTACAACACCACCTTTGTGTAAAAGGGTGAGGGTTTTCAATGTTTATTTAAGACCATTTAATAGTTTTAGGGTAGTGCATTTTCTGTGTAACTTTATGTACCATGTACAACTCCATCCGAGTCAGTGCTGACAAAAATAAGCTGTAACATTTATTAAGGTAACAATAAAAATAAAATAGGGTGTTAGATTTCAAATGCCATCAAGGCTGATACATTGCCTCAGTGCATTTTTTAGACCATGTAACAGGTAACTCCCTGCTCAAAAACATTTCCATTCTATTTTTAAACTTACATATAAGACACAAGTATCATGTAACAGCCCTTTGACTAGACTCCCACCAAAGACTTAAACCCCAATCTAGGTCACACTGTCCTACTAAGGGCATTTCTGCATGCTGTAGCGGGTTGTTTCCAGTCCAGGAGTCCTGCTACCGCACGACATTGTCACTATCCAGCTGCTATCCTGTCCCCAGTGTTGCCAAACTGCCTTATACTATTTCTAGAAAAAAATTGTTAAGAGCCTCCTTTAGCACTTCAATCCCATCAGTCAGCTCTGTGCAGTACTATAATAGCACTTGATGGCACTTCCTGTCCTCCCAGATCCAGTAGTGGGCAGGGCGTGGATGTGCCCAGCTTGACCCTCCTTCCATGCTCCCGTAGCACGATAACTTCAAAATCTATCACCTCTCCACGTTTATTTTAAATTTGTCCTTTGAGTTAACTTTTTAAATTTTTTTTACTACATTTTTAAGCATTGTAGCATGAAAATACAATAGTGTACTGACGTGTGCCTGCCATTACAACAATGCTACCCTAGTAGGGCTTACAAACAATACAAAACAAAAAGGACCAATCAGAGGTGGTGGGTGGGGTGAAGAGAGTGGCCAAAGACACGGTAGTGTGGAGGGAACACCAGTGGCAATCCCATTACCCATTTGCTTAAGGTGGAAGGGTGAAGAAAGAGTGTTCATAACCCAACAGCATCCCAAGAATGGCAATGTCAGGATTGTAACAGTACAATGCACTAATGGCATATAGTGTGGAAATGACCTAAGGTTCAATTATTCTTCTGCCTCCCACTAGGTTTCCATGAGAATTTGTTGGAAAAATTCCAGCATTCTCTCTACTCCCCATCTTGTTCTTAGAGCAAGTGGGCATAGCTAGCATAGGGCTTCCTTTCTTTTTTGCATGCCAAAGCTCTACCATTTGCCTTTCTGTCATTTAACTGCATGATCATAAATACTTTGGTGTTCAGGTGATCAGATCATGTGACCCAGGACAGTTGCCCGGATCATCGGTCTTATAAAAGAAAGAAACCCCTTCCCAGATCTCTTTCAATCTCTCTTCTCCTCCATTTTTGCTCCTTCTTCCTCCTCTCTGACCATGCTTTGCATCTCCATCAGAAGATGGTGAGTTAAGATGGTGAGTTCATTACCTAGTTAGGATGTAGGCTCCCCAATACGTATGTAAATATAGAAGTCATTAGTAAACTTTTCTAAGTTTGTAACCTGAAGCTGCCTGCGTTTGTTTTGTTCGTCAGTCAGTTTGAGATCAGAAAAGCCATACACAAATTTAGGCATGCATTTTCTGCTACTCTGCTAAAAGGAGGCTGAATCCTCACAGTTTTAGCTTCTATACAATTTCCCAATAGGGCTAACACCCTGGGAAACTCTAATTTCTAAGAGAATTAAACCTTCCAAATCAGTTACACTGTCTAGCTGACTTAGACACGCTCCTCCCTAGTTCCTTGCTAGGTTCTCACTGAAGGAATCTCAATAGCCGTGGGTATTTGGCTTTGTATAACTTTTTTTCCTCTCAGCCACAAGCCCCTCCTACACACTACGGGGCTGGGTTTCTTTCCTGAGGGGCTACTGTGGTTGCCTAGCAACCTGCTTCCAGGCTGGCTTGGCACTTCAGATAGCCACCCCCCAGAACTTTGTCACATGGGGCCTTTGGAAGAGATAGGGGTTAGGGAGGCATAAGGTTTAGGGAACATATGCGACATACTATTATCATTATTGTTGTTGTTGCTGCTGCTTGTATCCAACGGTTGTCCCAACCCTAGAAACTCAAAAGCACCTTAGAAAGTGAAAATAGGTACAAACAAAAGTCCACATCATTAAAACATACAAAAGTTACATATAATTAGTCGACACAATAGAATTAAAAGTGATTTACGAACGTACTTGTTAAAAAAGAAACAAATACAGACAACAGAGCATATTTAAAGCCCTTTCCTCCTAAGCGGTTAGTTCTAAAATGCCTAAACAAAACAAAAGACTTTGCCTGCCTCTGGAAGGACATCCATGGAGGGTGCTAGACTATTCCCACAAGTTTCATTTTTTCAGGGGAGGGGCGGGATTGTTACCATACCTTGCACCCCCATCCTGGAGGGTAGCAGGATTGCTGGACAATATCATTTTTATATAAATTGCATAGATTTATGGCTGGAAAATACATGATCAAAGCAACACTGATATGAGACATGCCATGAGAGATGTCACCAGGTCAGACTGAGCTAAAGACATGGCCAGGTCATAAAGTTCAAAGAGCAGCAGGTAGAAACTCCTTGGCACAGGGGTCCTAGCTAATCTCTCCTTCGATCTCAGAGTTTTGCATTTCCAAAACAATCCTGAGAAGACAATCAGAGACCATCTCTTTTGATCTCACCCAGATACCTTCCCAATACCTCCCCACTGATCCAAACTTCAAGGGGTTATCAAAATTTCCACAGATTTTGTTATTCTGGTATTAAAGCAGTCTCCTTATCCCTGAACCCTTTGGTCAATCAGTCCTATGACTTTTTTTTTTTTTTTTTAGCCTTGCCAGAACACTCTTTCAAAGTGTGGAAAAAGGGTATTTAAACCCTGACTTTTTGCCTCAGTACTTTGTAACATCCCAGATTGTCCACATTGCTATCAGTTGTGTTGCTCTCAGATGCCTGTCCTTTGCTTCATCCCATTTCTTCAGACTTGGTAAATATTACCTCTTCTCATTCCTAATTTTCTCTCTGTCCAACCTTTCATACCTTATTTTCAGATACCCTTGTAGGACTCTTGAGAATGTCTGATTTCTTGTGTGTGCATGCTTGTTATCCACTATATAAAAGACAAAGTTTGTGAGCAGTTTTTTTCTGTTTGTCTGTATCAGGCAGGCAAAGACCTCATATGATTGGCTGTGTGAGGCGAGAAGACCTCATAGGATTGACTGCCTGTGAAGATTCTATGGGATCCTTGGACTGGCAGTTTAGGGAGAGGCCTTTTGAATTCTCAGCCAGAGAGCTCTTGGGCCTGGCTAGTTGCTATAGGGATGAAGCCTAGCAGGAAAGAGGAGGGCAGTATATTCACTGAGGAACTGAATGTTAATAATTCTGAATACAAGTTGGATTGGGGAGTATGGGAAAAAGTTACAGGTACTGGACAAGACAGTTGGGAAATTAGAGACACAGGATCTCAAATCTGTGTATTTCAACAGCATCTAATTCCTAAGGTAAGGTAGGGTAATTCCTCAGGTATTTCTAACAAATGTTACCTATGAGAAAATAAAATCCCAGGCAACGCTGGGTAAATACACTAGTTCCCAATAAAACATTTTGTTTATTTTTAAACTGGAGCTTCTCTCTGCATTAGTAGTGGCACACAGAGGTGAAAAGATCACGTTGTTACCCTCCTCTCACAGGCTTCCCTTGAGCTATGCTTGTGGACTGTAGATGAGTCCTAAAATACCCCATCTCTTAGTGTAACAGTCTGGCCTCTCTAAGTAGGGAGTTCCAGAGCCTGGGAGCAGCCACTGAGAGGACTCTTTCCAGATACACCTGTAAAGGTGATGGGGGAGAGAGAAGGGTCTCTCCTGAACTTCTCAAAACATAAGCAGCTCATATGGGAAAATATGGTCCTTCAGATAGCTTGGACTTGAGCCCTACAAGGCTTTATAGGTCATAGCCAGCACTTTAAATTGCCCCCACTTTGCCCCCAAACAGACCAGTAATCTGTTTTAACACAAAAGTTGTATGCCACACTTTCCCCACTCTGGTCTTAAACACTATTGTTTGCCTCTAGCTTTTATTTTGTTTATTTCCAACCAAACTGGTTTTGACAGCAGGTAGATATTTTTCCACATATTTCATTAAACTTCTGAAATCACTTGATGACTGTCCTAGACACTTAATAATTAAAACTGAATGTAGTCATCATGCTGCGCTCTCCTGATGTTTCCCTGGAAAGTCGAGGACAGTTACACAATTTATAAAGTTATTTAAACCTGTCTGAACTTCCAAAAAAGAGAAAAAGAGAATGAATGTGGGCCGTCAGTCATTTGGATTCTCTCTAATTGTCATCTCCATTGTTCCTCAAGGCTACAACTCCCAACAGGTGCTCCAATTTGCTTTTTAAGAACATTGAATATAGTTAGCATCAACAGTGCTATGCCACGGGATGTTGAGTGTAAGAGAGATAGAGTCCAAGTCCCACTAGGCTAAGAACTTGTTAGAGAACTGGGGATATATATTTACTCATAAGAGTCATTATATGGTATAGGCAGCCACAAGCAAGGATCTGAGGACCAAAATACATCTACAGTTGGGCTTGGGTAGTAGGCAGGTATGTGGACAAGTGGGTGAAGAAACTGAGGCCCTTTCCGCATGACACACCTAACCTGCCATGGGGATTGGAGGACGGACGGAGCCAAGATGACACTTATGCATCATGTCATTCCAGTCCCAATCTTCTCCCATCCCCAGGCACTGCAATCACGCTGCAAATCATTGATGGGTTTTCCCCATCAATGACTGGTGATCGTGCCACCTTCCTGCTGCACACCCACACTAACTTTCTCTGTGTTTGTCCTCAAAGCACAAAGTCCACACTTCCTGCCCCCGTGCAGCCTGGGATGCTACCCAGTTGCACTGTGGCAGGAAGAGGCATGGTCGTCACACTTTCTGGTTCCCTCAGCCAGCCAGTGTGGAGGGGAGCACTCCATTATGCTCCTTTTCCGGGAGAGCTGCTGCTGCCATTGTCCGTGGATGCCCCCAGGATAGAGGTAAGCTGCAGAAAGGGCCTGATAGTCTGTGAATAAAATAACTTAGAAACTTTAGTCATTTGGCCTAAAGCTTCCCAAATTGAGGAGAGGTAGAGGAACAGACAACAAAAAAGGATCTCAGTGGGGAAGCATTTATATACAGGTCAAGTCAAAAGCAATCAATAGGAGGGGCAGCAGTGTGCCAAGAGGAAGAGTCATGCTACAGAAAGACTAACAGGGCCTTTCCGCACTACACTGTTATAGTGCTATTATTCTACTTTCAATGTCCTGTGGAATTCTGGGATTGATTTGTAGTTTACTGAGGCCCAAGAGCTCTCTGGCTGAGAATTCTAAATGCCCCTCTGTAACTTCAGGATCCCATAGAAGGTTGGAAGTGGAATAATAGCACCATAACGGTATAGTACAGAAAGGCCCATAGTCTGCAGCTTTGAAGGCTTTACAACAATGGACAGCACTGCACAGGTTCTTAGTTTGAATATTAGAAGTGTTTACTGCTGAACAAATGGGCTGCTGATTTTAAACTCCACACCCTTTGGTATTTCACAAATGAGAACTGGCACATGTGGAGTCAAGCAACATCAAAATGTGGCCAATATGGCAAAAGTTATTAATGAGGAAATGCACAGGCTAGGAAAGGCTGCAGCGGTTTGCTTTTGCCTGAGCCTACTGGGAAAAGCAAAACTCCTTCCTCTCCCCTTCCTCACCTCTCCTTCCAGTTAAGTTAAGGGCAAACTACTTTTGCATTTTGGACTCAATTTGCAGCAAAGGAAGTCAGCTGGGGAAAAAGGAGAGAAGTGGGAGGAGGAGAGGGAAACTGGGACATTTGAGAAGGAACTGAAAAAGCAGGATGTTGGAAGATTAATCAGGACTGTCCCTGCCAAAAAGAAACAGTTGGAGGACATGAGAGTCTAATAGAACCCCTTGGCTCCTCTATGCACCTTGCAATTCCATATACAACCCCACAACTGGAATTTTAGAGGCAGATGTCACATTACTTTAACATCTACATTTTTCTGAATATCCACCTTGAAGGCACTTTAAAAAAATCAACCTGAATCAATCAGCTCAGTATACTGTTCTTTGTTTTGTTCATGTCTTCAGCTGTGTCATACGCAGTACTAGCTTGATATTTACTAACAAATTGACAAAAGAGGGAATCCAAATGTAACCCAGCCCTTATTATAAGTAGTGAGAAGAAAAACTAGATGTAACAGAGTGAGAGCTCTAGAGGACAAGTGGTTCTGACAAGGACCAAGAGGCACGGGAAGACACAGCAGTTGAAGATACCAGCCAACATTTCACCGGGAAAAAAATAGTGATATTCGTATGTCCTTATAAAACCCTCTTCTTGCTGATTAGATATCTAGGGTTTGAAGCACAATGTTTGTTACACAGTTAATACCCACCAACATTTCACAGATGAAAACCGGGACACACATAGCCAAACAACATCAGAATGTGGTCAAGATGGAAAAAGTTATCAAGGAGGAATAACACACAAGCAAGGAGAGGAAGCAGCAGTCTGCTTTCTCCTGAGCCTTTTGAGAAGGGCAAGATTCTGGCCCTTCTCTTCTCTTTGCTGAGTTTAGTGCAAGCTACTCAATTTGCAATAACTGAATAAGCTGAAAGCAAAGGAGGGTAGTGGAAGGGGAGAGAGAGTATTTGAGACATTTTAAAAACAGCTGAAAAAGTGGGATATCCGAGGATTAATTGGAACTGCTCCTGCAAAACTGGGACAGTTGGAAGGTAAGTAGTTATGCAGAAATTAAAGGGAAGCAGCAAAATGGTCTCAGACCATGCATAGGTTCTCTATCTCCATAGTTTCAATTCACATTAGTGCTAGTGTTTCCTTGGAATTATGTAAACTGGATGCTTTTTTTCAAATCCTGACAGAAACATTATAATGGTACTAAAGAGGGGGGCAACCAAAATGGTGAAGGGTCCGGAAGCAATGCCCTAGGAGAAGCATCTTAGGGAGCTGGGGATGTTTAGTCTGCAGAAGAAAAGGTTAAGAGGGAATATGATAGCCATGTTTAAATATTTGAAAGGATGTCATATCGAGGAGGAAACAGGCTTGTTTTCCACTGCTCCAAAAAGTAGGACAAGGAGCAATGGATTCAAACTACATGAAAAGAGATTCCACTTGAACCTCAGGAAGAACTTCCAAATAGTCAGAGCTATCCAGCAGTGCAATATGCTGCCTTGGAGTGTGGTGGAGTCTCTTTCCTTGGAGGTTTTTAAGCAGAGACTGGATGGCCATCTGTTGGGAATGCTTTGATGTGTGTTCCTGCATAGCAGGGGGTTGGACTGGATGGCCTCTGTGGTCTCTTCCAACTCTATTATTCTATGATTCTATCATTCTAAAGCACTGGGTACCATGTGTCAGTGGTGGGCAAGGCTAGCAACTGGATAAGATACTTTTTGGACTATGCGTTTCAATTAAAGGCCATCATAGATATGGAATTCTGTAGTCCTGAAAGGTAAGCTTTTCCAAGCTCTGGGCAGAACCAAAAGAAAATTAAGAGTGATCATACCACACATACACTCTCATCATTTACCATACACATAGCCATTAAACTGAAGCTCTTGTACTTTGGACATATCATGAGACAAAGTGACTCACTGGAAAAGGCAACAGTGATTGGCAAAGTGGAAGACAGTAGGAAAAGAAGGAGACTGCACTACAGCTGGATTGATTATAAAGGAAGACATGCCCTGAATCTGAATGTCCTGAGCAAGGTAGTTCATAGCTGGGGCTACTGGAGGTCTCTCATTTATAGGGTCACTATAAGTCAGTCTTGATAGCAAATAACAACACAGTTCTCCGTTCACATTCATGGGTTCGTGAATTTGATTATTCATGAGCATGCATGCCTCCCCCATTTCCCTCCTCCTCTCATTCCCATGCAAAGAATTCACACTGAGGCGAAATGGAAGGGAAAGTAGGGTGGCAGAAAGCTCATGAGAGCCTTCCTTTCCCCCTCTGGAGCTTCCCCTGCCATTGCTATGCATTTTGCCCTGGTGTGGAGAACCCATGCTGAGGCAAAACAGAAAGGAATGGTGGGGAGAGGCTCTTGTGAGTTCTCAGTGCCAGGGCAAAATGCATAGCAATGGCAGGGGAGCTTTGAAAGGTGAAAGAAAAACTCATGTGAACCTCCTCCCACCCCACGTTCCCTTCCCTTTTGCATTGGAATGGAAAATAAGGAGCCCTGAAAGGAATGGGAGGGGACCAGGGAGAGATTTGCAGTTTTTCCACTTTTGTGGGGGTTCTGTGTCCTGAACCCTCACAAAAGTGGAGGGACAACTGTACTCATTAAACACATGCATACAAAAGGCGCCTCTCTCCCCTATATACTTCCTTCTCCCTCCATGCAGCAATTAAGTTTGAAGAAAACCTATTTGCCAGCCCAATTTCCAAATCAGAGAAAAGTGAGTGAGAGGAATGGGGCATGACGTAAGGAAGGGACGGTTAACCCTTCTCTCCTTGGCTATCTTCTGCTGAAAATCTTCTCCTTTGGGACAATTAGACTTTTTGTTCTCCCAGATCTATTTGCATCATTTTTTTTTTAAAGATTGTAAATGATTCCAAGGCTGAAGCCTAGTGAGCTGTTAAGGATTTTCATCTCATTTGTAGTCACTTCCTGGAATATGGTGATATTGAGATACAATGTTCTGCAGCACGGGGCTTGCAAAAACTCTCCAGGTCATTACTGTCTCTTTTCCACTGAATTTCATTCAGCAACAGCAAACAGTGTCAGCAGTCTTGGAATGAGCCTTCAAGTTTATCCATGAAATGGGTGATTTAATTATTTTCACATATTCATTTTGTTAGCTGTATTTTTTGTTTGGTTTTGTTGTAAGGTCATCTTTGTTTTCATTTAAGAACAGTATAGTCTGAATAGCAACCTTATATTTCTCCAATGTCTCAACTCTCTCAAAATAAAGCAAATAATCTACTGGCAAAATTAAATCAGTCTCTAATAAAATCTTTAATAAGTTATCCTTTGCTAATTTTGGGAGGATAAATTCTCTGCAGTTATGGTAGATATCTTATGGCTTTGTAACTCTGAGATGAATGAAAGAGTCTTTAAAAACAAAACAATAGATTTGCACACCCTTCTTTTGGATAATATTCTTTTGATGACTAACAACAGTGTACCCAGATCTTAATTATTATGTTAATTCAGGCATGCTACCAAAAAAGAGTTGAATTAACCCTAAAGTTAATAAAAACTATCTGCTTCAGTATATTTTCCTCTACACAGAGTTAAGCATGTGCTATTTCCATTTGCAATATTTCACCTAAATACAACCCTACATTGGAAACAGATTACCCTCAACATTAAGAAGCTATGGATTTAATTTAGTTGAAGTGAATGAGGTTAATTGCATGAAAAGCTGGAGGAAAAAGGGACATACCAGTAATACTTTTAACCAGCTACACAGCAGCAGAGCTTGGAGTACATGGAGAGGGGATAGGAGGAGGCAAGGCTACAGCGTGAGGGTGTGACCGTGGTGTGTGTGGGTATGGCCGCAGCAAATAGGGGCATGGTCATGAGCTGGGACGCTCCAAAAACCTTGCTGCTGAAGGCGAACCACACTCATCACCCCCCCCCGTCCCTATGCAACTGCAGCTACAACCCAGAACATACTACACATTCTGCTGTCTATTGCAAAGTCCTACAATACAGCCACAGGTGATCCCTGGGCAGACATCAAACATAAAGGATTGATGCTGAGTACTCTGAAAACTTTTGGACATATCATGAGACAACATGGAAAGCAGAAGAGAATGAGGAAGACCACACTACAGAAAGATTGACTCAATTAAGGAACCCATAGCCCTGAATTTGTAAGACCTTAGCAGGGCTGTTAATATCAGGGTGTCTTTGAGGTCTCCTATAAGGTGGAGGCAATCTGATGGCAATGGACAGCAACAAATTCTTTTAACTACAACACCAAAAGTTAGAATTGTATTGTCAAGGCCATACTACTACCCAGAAGTAGCCTGTTACAAGGACAGATCCAGAAGTTACCACTTGTCAGTTACATTTGCTAGCTACAAACGTGCCAGAGCATCATCAGAGATCCTCAAAGCCCATCATGGGCAATATAATGCCACTTTCTCACAGGCTGTGGATGATAGGTGTGTTCTTGCTTACAGCTGAGACAGAAAAACACAGGGACTAGGCTGAGAAGCAAACCCAAGTGGCAACTCTTTCATGATGTCCAGCCAGATCACAAGACCTAACAATATCATCAGATCTTCACTCACCAGGTTCTTTGCCAATATCGTACCTTGCCTTTACGTAACTATAGTGTCATTCGACTCCTTATGTAGTCGCCATAGTTAAGTCTGTACACCAGGGGAGCAGGAAAGTGTGCACCATCAGATAGTTTGGGACATAGCCATTGTGATGAAATGGGCTCAACAACACAAAAGCCAGAATAAGTCTCTTCAACCTTGCAGTCTTACTGCATTCTTTTGGAGTTCCTGTTTTCTTCCCTGATTCTAGTGCCTTATGATGTGAAATGTGATATTAAATTCTTTTTCAGTGCTTTTTTGGCAATAACTTCAAAATTCTGGACAGCACTGTCAAGCTTCTGTCAGAACATAAAGAGAGAAAGTAATGAACTGCAACAATACTCAATGCCACCAAGCAAATCTGAGTGAACTTTTAACGTATGAATATCATGGACTCAAAACTTCAACTGTTCAAGCTGGCTCAAATTCATAAAGCCATTTCAGTGCTCATGCTATACAACTGTAGCAAACAGCTCTTTAGATACTCTGGACTGTGTGTCCCAGCTGCCCTAGTCAATGCAGTCAATGGTAAAGAATGCTGGCAGTTGCAGTCCAACAGCATATGGAGGGACACATGATTCCTACCCCTGCTATACAAGGAAGTAAACTGCAGTTGTGGGTCAGGTAACTATTTAAATAAGCAATTGTGCAAAGGTTTGTAATATTTTCCCAGGCAGAGACTGATCAGCGGCAATTACAGTGGCCCCTCCACAGTCATGAGGGTTTGGGGTACAGAACTCTCACAAAAGTGGAAAAATCATGAATACCCCCCCACCATGATCCCCTCCCACGATCCTCTCCCATTTCCTTTTGGGCCTTTGGCGCAGGAGCCTTCCTTCTCAGCACCAGGCAGAGGGAGCAATGGGAGGGGAGAGCTCCAAAGAGCACAAGGAAAGCACACACATCTTTCCCCCTCCATCGCCTTACCTTTTGCCACAGTACCAGTTCTCTGTGCTGGGACCAGAGGCAAAGGGATGGGAGGGGGAGCTCTGGAGGGCAGAAGGAAAGCATGTGCATGCCTTCCCCCTGTCTCATTACCTTACCGTTTGCCTCAGCACGCTTGCCTTCTTTCTCCACACCGGAAAAATCCAAGGGAATGGGAGGAGGAGAATCAGGGGGAGACACATGGGTGCCTTGCAAATAATCAAATTTGCAAGAGTCAAACTTGCAAATGTGGAGGAAGCACTGTGGAACAAAGCTGTTATGACAACAGAGAGGCAGAAATTCAACTCACAGTTTGTATCCATGCAAGAAAAGAAAAAATTCAATTGTCAATATATTTTACTCTCAAGATGTTTCTTCTAATATTCAATAAAAATCTACTGTTACTCCACTGGAGAAACACTAGCCCGAGATCTACAATTCTGATATTAAAATATGATTCTGTGTGCCAGAGCGGTCCCCCGAAGAGGCACGTAGGCAAGCATGGTCAAAAGACTGAAAACCAGGTCAGGCCAGTAAAATCCCCAGTCACATAGCCCCAGGAAACCTCAAGATGTGTAAACCCACAATAAACAAAGGGTCCTCAGCCCCAAGATGCTGACTTGAGGGGATTAGTGTATCTGCCCCAAGTTGAGCAAATATTCCATCAGTCAAGGACTAGAAGTCACACCACAAAACACAGCCAAAGATCCTGAGACTTTGGCAACACCTTGCAATCCCATCACACAAAGGAAATTACCAGTGTGGAGCTTTGTGCCCACTGCAACACCTGTCAGCGCCAAGGCATGGCAGGCAGCCAAGAGCTAGCTAATAGGTCTTGACACAGATAAGGCAGACAGGCAATAAATCAAAGGGCTTTACTTCAGCAGTAAGTAGGTAAGGCAGCAGTAAATTAAAGAGACTTTTGCAGCAGGGATATCCCTGGCTGTTACGGCACAGCCAGGCAAAACAGCAAACAGAGTCCACATACCACGGAGCTTGTTCCTCAGCTGGTCGGGCAGCGTTCCAGGAAGCAAGGCAAGAGCCCCAGCAGGCACACCCAAAATGGACAGTTGTGAACCAACAAAGACCCAAGGCTGAGTGAGTGCTTTTATTAAGCAGGCCCTCACCCAGGTGCTACCTCAGCTGGAGCTTGATTGCTTGATGTTTCCTATTTAAACGCTCTGACCTTCTGAGAGCACTCTTTTGCTCCTGATGCTGCTGGTAAGTAGGCACCTGCTCTTGAATCTCTGGGTCTAAGGCAGCCCCTGGCTCCATTGCTGGGGCTACTGGGGCCAAGGGCTCTGTGTCCAGGGCAGCCTCTGGGGCAGGCTGTGCAGCAGGCTCCATGGCAGCCTCTGGGGTGGGCTCTGCTGGTGCAGCAGGCTCCATGGCTTTGAAGTCCTCTGGTTCAGACTCAGAGCTTGAGTCCTGGAGTGCCAGGGTCCTGACAACACCCATTGTTCTCCCTGGGAAAGGATTAGTCCTCCAGGTACCTTTTCCCCTACAAATAGTCCCAGATTTTGAGCAGTGCTTTGGATCACCCCCGGCCATCCTAGCAGACCGTTGCTCCATCCGTTGAGTGATCACCTCAACCCTCTCCATGCTGAGCCCCATTTCTCTGCTGTTTTTCCCAGACCAAGGACTTCAGGACAAAGGTGCAGTATCACCCCAGCTACACCCCTTCAATATTCCCCTATGTGGTTTCCTCTCTTTTGCTTCTTAATAGGTCTTGAGTGAATGTGTGAGTGATTGCATTGGTGTGTGAGACTTGCATTCAATAAAATCATTTATTGGACAGTTTTGTTTTGTTTTTGGCTTGGCCTGACCCCGTAAACACTGGGTAAAAAGATCCCGCTAGGTTACTGTGCCTCTCACATTGCTATTGCTTGTGCTCTGGCTAGTTTCCATTCCCCATCACATGGAGCACATTGAGGTATCCCCTAAGAGATCCCAGAAATCAGGGTAACACTACCCTTCTGTAACTTAAAACTATTAGATCTGGTTCTACCTTCTGGGGCAGCAAAGAACAAGCTTGTACCCTCCTTTCTGTGACATCCCTCTAAGTGAAAACTTCCTAGGTGGGCCTAAATACTCTAAAAGCATCAGATGCCATCTGATCCTGAAAGCGGTGGGGTCAGCCCAGTTTAATGCTTGGATGTGAGACAGCCAATGACTACCAGGTGCTGTAGGCTGTATTTTACAGGAAGGAACTTGAAAAACCACTTTGGGGTATTCCTTGCCTAAGAAAACCTTATGGAATTCACGGGATCACCAAAAGTTGGCAGGAAACTTGAAGGCTCATAAACATACACTCCAGACATAGGCTGGAAAAGAACATCAGAGGACTTAGTTGTGCAACTGATATTTGAGCTATTCCACAACCCCAGCAGAAGAATCTACTCTTCTCTACATCAGATGGATAGAAAACATTTTCATTCCCTATTTACTAGTTTAAGCTTTCATCTTAGAGAGAAAGACAGAGGTGGGTGGAAATAAAAAATATATAGTAAAGCTAGGATGCCTTAATAAAAGTTCTAACAGATTGCTATGGCCAGGGAAGGCAATTTTCATCTTATGCTCAATCTTTGATGGAACTTTTTAATTGCTTACTATCATCCTGACTTGGTATTCATTACAAAGACAATTTTATAATGACTAGATATGGATCTTTACGTTCTTAAGGGAAACAAAATAACAAAGAAATTCTATTAATATATTTTCTGATGGTGAGATAAATTAATGTAGCAAGGAGCTGCTATTTCTCTTGGGATTTTGCAGTTGGTGGATAGTTCAAGGTTGCAAATATATTCTCTATTCTTTTTTTTTGAAGTCTGATTGTTTATAAAGCAAGTAAATAAACTGATCTTTAAATTTTTGCAGTTCTATTTGAAAACTCTGGCCATTTTTGAAAGGTTACTTTCATGTGAGCATACTTAAGAGGACACAGAAAGCGTAAGGAGTAAATGGATTTGTCTAGTGTCAGGACATTTCCGCATTGGACTGTTATAGTGCTATTATTCCTCTTTTGACATCCTATGGAATCCTGGCGTTTGCAGGTTTTGGAGGGGCCTTTGAGGCCCCTCTCAAAACTGCGAACCCCAGGATTCCATAGGATGTTGAAAATGGAATGATAGCACTATAACAGTCCAGTGTGGAAATGGCCTTAGAGCCAGCATGATGTAGTGGTTTTAGCATTGGATTATGATCCTGGAGATCAGGGTTTCATTCCCCTCTCAGCCATGGAAACCCATTGGGTGATCTTAGGTACATCACACACTCTCAGCCCTCAGGAAACCCCATGATAGGATTGCCTTACGATTGCTATAAGTCAGGAATGACTTGAAGACACAGAACAAAAATCTTAGTACTACCAATTTGGGGGTGGAAAGAGATTGAGAAAAAAAAATTTCCCTTAGGGCACATATTTTTACTACATTGGGGGGACATAGATTCTCAAAAGCATCTCATGTTCATCTTTATGCAACAAAAAAATTCCAGGTGCCACAAAAACATTCCTTTTTTCATATGCAGGGAGGTTTCTTAGTATACATGTATGCGTATGGGATAACACTGAAATTTAAAAAGATATGACTCCTTTTCATCCACTTTCAAGAATCTGACCAACTCATGTTGCTTCACAAAATTCTAAACTAAGACCCAAAGAGAGTTGGAGAGTTGGAAAAAAAATGGCCAGGGCTGCTTGGCATATCTAAAGTCTGCTTGCTCTGCATCCTACAGTAACAAATGCCATTAACATTTTGGACTACACAAGGTCGCTGGCAAGTTGCAGGATGCCTGGGCAAAATATACTTTATGCATGCCAAAAATGTATGTGCTTTTGGTAAACCTTCTTGTTGATGGTGTGAGGTAAGTAGTAGTGGTGATGGTGCAGATGGTAGAGGTAGCATTGAAAAGCGATCCCCCCAGTACACAAGGTGGAACACTCCCCTGGAGAGATATTATGTCAGAGACAGTATCTTGATTTTCTGCAGCTTCTCAGTGCCAAATACCAAGAGGTGTGCATTCATAAAGGGAGTTACCTGGTCCACTGGACCAGGTTGATCCTTAGTTTAGTTTCTCTTTCTCCCTCCCTCTCCCTGCTCTCCTCCCCTCTCATACTGAGAAGAGAATACAGTTACTCCATTAAGAAGAGTAAACATCAGTTTCTTCATTCCTCAGTGCCCCCAGTGGAGCATCACTACAGGTCTTTACTACTGCTATGTAGAGGTATGAAATGGCTACACCATGTTGTGTTCTTCTTGCTGTGAGCCTATACCAGTAATCCTTAGAGGCAAAGTCCTTGAGCAAGGGCATTTTCCTACTTCTTCTCATGTAGTTTCATTGGCTTTGGAGTTTTCATAGAATCACAGAATTGGAAGGGGACCTATAGGCTAAAAACCCTGCTGAATGCAGGGAATCCAGTTGGAGCATCCCCAGCAGGTTGTTGTCCAGCCTCTTTTTGAAGCCATCTTGAGAAAGAGACTTCACCATCTCTGTAGGTGATTGGTTCTATTGTCAAACTACTCTTATCATCAAGAACTTTCTTCTAATATTCAGTTGAAATTTACTCTTCTCTAACTTAAAACCATTAGATTCATTTTTACTCTGGGGATGCAGAGGACAACTCCATACCTTCTGTCTGTAACAGCTCTTGAGATATTTAAAGAGTAAAATCATGCCAATCCCCAGGCTTCTCTTAACCAGGCTGAATGTGCCAAACTTCTTCAACCTTTTCTCATATGTTTTGTCATCCATGCCTCTTGCCATCCTTGTTGCCCTTCTCTGAACCTGCTTGAACTTATCTACATCCCACTTAAAATGAAGTGTACAGAATTGAGCACTGTGCTCCAGATGAAGCTGGATGAATGCAGAATATAGGGGAACTATTACTTCCTTGTCTTGGAAATGTTGGTTATATTAATGCAGGCTAAAATATTGTCTGCCTTTTTTGCTGCAGCATCACATTTTGTGTCGTGTTTAACTTATGATCAACAATAATCCCACAGTTCTTTTTACACGTACTGCTGTTAAGCCAAGCATCCCCTAGCCTGTAAGTGTGCACTTTATGGCCTAAATGTGGAATTTTCAGTTTGCTTCTGGTGAATTTTATTCTATTAGTACCAGCTCAGTTTTCTAGTTTATCAAAGTCCTTTTAAATGCTTCTTATCCTTTGAACCCTGAGGAGGTTCCTCTGGAACCATTTTCCAGAAAGAGAATGCTAGATGATTGGAAAAAACTTCAGAAGTTTTCCCTGACAAAATCCAAACCCTACTGCATAGATGAAGCCAACCAGTGCATAAGACAACACTACTACCCTTGGCCCTCCATATCCATGGATTCTGTATCCATGGATTCAACCAACCACAGCTCAAAAATATTTTTTAAAAAATCCAAAAACCAAACTTTGATTTTGCCATTTTGTATAAATGATGTCATTCTACTATACCATTGTAGATAATGGGACTTAAGCATCCACAAATGTTGGTATCCACAGGGAGGTCTTGGAACCAAACTCCAGTAGTTAGCAGGGGTTCACTGTATTTAATTGACCATAAACAATGCTCAAAGAGAGGAGCCATTGGTTTTTCTAGTCCACACTGTAGAGCTCTGCCAATTGTTCCAGTCTATTTGTCAGTCAAATTGCTCTTTCCATCTCAGATGTTGCCCTCTGGCTGTGAAACACTGAACAGACAGCCTTGTCTACAGCAGAGGTGGGCAAAGAAAAAAGGAGATGCACAAATATAGGATGAGGGATGTGTGGCTGGATAACAGTACATGTGAAAGGGATCTAGGAGTCTTGGTGGACCACAAGCTGAACATGAGTCAGCAGTGTGATGCAGCAGCCAAGAAAGCCAATGCAATTCTTGGTTGCATCGATAGGAGTATGGTGTCTTGAACAAGGGAGGTAATGGCACCACTCTATTCTGCTTTGGCTAGACCTCATCTGGAATACTGTGTCCAGTCCTGGGCACCTAATTTCAAGAAGGATATTGACAAGCTAGAATGAGTCCAGAGGAGGGTGACCAAAATGGTGAATGGTTTGGAAGTCATGCCCTATGAAGAGCATCTTAGGGAACTGGGTATGTTTAGTCTGCAGAAGGGAAGGTTAAGAGGGGATATGATAGCCCTGTTTAAATATCTGTAGGGATGTCATGTCGAGGAGGGAGTGGGCTGGTTTTCTGCTGCACCAGAGACTAGGACAAGGAGCAATGGATTCAAAGTACAGGAAAAGAGATTCCACAGGAACTTCGGGAAGAACTTCCTGATGGTCAGAGCTGCCTGGTAGTGGAATATGCTGGCTTGGAGTGTGGTGGAGTCTCCTTCTTTGGAGGTTTTTAAGCAGAGGCTGGGTGGCTTTCTGTTGGGAGTGCTTTGAGATGTGTTCCTGCATGGTGAGGGGTTGGACTGGATGACCCTGTGGTCTCTTCCAACTTTATGATTCTATGATTCTATGAAAGTTGGACACCAACAATATCCCAGTCTAGAGTCCCGACCTTGCTTCAGTTCCAGCAGATCAGAAATGCCAGACTGATGCATCTTCATTGGCTTGGACCAGTGGAGCTTCAAATGCATATTGAACACATCTGCAGACTTTCTTCCCTAGCCATATCATATCCATCCATTTTTATTGGTCCTCTCCCTTTTAGTAATGTAAAAATGATCTCTTCTTTGAGTACTTTTCCATCAAATGTGTATCACTCTGTTCTCTTTCTTCTCCAACCCCCACCTCCTCTTTTTTTTCCTTGAGCCAAACATATTGATTTTTGAAGGCTTCTCCTTGGCTGTGGATTTTCCAGCTGCTATGGCAACTAGGGAGAGGGAAGGAAGGAGAAAGGCCAGTAGAATAGCTGTGCTTGGTGAACACCTTGTCTGCAGGAGGCATAAGATAAAGTGTCAGCAGGAAGCATAAGAAGGTCAACAGGCACCTCTTTAATTGGGCTTCTGGCAGTGCAGATGGCTCAGTAACACTTTGATCTCTTTGCTGTCTCCTGATCACCATGCAGAAGATTTCACTAAGTGAACATATCCAGAAGGTTCACAACAATAAGACACATAATCTTATGGGCCATTTGATGAAATTGCTGGCATTCTAAGGGCTGCCACAGAAGCAATGATCTGTTTAGGAAAAAAAGAAATACTGGGAGGGTCTCTACGAGGGTGGTGAAATGAAATTTGGCCATTTGGCAAACCCTTCCAGAAGACTGACTGGCCAGCCACAAGAATCACAGAACCATACAATCATAGAACCATACAGTTGGAAGAGACAACAACAGCCATCGAGTCCAACCCCCTGCCATGCAGGAACACACACTCAAAGCACCACCAGCAAATGACCATCCTGCCTATGTTTAAAAAACTCCAAAGAAAGAGACTCCTTCACATTCTGAGGCAGCATTTTCCACTGTTGAATGGCTCTTTCCATGTTGTGAAATCTCTTTTCCTGAATCCATTGTTCTGTGTCCTGGTCTCAGGAGCAGCAGAAAACAAACTTGCTCCATCTTCAATATGACATTCCTTTAAATATTTAAACCTGGCTTTCATGTCATCTTTTAATCTTCTTTTCATTCAAGATAAACAAACCTAGCTCTCTAAGCTGCTCCTCATAGGGCATGGTTTCCAGACCCTTCACCATTCTGGCTGCTGTGTCTGGGAGAACATTATTTGATTGTGTGTTTCTAAAGGCTTGAGTGGGTGCGTTTGTTTCTAGCTGTGTGCTCTCCCTGAGCACATGACCAATGGGGGTGGGTAAAGAAAGGCATCTTTACTAGTGATGGCCAAGGTTATCCAACTCTGCTATAGTACAACTGCAATTTGGGCTTTGTCTCAAGAGGGCTGGACCACAAGGCCCGGCCCTAAGATGATGACATCACTACATTTTTTGAATGTAGTACTGCTGTATCCCAGTGGGCTCAGGACCTCCCCAGCATTCCCAGCAGCCCCAACTGCTGTTGCTACTTTTCTCATGTTTGCACATGTCTTTAAGGATGCATGCAGCAAAGGAACTAGGTTTCCAATAATTTCCCATAGGGATAGAAAGGTTTCTGGTCAGGAAAAAAAATGTTTTCTGTGCAGAAAACAGATTGCTTGGGTATTTCCCTGTTTTTTGCAGAGAATACACTGTTCACTCTACAGGAAAACTCTTTTATGCCCAGAAAACAGAGTTCTTTGTACACACATATCCCATTTTTCTGTACAGAAAGCACTGTTTTCCCATCAAAAAAAACTGTATAGAAAGCCATAAGCTTTTCTTTGCAAAATAATTCCACTGTAACCCTTGAGACACTCAAATATGGGGAGAATACTGTGGAGAAATGTTAATATGTTCATTTTGTCCTGCAGCAGACAGAAAATTAACATAATTCGTCTTTGCATGTGAGGATGAAGCAGTCAAGGATTTTCATCCCTAGTTTCCAACGTCTCTGAGAGCTGCAGTGTTGGACCAATCTACTATGAACCTCCATTTTTATAGTAGTATTCCTTGGAGTCTTTTAATCTGCTTCTTTTGTAGAGGAATAGCAGAGAGGGCTTTGGGAATGCTTTGGCAGTTGCCAATACATTTCAGACAATGCCAGTTCCAGTGTCATCTTAATGTTTCAGCTAATGATGCCACATAATGTTCTCCTTTTGGGAACATTTGGACAATAACTGCATCCCTGGGCTGAAAAGCAAAGGTAAATGCAATAAATCCCCAGATTCCAGGGAGCTTAAGAGTTAGAATTTCAAGGAAATCTTTTCTGCCATAGGAAAAACAATTGAAGAAGTCCTGGCCTTGTTATAGATACAACACCGTGGTAATGATGGGGGCCTAAGACTCTTCTTATGCTAATAGCAACCATTCCCCACCACAATAAAATAAAAAACACATAAAATTGGACTTTTACTTTTCTGTAAATGCAGCAAATTAGTAGCATTAAGATTTATGGCATTAATTAATTGCATGCAAAGATGTAATGTTGCCATAAAACTGTTACTGGTATCCCCAAAGGGTGGTATACTGCAGAGAGCAAGAGTCAAGTATTAGCACTTCTTGGGGAATTCACTGATTTACCTACATATATTCCAGTTTTAATTTTTTCTATTGCACCATAAGGCCCAAAGAAACTCCCTTTCTAATAGAATGATTTCAAACCTAGAATATTTTCTGTATTTTGAGTTGGAACCAAAGGTTCCAAAATGGGGTTTACACTCTAATTTCCTTTAATTATAATTGACTTACTGTGCTGCACCTTCCATGGGAAAGAACAGGCTGTATATATCAGTTACTCTTTGCTGTGTGTCACAGTGGGTAAGGATGGAGTCGGAATTCATTAGTATCATGCCTGGGGTCAAATTTGGAGTTATGTGGAACAGAGAACGTCAACAGATATCAAGGACAGACAGAACAATCTGAAAATATAGGGTTAGGTGGGTTACAACAGGGTTCAAATCCCCGTTCAGCCATGGAAACCAAGTGGGTGACCTTGGGCAAGTCATACTCTCTCAGCCTCAGAGGAAGGCAAAGGCAAATCCCTCTGAACAAATCTTGCCAAGAAAACCCATTGACAGGTTCACCTTAGGGTCACCATAGGTTGGAAATGACTTGAAGGCCCATAAGAAGGAGGAAGAGGGGGAGGAGGGGGAGCGAGAGGGGAGAAATATAATAAGAGTAACCCTCAGAGTCTGGAAAAGTTACTTCAGGGGCTTGGATCCTACTGATGTTCCCAACCAGAATAATATACCCATTAATTCACTTGCTAAATGAGTTAGCAATTAATGTACATTTCCTTAATTCAATGGGTCTGTTTTTGCTAAGACCATTAATAAGATTCAGGACCATGGACAGAACTCCTCAAATCACCTGTGACCATGCTGTTTTAAGACTTTTGGGAGTTGTGATTTAAAAAGTCATTTTTTCCAAGTTCTAGTGAACCACATGGCTAAATGAAAAGTGGGTGAGGTGTGATATCTGGAAAATGAACCATGAAATATGCTCTACAACATTCATCAAGAAATAAACATCCAGCTAGGTAGGACAAACACAACCTGGTGAGATCAACAGGCAGTTCATTACTGAATGCTTTACAAGGGACACTTGTGGTGCTCGAATCTCTACACCTTCCTGCTCCCAGTGCATGGTGGTTACAGCCCTGCCCTATTTGTAGAAACCCAAACCCAGCTTCTAGCAATTGACAATTCCTAAAATAGTACAGCTTCCTTGCAGTTCTGCACAATCAGAATTGTCAAAATTTTCTTGTGTTTCAGTCTCTTCCTACACCTCCAACTCCCGCCCTTCATGGCACGTCCTGTGGTGTGAACCCTGATATAAACAATCATCAGATTACATTGTGTGAGTTCAAGGGTTTAATAATACATTGCCCCTGAAGTGCCATTGTGCTGATGTAACATCTTTGAGGTCCATCAGAGGCAAATCTTCCAACAAGCCAGCACTCATCAGTTTAACTTTACAGAGACCGATCAAGTGAAGTATTCATCAGCAGAGTGTTTGACCCATAATATATGGGCAATTTGTACCATTTTCTAAATTATAGTCTTTTTCTGAATTTTGTTTTAAAGTGTAATGTCAAATCCTGAGATGCGACAATATAGCTGTCATTACAAGATGTAAGAATAGATGGTTCAGAAAAATCATGATCAGGTTGGAGTGATTGACAAGGTGGCTAGTCAGAGCTTCCCAGCACTGTACAGTCTACTGCTCAGCTTTATTCATCAGGAATTATTTTATTACATTTGTTAACTCACATGGGTCCACATAAAGTTGTTCAAAAAGACCAAAAATGAACACCAAAAGGAAAACAGATAGAAAACAAGCAACAGCACCCAACCAAGTTACAAAAGCAAGCCAGGAGTTACCCAGCAACTTCTGGGTTGAAGCAGTCCTTCCCTGATATCTAAACAATTCATGTGACCCTTGAACTTATTCCAAAATCCCTCTGTAAGCATTCAGGTCAGGTTTCTGCAAAATTATTGCTCTCTTCACTAGTAGTCTGCTAGAGGAGGAGGAAGACAGAAGAAAAGGAGAGAAGGGTGTTACCATCCCCTAAACCCCCTTTCTGCAGGTAATGCTATTTTCATAATTGAATATATTTATGTCTGGAAAATATGTTTGAAAGTGTGCTGGTGGGAAGCATAAGTTTGCCTTCCTCTCTTCTTTGGATGCCTAAACTGCTTTTCTAATAAGGTGGTAATTCTTCACCACCTGTCTTCTAGAAAGTAGCAACAGGTTTTTAAACAATTTTCTTCCCACTGCAAGAAAGGCTACATGGTAGACCCCACTTCATAGTAGACTTCACTACAAGGAAGTCTACTACATAGTTTTGAAGGACTATTCACAATTTGGGACTTATTGTGTCCCAAATTGGCACATGGCTGTTTTGCATAGAAAACATCATTTTCTGCACAGGCAACAGTGTTTTCTACATGGAAAATAATATTTCCATACATAAATACTAATTTCTGCACAGAACGTGTTGTTTTCTGCACAGAAGAAAAAGCTGTGTTTGGGGATTGGTACTGCACTAAATTTTCACATAAGCCACATTGCTTCATCTCTTCTCTGCAGGATAGGTAAATATCATCCACTTTGTACTGACTTCTCACTATCTAATTTTTCCTTCCTTTTCTTTGGTTAGCCTTGTGTGGTTGTGAGACTGCTTGGGATCTTGTGTGAGATTGATATATCCCCCAATAAAACATACTTTTAATCTCCATCTGGTGTCCTTGCATAGTACTGGTATACATAGGTGTAAAAGATTCAGTAAGGTCACCCTACCCTTGCAAGCCTCCACTTTGAGCTAATAATTCCACACTGTTTCACAGAGGCACAGGCATTGTGGGTGGATCTCTCACCTACCTTTTGGGATAACAATCTCTTTCCTTCTGGATCTCACTTTGTACATGACTGCATCCCCCTTCTCATGTGCTTCCTTTCACTGAATTACTGAATGCCTGAACAGGGTTAGTTAAACAGAAGTGCATAATTTGGTTTTATGAGGAGGCATTACAGAAATCTATTGCAAGATAAGTAATTTTACTGAGTGATTTGTGGTGTGCTTGTTTCCAATAGGTAGGTAGGTAGGTAGGTAGATAGATAGAATGAGAAATGAGGAGATCATATAGAAGTCAGTAAACTTGCATATCTTACATTGGATTATCACATTCCCCATACCTGCATCTAAAGTCTGCCTCCCTGTTTTAAATAATTCTAGAGTGCTGTTCAGATTTAAGTAGCTCCGGAGCCCTATTAAAAGATATATAGTCGTAAATAAACAAACATGGCACTGTAAGGCTCTCTGTCAGAAACCAGATGCTGCAAAGAGGCCACTAATGCAATTTATGAACACTTGACAAATGAGGACGATCCCATTCATGGCCAATCCTATGACTGAGAAGAATGAAGCACCTTCCTCAACCACCCTATTTGACAAGTTATGTAAGAACACAAAATCATTACTTTTCTCTTTGTGATCTCTTGGCAGATTATACTAAATGGAATCTACTAAATAGAGTGCTTTGATGTGGGTTCTTGCATGGAAGCAGGTTGGATGGCCCCTGTGGTCTCTTCCAACTCTACAAATCTATGATCAGAATCAGTGTCCCCACTTTTACAGTAGAAATCTTTCTGAAATTTTTAGGATAAAAAAAAATCATAAAATGTGAAATGCACAAAACTATTATGTGAGCTTTATTTTTTTTAACTTAAAAATGCTCTTCCTTTAAAAATGTATTTTGTCCTAAAAAAATTCTGTGCAAACTCCTTTTTGATATATGAGTAAGTGTGCTGGTTGCCATCAGTTTGTTTTAGCAATTATACTGTATTAATGTACTGTTTCGTAATGATGTTGTGCTAGAGGCAAATAAAATTAAATTAAAAAAAAATATTATTTTTTCATTATGGCTGTCCACATGGGGTGGGAATGGGCAAAACATGTTTGTAAGATTTTCTGCTCAGTAGCCCTTGAGTATGTGTTAAGCCATGATTCTGCAAGAAAAGACATCATTGGCTGTTTCATCTCAGACAAGGGTCCTTTTTGCATGGCATCTGCCATGTGAAAGAGGGCCTGGAGCCTCATGCGATTGCAAGGAGTGATCTGCATGACACCTTCGCAATCGTGCAAGGCTCCAGGGGCTGGCAGGTAACGATCGAGCACCTTTGCATTTTTGGCTTTCAGCCGAAAATGCTGTGCAATCACGCATTGCTCCCGGGCCCCGTGCACACTTACCTGGCGTGTGGAGCCTCGGGAGCCGGACTGGTTGCGCTTCCTGTCTCAGTGCAGCTGCACTGCAAAAGGAAGAGGCGGGGCTCTCGCACGAGCAGGAAGCTCATGCGGAGCTGAAGAAGCAGGGAAGTGAGAGCCTCTCACAAGAGGCTGCTTGTGCGAGCACTGCACCCCAGCACCAAGAAAAGGTAGGATGTGGAAAGGGTGAAGAAGAGGTCTAAGGTAAAGCCAGATATCTCAGATAAGATCAGTATATTCTTCTTCTTATCTTTTCTCCATACCAAATTCCTAGTAATTATCCTATCAAAATTTTATGGAACTTCCTATGAGATGTAAATGGCACAATTCAACTCATCAGGTACAGTACTTCCGAAGTCTTAATACATGTATGTCTTGATACAAAGGCAAACATTTGTTTTAAGATATGCAAGAATTTATGAAGCGGTTGCAAAATGTATTTGGCTTTTCAGTTTCACACAGAGTTTGCCAAAGAAGAAAGTTTGCTCGGGGGATTAGAGTGAGGCACCACGTGTGTATTTATCCTTCACCATGGAAAATTTTGTGTATGCAGCAAAGATGGGAATGTGCAATTTCAGTCAAAAGAAAGCCTGGGATGAATGATGCTAGCACAGGTGATTCATATTTTGAAGAAACTGCCTTGCCAGCCATTTTGGAGACTCATCTTTCTTAAGGCACATTACTTCCTAGCTCTAGTATAGCAGAATGACTAAGCCCCAATCAAAGAAGCTGCTGTCATTAAACTGCTTACTCAGGAAGGGCTCCATTGACTCTGATAGGACTACACCAATGTAAATTTGTTGTCAGGCTGCCGCAGAAGGTTTTCCTGCACTTCTTTGTGCTCAGATGGAGAAATTGTGGGGAGGGAATAAAAGACATGCAAAGTACCTTAGGCTTTCAAAACAAGGTGTTGTGGGAGAAAGGATGCTGCAGCATCAGCATCACCCCTGCAGCCATGCTGAGCCACTGTGTGCAGTCCTCTTGTGCAATGGCTTTGTATAAACACTTGTGAAATAAACGTTATATTAGATGTCAGCCTTGTGCTCCTTCTGAAAATGCACATCTCCTGGTGAAGTGAACTTTGCATTATCACAGGGATGAACAACTATGAGAGGCTGGGAGGGGGATACATACATACATACATCCAGGAGGCCTTAAGGAGCTATATCCTACACTGCATCACCTACAATTTTTTTTTTGTTCTCAGCTGCCCATTTTCACCATGTTTTTGCCTCCATAAGCCATTTTAAGCCCTGGAGAGGCCATCTTAACAACAGGAAGTGACTGAAAGTTACTGTTCACTTCCTGTTGGATGTGATGGCCCTTGTGGTCTCTTCCAGCTATATGATTCCGTGATTCCTTTAAAAAAAGTCTGTCTGAGCCTAAATTCACCTGGCCTCCCAAAATGGTGATAAGGGCTTCTGGAGTAAATTTTGACCTCTTAGGACTGCAAAATTTGTTCTGGGAGCTGCATGGGGCCCATAGGCTACACTTTTCCCATGCCTCCACTAGCACAATCCAGGCCATAAACATGATATAGGCATGGCTCTTCATCAAAGACAGATTCCTGTTGGCCAAAATGGAGACCATATTTCTTCCACTCACATTTTGCTCTGAAGTGCATAGATGCTGTTCTTGATGTAGGGAAAGTATTGTGAGCTCCATGTATTTCCCCAAATCCGACCCAAACTGATTTTCTTTTCTTTTTTTAACTTTTTTTTTTCCTTTCAATTATCACTGGTGACTCAGCCAGAGTAACACATATATATGAGAATATGGGAACCGTGTACAGGACTCCTCTTTTCTGAACTGCTATTGTATGCTGCGTGTCACCAGGCCATGTGTGCAGACGAAAGGAAGGAGAGGAGAAAGAATCTCGTGGGATCCCCCCATGTGTGGGTGTTGTGCCTGCATGAAGAATTAGCTAGCTATATCTCTCTTTTCAGAAATAAAGCATGCATAATTTTCATTCACTGCATTCCATCATCTGACAGTCCGCTGGGAAATTCTATAAATCATATTTCATAAATCAGGATATAATTAGATTATATCACTTGGAATACACACATGCACATACAGATATTCCATCTTTTTGTGTTGATGCTCACTGAGACATTATATTTGTCTGACCATTTATCACTGTCTGCTGTAAACACTGCTGAGTTGTTGGGGGGGGGATCAGTTTCAATATGCATTCAGACGGAGAAGTTGTTCTCTCTAGAGAACTACAGTTTTTCAGGGTATCAGATCTGTAATTGGTACAGGCAAGACAAAGGAATGTATTATAACTCAGTGACTTCCTTCAGTGCCTCTTATCAACACTGAGTATTTTATTATTTTATAGTGTGCATAACATCCAGATTGCTATCTCTGAGAAGGTAGTTGAGTGGAAGCTAAGCAACTGTCTTATTCTTTAGGCTGACAACAAGAACCAACAAACAACAACTATCATATATCTGCTTACTATTCAACATAATATTTCCTTCAAATCATACAGCTGGAAGAGACGAAAACGGCCACTGAGTCCAGCCCTTTGCCATGCAGGGATACACAGTCAAACCATTCCCAACAGGTGACCTTCCAACCTCTGTTTAAAAAATCTCCAAAGAAGGAGACTCCACCGCACTCTTAGGCAGCATATTCAACTGTCATACTGCTCTTACCATTAGGAAGTTCTTTGATAATGTTTAGGTAGAACCTCTTTTCCTGAAAGTTGAAGTCATTATTCTGTCTCCTAGTGTCTGGAGCAGCAGCAAACAAGCTTGCTCCATCTTCCATATGACACCTCTTCAAATATTTAAACATAGCATCATGCCATCTCATAACCTTTTCTCCTCCAGGTTAAACAGGCCCAGCTCCCTAGGCCATACCTTATAGGGCATGGTTTCCAGGCCTTTTACCATTTTGGTCACCTTTTTCTGAGCATGTTCCAACTTGTCAATTTCCTTCTTTAATTGTGATACCCAGAACTGGACATTATTCCAGGTGGGGGCCGACAAAAGCAGAATAGAGTAGTAAAAGCAGAACGAGTGTTCATTTCTCTTCTTATCTCAGGGCAATGACCTATCCAATGTTCCTAACTTCCTGATTCCAATGGGGGAAATGTAAACCCCTTATTTAATATTTATATTGAAATACAAAAAGCACGATGGAGCCACAGTCATAAAGCCTAAGCGAAGTCAGTGGGAAGGATGTAGGCAAGTTCCTAACTCTTCCATTTAACTCAGTGGGTTGGTTCTAGCTTCATCAAAATAAATGTAACTGAAGCTTGTAAGATCTAAGTACCACTTACTCTAAATATGACTAAGAATGGGTTCAGTCCAATATCTACAGTGATGAATTTTAGGATCACAGCAGGAGGAGATGAATACAAGGCTTTCTCTTATAGAATCACAAAATTACAGAGTTGGAAGCAAATGCAAGGGTCACTTAGTTCAGCCCCCTGCCATGCATGAAGCTTTAATAAGAGATGGCCACCCAACCACTGTTTAAATACCTCCAAGGAAAGAGAGTCCATCACTTTATGATGATATTTGCCCATATTTGTATCCTGTACAAAACCATTTTTACGACATCGCCTCCCCTTCCATTTCAGCTTCACAAATACTTAACCCTGTTTGGATGGCAGTCTACCATAAAAGGAAAGCTACTCAAACGATTTAAAGTTAACAGTAATTGCCAAGACATCTTGTCCTATCCTGTCTTATGTGTTACTGCAGGGGATTATTTAGAGTATACTGAAAAGAAAGAAAAAAAGGAACAGTTGGAAGATGAGCTTTTATGTCTTGAGGGAGGAGAAAATAGATATCTCCAGAGGTTAATGAGTTAATATGTTTCTGAACAGAGGAGGAGAAATAGGGAGAGACAAAGAAAGAGAGGGGAAGAAGACAGAGAGAGAACATAAAGGTCAACTGTGGTAATTAAAGTATAAGAGGTCAACTGGATAATTTGTTCTCTCATTAACACTGTAACTTGAGATTGTTTCATCTTTTAAATGTAACAATATGCCCATGGATCTTTCCTCCACTTTCCTAACTCCCTTATGAGCCAGTTCAAGTGGAACTGGAACATTGGAGAATTCCTCCTTTGGAGTTTCCAGAGATGAGTTGTGCTTTTGCGCTCTGAACTTCATTGACTACCCTCTCTGGACTTGGATGGTCCACCTTTTTTCCCCCCTGTTCCTTCGGTTAATGTCAAGCTCTTCAACATTCACGAAGGTTGTGGTTCTCTGCACATTTACTTGAGAGTGAGTCCCAAGTAAGCGTTTTGCAATTACATGGGCAGAAAGCCGAAAGCCCGTGCTGGAATGTATGAGTTCCTAAATACTTAAATGTTTAATCTGCCTACTTGATTACTTTTATTTATTAAAATATTTATAGCCCACTGTGTAGCACAAGGTCTCAGGGCGATGTACAGATAGAATCACTTTAAAGCTGTTTAGAGCTATTTAAAAATGCAAAAGAATGATTTAGGAATAATTTAGATAGCCTAAAAGCATATTAAACCATTCAACAATTAACACAAATTAAAATAGATTAAAACTTGTATAGTTGCCAGTGGTAGCTGGTGATTTCCACATCACTATGGTAGTGAATCTGTGTGGTGTTTTAGCATGAACTTCAATAGAGCTTGCCAAGGTGGGGAACACTATCTCCCCCATAAAAGGAGATGCACCACCCCACTGACATGGAAACCACCAGCTACCCTTGGGAATGGCCCTTTAAAAGCCTCAACAGGGGCCTGTTCACACGACACAATTAGAGCACTGTTATTCCACTTTAACTGCCGTGGTTTCATCCTATGGAATTCTGGGGTTTGTAGTTTGGAGAGACACTGGAGTGCTCCAGCTGAGACTTCTAAACGCCTTTCCTTAAAATGCCAATCACAGGATTCCATAGGATGGAACTATGGAAGTTATAGTGGGATAATAGCACTACAGTTCTGCAGCACAAATAGGCCCCTGTGGAAGCATGCTGGATCAGCTAGGGGCTGGCTTATGGATGTCCCTGGTTTAAGAAGGACAACTGAATTGAATGATCCTTTTATCTGTTTCACAGAAATGGCTTCCTGAAATATACTTGTGAGTATACAAGGAAGGAATGCCTCTCCCTACATGTACCTGCCTGAGAACTGATATCTGCCGGGGTGAGGAGTCCTCTTCTGTGTCCTTCCAGTGAGGCCAATAAACCGTGTGAGTCTGTGGGACAGTGTTTTTTTCCCCCCTCTGTAACACCTCAATTGTGAAATGTCCTCCCTTTGGAGGCCTAACGACCCCAGTACTAGCTTTCATCTAGGCATCAGTTAAAAATTGGGTGTTTTTTTTTAAAGTTTCATTAATTAATTTTATTTTTAAAATAAAATATATGCTTCGGCAGCACATATACTAAAAAATAAAAATGTGACTGTTTGTTAAACCCTCACTCTTTTATCTCAAAATGCCAGTGCACATGGTTTCACAACTTTTTTTAAAAAAATTGCCCCCATTCTAACTTGCTAATCATATTTAATATGTTTTAGCCTATTTGCGTCATTTTTACTGTTTAATTTTTTTAAAAAAATTGTTTGCATTGATTTTACTTGTACACTGCCCTGAGATCTTTTGAATAAGAAAGGATAGAAAATTTTAATAGAGAGGAGGAGGAGGAGGAGCAGGAGCAGGAGCAGGAGCAGGAGGAGGGGGAGATCTGCTTTCCAGAAGGAACTTCTACCTAGTTTGAGGAAACTTCCCTCTCCCTTTTGCATCATAGGCCATTTCCGTACAGGGCAAGGGAATCACCCTGCGCCGCTACTTACCAGATCTTCTGGCTCCCCAGTCCAAGCTTCTCCGGAGCAGTGCATGCTCATCACTCCGCTCTGCTCCGGCGTCAAAAATGGCAGCTTCTGGTTGGTCGAGGGTCTCGACCAACCACTGAAGCTCGCCAGCCTAAAGCTCGCCCCCAGCAGATCTCAGGCTCTCATTGGTGTGAGCCTGCGAATCTGCACAAGGGAGCAGGCTCACAGTGGCGCTCTCCGTGCTTTTGAAACACCTGATTTTTCCGGTCTTTCAAAAGCACGCTGGACGACCACTTGGGCTCATTCCGGAGCAGGCTGAGGTGCGGATCTACATGAAGTAGTCCGGACCCAGTCCGCTCCCATGTGCAGACGTCCTCCCTGGAGGATGGACTGCACTGTTTCAAATACCCTGCGCAGAAATGGCCATAGTTCACCATATTCATCATGGGCCATTTCCTCACTAGACTGTTATAGTGCTATTATTCCACTTGCAACATCCTATGGAATCCTGGGGTTTGCAGTTTCAAGAGGGGCCGGCTATAAAGGTCTAGTGCCAAAATGGCCAGGATCACCGTCTTGTAGCATTTTCCAAAGGCAGGAGGGATTATTTTCTGTCAGCTGAGTCTGAGGCATCTAAAGCTGGATCTAGCCAGAATTATTTATCACGGACATTTCTGTCAAACAAAAGGAATTAATAATTCAAAGCTCAAAGTGGGGTGGGGAAGTTTTGGATGCCATTTCACATCTTCTCAGGTAGGTTTGAGTCAGACATAATGCAGCTTGGTCTAATCTGTAACAAAGCTATTAAACATCTTCCCCCTATTGCTAACACTAGAAGGCATCATACATTTAACAAAAACTATAATCTAGGAAAATACTGCAGGTAATTTTTTTTTCCTAAAAAAGCTGAAGATAAGGTATTCTCTAAATAGGGGACAGCCAGGAGTGAGATGCTTGATTATGCTTTTAATATCCATCAACAAACTGTAATTTTAAAACAGTAATCTATGCATTTCAAATATAATGAGACTTAGGAATGAAAAATGTGTATGTATAACTGTCAGAGCCAGGGTTCGATTCCCTGCTCAGCCATGGAAACCCACCGGGTGACCTTGGGCCCATCACACACTCTCAGTCCCAGAAAACTCTGCAATAGATTGCCTTTAGGGTTCCTATAAGTCAGAAACAATTTGAAAGCAGACAACAATAACATTCAAGAGGAAGAATGGAAGTCGCTCTTTCTTTCTTTCTTTCTTTCTTTCTTTCTTTCTTTCTTTCTTTCTTTTTCTTTTTAAAATTTAATTTCCGTAATTTCAATATAATGAAAAGATTTTAAGAAAAAGATTAAAACCAATTATAATGAGATTTGTAATATCCCCTCACCCCAGTTTTCCACAAAAAAAGGAGAAAGGCAGGATGGGATGGTCAACAGTAGCATATATTCAAAACTACAAAGAGTGCTAAAAGGTGTTATTAACCTAATATCTTGACCACCAGCTTAGCAGCATATGAAATAAAGCACAATAATTAATATAATAATATAGCTGTAAGCACAATAGTAGCAATGACTGTGGTTAAGCAATTAGGACCAATGAATCAGCAATACCACATTACCCTGGACAATGGCAACGTCTCTCTCTCTCTCTCTCTCAATCTGTCTCATACACACAGACACACACACACACAAAGGATGCAAACTTATAAATAGGTTTGCCTCGGTACAATGCTTCCTGACATTGCGGCTTCTGTTTTCCTGCTTTGTTACTCCATCAGCTGAAGCCAGACATATCTTTAAGCATGCAAAAACAACTGCCCAAGCTTCCATCTCGTTCTTCATGCCATCAACAACCCTGTCATTGACAATGTACACACATACACACACACACAGATCTTCATGTTCTTTGTCTTTGTATGCAAGGCCAAATTGTTGCCATAGTTTTCTTCTCACAACAGGAGAGAGAGAGAAAGAAAGGGAAAGAGGGAGGGAAGGAGAAAGAAAGATTGGTTCCCAATTCTGGACAGATATTAACATACTTGGTTAAGCCTTACCAGGAATTATTCTATGCAGGAATATGTGGGTTTCTTCTGTGTGCACATAAACTTACAAACACACAGAGAGATAAATGATCTTTTCCACAGATGTGTTTTCTAGGTGGGAAATAATATTTTCTGGACAAAGCACCCTGTTCCGTGTGCAGGAAACATTCTTTTTTCTTCTTCTCTGCATAAAAATATGTGGGGTTTCTTTGCAGAGAAAAACAAATTGCCCTGAAAGACTTCACAAAGTGTGAAGAATTCCCCAGCTGCTCTGTTCTTCTTGATGGAATTTTCCTGAGTTTAACACATTATTTTGTTAATAAATTGATATAAACATTTACTTCACATCAGTACTCAGAAATGAATCTCATTGAGCCCAGAGGGACTTATTCAGAGATAAGAATGTATAGAATTGTAACCTTCAAGATGATTGAATTTATGTTATGTCATATTATCACTTTAATATTATTAGAGATAGTTATTAACTTCTGTTCTCAAAACCTTTACTGTTGGTATAGGGGATATATTATTTTATTGTTTAAAGTATAAACATTTTGGGCAAGGGTAAATAATTTTGATTTTAGTTATTGAGTTAAAGGAAAGTTAAGTACATTTATTTTAGTAGGAGATGTTTGCAATGGGAACCATCTTTTTAAATTATGTGTGTGTTAGTTTAGTAGTAGTTTAACTGCAGGATGTTGTTCTATTGTGTTTCCTTTGTTATTATATGGTATTGTTATTTGTTTTTTTGTTTTTCTGCTTCTGTATTTGCTTTAGTGTGTAATTTTTTTTAAAAACGATGATTTAATTTAGAAGAAATGGTACAAAGAAGGATAGGTTCCAGTCATCAGAATCAACCAGGCATAGCAGACTGGCTTAAGGGACCAGAGAGCCCTAAGCAAAGCCTAGATTTTGATCCAATTAAATGATAGCAGAGGGAAAATCTCCACTACTAGGGTTGCCCTGAATTACACATTTGTACTAGATACTCCTTTGAATCCCTTTGTGCATCTGGTTTCACGCTTGCTTTACAAAACTGCTTTCAAAATACAGATGTTGAAGGGCCACCTATCTGATAAAGAGGCAACTGCTAGAACAATGGGACTAATGCTAGGACATAATTTGATAAAGTCCCCAGAATGATGGAGTTGAAAGAGCAAATGCCAGAGGCAGGGATGGAAGAAGAAATAAGAGTCAAAATCTACAGTGGGCCAAGGTCACAAGGAAAGGCTTGAGAAGCCCTAAAGCCATTGTGGGCAACTATGGCAGGTCTACAGGCCAATTTTCTGCCCCTGGGCCTCACCCAGTTTGCTGAAAACAATCCCAAAAATGTTGGGGTGGGGTAGGGGCAGAATCAAAAAGTCTGCTGCTGGTTTTGAAAAATGGACTCTGAACTGTGCACGGATCCCATAACCTATTTCGAAAGAGATTCACTGCTTGTACGATAACAATGATCCTTTTCTATGGCCAGAAAAATAAAAGAGCATCTGGAGAAGGTTGGAATGATCAAGGGCACTGGGGGCCACATGGGGCTCCAAGACCTCCTTTTTCCCACCCCTGAAAGGCCAAAGAGAAAACAGAGGTGGAAAGAGAGGTGGAATGGAAGGAAAGCCACTTGACTCAGGATTAATTATGAATTTGCAAGGATTTTACTGATGTAAACAGATACTCATGGCAAGTAAAAGGCTGTGCATCCCTCAGTTAGCATTAGAATATTGGTGGGAATCCAATATGTCATGGATCTTGTCTTTACTTTGTGATCTCTTCTAATTTATGACTCTATGATTCAAACTATAAATATTTGATTGGGGTAAAAAAAAATCTGAGAGAATTGTACTTCTGAATTGCAAGGCATCGTTTTTCAGGCAGCAGTATCAACAGAGGGGAAACAGTCTGGGAATAACAAATTAACATTTGAAAAGAGGCAACCAAATTTCATGTAAACTCACATCTTTTGGGAATATTGAAAGTACATAAATCCAGCAGCTGATAAGGTCACAGAAGGGTGTGGTGAAGTTATTGCAGAGGATGAAGTTTAATAACTGAAAGGGAGCTCATTGGAAGCTTGACTTCTTCTAAAAGCTTTGGTGAAAAGAAATTAAAACTCAGGGAACTTTGGAGGCAACTGCAGATTCAGGAGTCCTGCTGATGACTTTTTAAAGTCACTGATGAAGGAGACATCCAGTACCTACTTCATGAACAAACTCCATGCCTACTGTTCTGCTGTAGTACCCCCCCCATGAATATTTATTGGGCAGGTGGCATCCAAGCAGCGTTTAGCTGAGTTTCTCCATCTGGATGCACAAAGAAGATGGCATCCTCCCAAGCTTCCCAGGGTGTTCTCCACTAAGCTCAGTTGGAACTTCAATACTATCCTAATACTTGTGTGCAATATAATTGTGATTTTGTGTCACACTAGAGATAAGGAGACGAAGAACAAACCAAACAACAGTGCCATCCATTACTGCCAATGCTATTAGGGGGCAGCTTTATCACATTCCAGCTGCTTTATTATATTCCAGACAGATGGCAGAGTTGCTGCTTTCAGCGCTCCTTGTTTCTGGTTGCTTTGGGACAAGAAGGCATGAGAACAGATCATATTGTCTGTCCAGCATTGTACAAAGCCATGTAAGAGATCTCTGCAATGCAGCAAAGATGGGTATGGAAGTTCTCAGTACATACTGTGCCCCTTTGAAAACTGAATGCTCATGCACTCCTCAACTTATTTTATTTTAAAAATGTCTACTATCGATAATAGTTTGTCTACAATGAGATTTCCTGTCGAGTTGATCTCAGTGGCTGTGGTAGCCTCCATCTTCCAACTGCTGCCGCTCTGGCTTCGGAGGAAGAGAAGAGCAGCCAGTGGCTGGTGAGAAGCTGTCCCTCCATCCCAATTGCCATCGCTCTGTCGTGTGAGGGAGAGAAGAGCAGCCCACATCTCCTCAATCTCGATCTCCTCCCCAAATGCCATTTCCTTTTCTTTGTGTGTCATGTCTTATTCAGATTGTAAGCCTGATGAAAAGGAATTGTCAAATTCATGATTTTTAAGTTGCCCCACAAGCCTTTTCTGGGGTGAAAGTGGATATAAATAAACAAATAATAAGCAAACAAATAAAATTTTCTTTTCACTTGATCTCATTGGGTTATCAGCATCTCCTTAATCTACAACAGAGATGGCATTCAATATTTTATCCTGTTGAACTTTCTCTTCAGCGAAATGCATACCTAATGAGAGTTCAAAAGCAAACGTCAAACAAGGGGTGAATCTGAGTAGGACTTGAACTGGCAATCTACTAATAAATAAAAGTCAAAGTTTGTTTGTTTGTCTGTGTCAGGCGAAGACCTCATATGATCAGCTGCCTGAGAAGATTCTATGGAATCCTGGGGTTTGCCATTTAGGGAGAGGCCTTCAGAATTCTCAGCCAGAGAATAGGCCAGTTGCTATGGGGATGAGGCCTAGCAGCAAGGAGGAGGACAGTGTATTCCCTCAGGAACCCAACCTCTCTATGTTAATAACTCTGAATACAGATTGGAATGGGGAATATGGGAAAAGTTAAAAGTACTGGACAAGACAGTTTGGGAAATTAGAGACACAGGCTCTCAAATCTTTCTAACTAGTATCACCTATTAGAAAATAAAACCCCAGGCAACACCAGGCATATATGCTAGTGTGCGCGTATGTATGTGTATGTGTATATATATTTCAACCCACCCTGAAATCTGGAAACAAGACCAGAATCCTTTGGTAATCCTTGTAACAGAGGAAATTCATCACGTAAAACAGTAAGTTAGTACCTCCAAATATTTTGCTTAAAAACAGGGGCTTATTTGCCTGTGAGATAGACTTGCTTCTTGCTTGGAATATTTTTATTATTTATTTCTATGTTGCCTCTCAACCGACAGGATTTCAAAAAACTGAAAGATGACATGACCTAGCTGTTATGGAGAATATGACAAGACAGGAGTGATAATTGTATTGTAGCTTTTGCAACTACAAATATTTCAGTGTGTTGTTTCTTGTATTAGGAACTGCTGGCTACTCTTTGCTTAAATATGTCAACTAATCAAAAGGAAAGGAATCAATTCTTCTGAGACAAATGTAAGGAAACTCTGGCCAACAAGTCAGATATAGCTCATGTGGGTTAACTGTCTTCTTCCCGAAGCCTCGAAGCTTATTCCTCAGACTCCAGTCAGGAAAATGCTCTTACCAGCTGATGATTGGAGATAAGAGCTTTGCCTTCTTAACATGGACTGCCTTTGTAAGTACTGAACAGGGAAAATGACCCCAGCTACAGCTGATCTGAGTAGATCAGCTTAGGACAGGGGTGTGGGAAGGGTGTATGTATGCAAATTGTGTGGATGGTGTTTGTATATGAGCAATATGCCTGGGAGGCATTAGTTATGCTCATGTCCAGCTCTGGCTAGATCCATTGCTGTCATGCTGAGATGTTTACTAGGTATCATTCAACCCCTGTGCTGAAAAGGGAATGCCAATAGAAATTTCTCACACCAATCAAAATTCCTTTCTGCTTTGATTTTTGAATAGAGATATATTCACTTAAAAAGCAGTCCCAGCACAATTATTTCAAGTCAGTTGATTTAATAGGATACAATTCAGAAAAGCTTGATCCAAATTAAATGTGCCAGTGTTCAAGGTGGTACCAGACTTCCTGTTTCTTCAAAACAATGTTCAGTGCCAACCCCGCTCACAGCCTTATTGACTTCTGGATCTACTGATGTTAATATATTATATTAAATCTTTATCTCCATTACTTGAAAGAACTATCTTTCATGCTCACTTTTCTTTCATCCTCATGACAGTCCTAAGAGGCAGGTTAAGAGGAGGTGGTGGTGACTGGTCCAGAGGTCACTATATGACCTTCAGGAGGGGGAGGAATAAAGTGGCTCCTAATCATGATTCTAATTCCAATGTCAAACCCAGTCCTATTACTGCTACATCACAGCACCTCAATTTATCTGCCGTAAGGAGAGTCAGTGAGGTGTAGCAGTTTAAGCATTTGGCTATGACCCTGGAGTCCAGGGTTCAATTCTTCTCTCAGCCACAGAAACCTACCAGGCGACCTTGGGTGCATCTGTCTCAGCTCCAGAAAACCCTATGATAGGTTCACCTTAGGGTCACCATAAGTCAGAAACAACCTGAAGGCTCACAACCACAATAAGAATCTGCAGAAATGCTTTTATTTAAAAAAAATTTAAAAGAGAGAATATGTTTTTAAACTCACAGAAATATCAGCATTTCACCCATCTTATCACACTGACATGGGTTACTTTTCTCTGAGGCATTCATTGTGAAGTCCCTGAGCAAGAGACAAAGGCATTTTCCTGTCCATAGGTGTTGACTCACTTGGACATTTCCCCGGAGGATAGTAGGAAACCTTCATCATGGAACATCGTCCAAGTATGTTGTATGTTTGGCCATTATTTCACCCACTTCTTTTTGGGCTTGTTGCTACATAAGATCTGGCCGTATGGAGGGTGGCTGATACAGCCATGTGCCCTCATGGTGCTACACAAAGGCACAGATTTGATCCACAGTACACTGGTGTGCAAGTCATTATTCCTTACACTAAACACTGATTTCCCAGCAAAAGTGGTCCTAAAAACAGGATTGTAAATCTCCCCACTCTATCTCCAAAGTGCTAGCTAGTCTGGCCAGAGCTTGAAAAAATGATGTTTTAGACTAAAAGTCCCTGAACCTCCTAGCCAACATGGCCATGATGTTACCACTAACTCTAATATTGTTACTTCATATTACTCATATTCTTATTCATCTCTGTATCTGGAAGATAGAGTATACTAACTAATCAAAGTCCAAAATGCATGGTAATCACTCAAAATCCAAAATTTATCTTCAAGAAAAAATGGGAACCGATCAAGTAATGACTGGATTTTCCAATCATCCTCAAAGCAAAAGATAAATAAAGGAACTGGCAGCTTGCCCCTTGTCATTTTGAAACTGATTTGCAATTTGTAATTAGGGCCTCTGCTCCAGAGGATCTGATGAACAGGTGTTAAAGTACATAAACAGAAATCCCATCCAGACAGCTAATGCCTTAGAGATGTAAGGTCATTGAGGGACACTGTACTTTCAATGAATTTTGAAAAGTTGTCAAAACTTGCACAAGAAATGTTCTACTGTGACAATGTAACAATATGTGGATTTAGTTCTTTGGGTCTCTCTCAATGGACTGTGCTTGTTGTTTGCTGTTACATGCTGTTACCCTAAGAGGTAGGGGATGTTGGGGTCTACCCACAATGCCAGTGTCTCCTTAGAATTTGGGGGAAATTTTAGCTCAAAGGAAGTCTGTGAGAGGAGGGTAATGGCAGGATCTTTTCACCCATGTATACCAGTACTAACTGCAGAGAGGACACCAGTTAATGTTAACAAAGTATTTTATGCAAATTGACAAACACACAAGAAATCAGATACTCTTAAGAATCATACAAGGCTATTGGAAAGCGAGGCAAGAAAGATTGGATAGAGAGAGATTGGGTGGAAAGCGTGATAGTTACCAGTTCTGAAGAATCATAGAATCACAGAAATGTAGAGTTGGAAGAGACCACACTGGCCATCCAGTCCAACCCCCTGCCATGCAGGAACACCCTCAAAGCACTCCCAACAGATGGCCATCCAGCCTCTGCTTAAAAAGCTCCAAAGAAGGAGTCACAGCAGAATGGCTCAGACACTGTCTGAGGGTAGCATGGAGGAGCAGTAGTTTGGTGCACCATGTACAGTGTACTACAGCCAATGTACTACGAATGACTGGGGTCAAAGCTAGGGTTTTTGTTCTCTTTTTCATACCCTGAAGAGGTGTGTTGACAAAACCCATAATGGCTTTCCCACAGGATTGACAAAAGAGGTCCAGAATGGGCTGATTATTTAACACTGGAGTGACAAAACATTCATGGGACTCATGACGATCTCTTAATGTTCACTCAGGTAGGGTGTATAGGGAAGATCTCCATAGAATAAGATCAAGGGATAGTCTCTGATTGCTCACCAATCTGGGCAGTTGTCTTGCATTGTATTCAGAAATGCAAAGAGCCTGGTTTGGTAAAAGGCTTAGCTCAAACGCATTAGTGCTAGATTTTTCCACCTAATCATCTCTGACCTTATGGTTCTGAACATGTCTCAGGTCAACTTGAGCTCAAAATATGTTGTGCAGTCAGTGTGACTTTGATCATGTTCTTCAGACAGTAATAAATCCAATTTATGAAAATCACATATCTCATAGGAGAGCTGGTAGGTTATGGTAACATTGCCTTCAAATTGATTTTGACTTATGGTGATCCTAGCCTAGGAGTTTTCCTGGCAAGTTTTATTTAGAGGATGTTTGCCATGGCTTTCTTCTGAGGCTGAGAGAGTGCAAGTTGCACGAGGTCACTGTAACATGCCCTTCTTTCTCCCAGATTGATGTGACAGTTCCCAATCTGAGAAGGTGCCCTTGTCTTCATCACACCACTCTGTCTTCCCTACTTATAATACCATCTTTGTATAAAAGGGTAAGGGTTTTCAATGTTTGTTCAGAACCACTCCACAACTATATGATAGTTTGTTTTGTGTCTTACTTTATATACTGTATACAACTCAGCTGAGTCAGTATTTATAAAAATAATCTGTAACATTTATTAAGATAACATACATAATAAAATATTGGAATTCATATGCAGGCCAAAGTTAATATATTTCTTCAGTGTACTTTTAGACAGTTCTCTTATATCTTTATACTCTCATATAAACTGCAGATATCATGTAACAGCCCTTTGGCTACACTTCCTCCAAAAACTCAGTCTCCATTCTAGGTCACACTTTCTGACCAGATTCTATTAGGATTTAATTACTCTTCTGCTTCCCACTAGTCTTCCACTAACCTTCCCACCCTTTCCACATGGTTGTCAGAGGGATGGTGAATGATGGGAGCTACACAAAAATTCTGGTAGCACTTCCCTCCAGCACTGAGCTCTGGCAAAAAGACAGGTTACCAGAGTCAAGTGTTTAAAAATCACCATACAGCAGAGTTTGCTCACACAGCTTGAAGCATCCCAGCAGAGTGTTAACCATTAGCAGCAAAAACCTTGAAGCCAGGAAAAATACTCCCAAGCAAATGTTATCTTCCAACAGGAGGTGTTTACTCTTTAGTTACAGTATATACAAGTCTCCAACGGAGTTTTCAGCATTCAACAGCATGCAGAACATAGCCTCCAGCCGCTCTCCAGACATCAAGAGGGCAAAGAGGGCTAGAACACACCCCCTTATATACAGCCATTGCTGATGCAACTCTAGCAGCCCTTGCAGAGGTATGATGCAATCTTCCTGCCCTAGTTACACAACCCCAGTGATTCATGCAGATGTTACATGGGATTGCATCATCCACTGTCATTCCCAGGTGCAAACTTTAATTTACATCATGTATGTTTTATTTGGACTCAGATTCTGTCCAGCCTTTCCTCACAATGATCACCCCCCCTGGCTAGAAATCTCACTGAAGGACTGAATAGCATCTAGTATTTGGCCTTTTGTAACTTTTCCCCTCAGCCACCAGCCCCTCCCATACACTACTGGGCTGGGTTTCTCTCCCGATGAGCTATTCTAGTTGCCTGGCAACCTGCTTCTGAGATGCTCTGAGGTTCCACATCACCACACCCCCCAGAACTTCATCACAGTCACCAAGTGGTTTTCCATAGCCAACCAGGGTGTCCCTGTTCTCTTGGACTAGGTAGTCCAGCACTCAAACCACTTTATCATGCTGGCTTTCTACAGGTGGGCCAAAAAAAAAAAAAAGGATCCATTAAAGAAAGTGTTCTTAAAATAAAATAAAATAAAATAAAATAAAATAGTCCATGTAATGAAGAAGGATCTCTATAATTATGAAGCTAAATGGTACTGCACACGTGGTTGCTATGGAGACAAGGCCTAGCAGCAAGGAGGAAGACAGTGTATTCCCTCAGGAACCCAACCTCTCTATGTTAATAACTCTGAATACAGATTGGATTGGGGAATATGAGGAAAAGTTACAGGTACTGGACAAGACAGTTTGGGGAATTAGAGACACAGGATCTCAAATCTTTCTAACAAGTATCACTTATGATAAAATAAAAAATAAAATAAAAAGCAACGCTGGGTATATACACTAGTAAGGCTATAATTGTGTAGTGTGAAAACGTGTCCAGGTTTCACAGGGCTGTTCATAACAAGATTAAAATTAGGTGTGTGTATGTATGTGTGTGTGTGTGTGTGTGTGTATTAAAAATAACACAATATTAAAATGCAATTACATAAATATATATTCTTTGGGCAAAACCCACCTGGAATACTATGTCCAGTTTTGGGCACCACAGTTCAGGAAGAATATTGACAAACTGGAACATGTCCAGAGGAATGTGACCAAAATGGTAGAAGTCCTGGAAACCATGCCCTATATAGAGAGGCTTAGGGAGCTGGGTACATTTAGCATGGAGAAGAGTAGGTCAAGAGAGGGCATGATAGCTATGTTTAAGTATTTGAACAATATCATACAGACGATGGAGCAAACCTGTTTTCTGCTGCTCCAGAGATAAGGATATGGAGCAATGGCTTCAAACTTCAGGAAAAGAGATTCCATCTAAACATTAGAAAGAACTTCCTGATGGTAAGAGCCATTCGAGAGTAGAATATGCTGCCTCTGAGTACGGTGGACTCTCTTTCTTTGGAGATTTTTAAACAGAGTCTGCATGGCCATCCGTTGGGAGTACAATGATTATGTATTCCCACATAGAGGGGGATTGGACTGGATGGACCTTGTGGTTTCCTCCAGCTCTATGATTCTATATTTTTGAAAAACTACTGAATTTTTTTTTAAAAAAAACTATTTTAAAAATGCAAGAAATAAAAAAAAATTAGACCACTACCTATTTAAAGCCCCTTTTTCAGCAGCCATTTTGCTGCCCAAAGCTTCCCTGACTGAAAAGGTCTTCGACCGCTGCCAGAAGGATAACAAGGGGTAATGCAGTAAGTGTTTCCTGCAGCCCTTGAAGAAAAGCATGTTACTGGTTTAACGTGTGTCTCTTTGCAACAGACCAAATGGTGTTAATTATCAGTATTAAAAATATGCATAGTTCCAGTGTCCTTTTGCTGTGCCATGGCTTGTGTCTGTGCTTGGTTCAAGTATCATGCTAAATTGTGCTTTAGTATTACAGAAAATATTTGCATTATAGAGGAGATTTCTGCCTTTCCTGGGCTTCTTTGGAGTTTTGGAGAGAGAGGCAGCCTTGGAAGGGTATGTATGGGAAAACACACTTCAACTGAAGAAGCAAACAGCGGAAGAATTAGTGGCCTGACAAGCAAAAAGGAGCCTCCAGAGAAGATTTAATTGAACTTTACTATTCTGTCTCTCCAAACACTTGTGTAATTGCAAAATGTGCAAACTAGAAATTGTGCTTCTTCAGTATGTTTTATAAATAGTCCTGAATGGTGGCTAAATGGAATCATTTATCCTTGCAGGACTTTCTTTAAAGTGGGAAAAAAATTGTGCTGTAACTGAAGAAATTGCCTTTATTATCTTAAGAGAAATGCATCCATAATTCGGGGAGGGGGGCACTTTGTAGGGTTGCCAAGTGAAATAAGGGACAGGGCTCCTGTGTTATCACAGTTATGATATGTCGGGTGAGAGCACTAGATATCCTTTTGATATCAAATAAATTGGCCTTTGCTTGACCTTTCTCTGCCACCCTACTCCACGTGTTTGCAGAGGTCCACAGGACAAGCACATAAGGGCACGGCCGTTAATGGTTGTACATTCCAAAACCTCATTCAGGCAGGCAACTTAAGCCTCTCTGATGCTTTAGGGAAAAACCTTCTTGCAAACCGGCTTTGCGCAGCGTGTTATCTTCACAACACTGCACAGCCAAGAGCTGAGCCATTCTTTTATGTCGGGCCATCAGCGTACTGGCCATACTATTGTCATCCAGCGCTAAGCCCATCATGCAAAACCTGACCTTTTCCAACTCCTTTGTCCAGCTCCAAATTTCCTTTGTTCTCACTGAGCATAGCATAGCCTGTAGGTAAAATCCACCCTATAAAAAGTACCCACTTTTGGGACTACCTCGGAACACTTTGGACTTCCACCCCGCCTTGCTGTCGGTTTGTCCAGTGAGCTCCACTCAGTGAACCACGCTGAGTTTCTTCCCCTCGACCTCCTCTTCTCTCCTGGACTACGAGACCAGGTGTTGTATTACCCATTCCCCAAAAGCTCTCCATTTCTATTTCTAGTTAGTTGTATGCATGTGATGTCCTTTATGTTGGTTGCCCTCAATAAATGTTATTTTTGTTACTTTAAAACTTGTCTGGCGATGCTCTCTGTCCTGAAGCCATAGACATAGGGTAAAAGATCCTAGCTGAAGTTACCCTGCCTCTCGTTAGCTTAAGAGAGTGCTCGAGCTTAATTTCCCCATCTTGTGTTTTATTTGGGTATTTGGCTATTTGGGTACCCCTCCAGGGACCCCCAACATACAGGGTAACACCTGTAGCTTGAATAATTGCAAAGAAGAGGGAATTTCAATAGGTACTGCTTTAATGAACATAAGCCCTCAGTGTGATGCTGCAGCAGAGAAGGCCAATAATATTTTAGCCTGCATTAACAGAACCGTATTTTCCAAGTGAAGGGAAGCAACAGTCCCACTATATTCTGTGCTACTCAAGCCTCATCTTGTGTGTGCTTTCAGGAATGGGCAGCTCATTTTAGGAAGAATATAGACAAGCTGGAGTAGGTTCAGAGAAGGGCAAGAAGGATGACATGAGGAATATGAGGAAAGGTTGAGGGAATTGAGCATGTGTAGTCTGGTGAAGATAGGTCTATGTCATTATATCGTTTTGTTGGTAACTCAATAACATTTTTAAAAAAGGGGGAATAGTATGTTGAGGATTCAATAAATAAAAAGGCAGGCAGCTCCCCTGCTCAATCCAAGAAATCTCTGTTAACGTCCACAGGGACAGAAACACTGGGCTGTTGAAATGGATTGCAGTCCACAAAACCTGTAGCACAATAAATTCTTTCATCCCTAAGGTGTTACAAGGTACAACAGTAACAATAATAATCATAATAACTTGGGAAATTCTGTCACTGCTTCTTACTCTGCACTCTCCCCAGGTTCAAAACAGAACTTGGACTTCACTTTTTAAAAGCAGTTAGGCCATTTTTGCAAAAGACTGTTACAGAGCTTTGATTCCACTTTCAACATCCTGCAAACCCCAGGATTCCAGAGGATGTTGAAAGTAGAATCATTGCACTATAACAGGCTAGTGCAGAAATGGCCTAGGATTACCACCCAGGGTTGCCTAATGTGTTGGTGGTAAATAGGTTGATTACTTAAGGGAAACATTTGGGGGGAAAAAATAAGGGAAATTAAGCTAGGTAGGGGAGCATGTGGTCCTTATCCTATCCTCCCAGATCCTCACCATGGCCATTTTAAAAAAATCAAAGCTGATTTGCCAAACCTGGAATCACAAAAGCAGTGATTCTCCTTTAAACCACGGCAGAGAAGTGGGCTTTTGGAAACATATATTTCTGTTTTAGGGGAGGCGGTGTGGCCACTGTGGGTCCTGAAGGAGGATGCCTCCCCCACCCCACTGCCTCTCTTTCATTCAGTTGTAGCATTGGAATAGAAGTGGCAAAATGATGCTCATGGTCTCCTCAGTTACCACACTGGGCCTTTCTGGAGTTCTCTGGCTGAGAATTCTAAATACCCCTTCCTGCTAAATTGTCAGGCCATTTCTGCACTATGCAGTTATAGTGCTATTAATCCACTTTCAACATCCTATGGATTGCTGGGATTTGCAGTTTAGGGATGAGCATTTAGAATTCTCAGCCAAAGAGCTCTTTGGCCTCAGTAAACTTCAAACCCCAGAATTCCACAGGATGTTGAAAATGGAATAATAGTGCTATAACAGTGTAGTGCGGAAAGGGCCAAAGTCTCTCAGTCTCGCCTACTTCACAGAATTGTGTGAGGACTAATGGAGCGGGGGGAGGCAGAGCTTTCTATATCTTTCCCTGAACGTCTCCTTGGAAGAAGAGTGCAATAAAAGTGTAATAAATAATATGTCTTTATCTCTGTCTACTGTAATGACTGCTTCTTTGTCTTTTGAGTTGCTCTCTTATTGTGTGCAGCTTGTTATACTACAACACAGTGCTACTCTGTGTTAATGGTGGGATTATTTCCTTTTCTTTTCTTCGTTTGTTCTAGTTTTATCTTCTCAAGGTCAAACATTCCCTTCTATATACAGAACTGTGCAGTATCCCTCCCCCTTACTTCTCTTTTAAATGTAACTCTGCTATTTCTTCTTTCTTCCTAATTCCCAGACATGTTTAAAATTCTAATCAGGCTGTTCAAAGCCACCTCCTAATACAATCTAACACACTGAATAAAATTCAGCCATCTAGCCTCACTTTGTTCCTGTTTATTTTATGAACCCACTGCAGAAAGTTAATTTTGCAATCAGTCTCATTAGATTTGCAAGTAATAATGACCAGAGATAAGCAAATGTGGAGAGATTTCCAACTTTATGATCTATGCACTCACTGCTGTTCTGAAACAATGACTCATTATCAACAGTTCATTCCCAACTGTTCCCCCCTCCACCATTTAGTCCCTTTGCATTCATACAACTGAAATGTCGGTATTGCTTCACCATCCATGTTGCATAGCTTGAACACAGTGGCATAAATGGTATTTTAACTCAAACACAGGGAGTTTTTCTAACCTTTGTTGACACAACTGGTTCCTACTGGTAGGAAGGTGGGAAAGGGCACCTGAGTGGGATGCCATGGGGTAAAGAAGTCAGACATTTTAACAAAGTGCTTATATGACCTACCAATTTCCACCACATGAATCTGTGCAGGAACAGTTTTGCGCTTAAATCCATGCTTTTCAAAACTGCAATGCAGTTTTCAACTTTAAGCTGTGTTGAATGACAGACCTGAAGGAGAAGATGTACAAGGATGCATTGGGTGAGATATAAGGCGCCCCCCTAGTTACTAAAGATGTTGGCACTAGGAAAAAGCGTGTGTAAAATTTGTACTTGGGAAGAGAATGTGCGCAGATACCTTTTCCTTCTTTTTTTTCCTTTTGAAAACAGAGGTGGCCTGAAATATATTGTATGTCAGTTAAATAAAATAAGGCATGAAATAAATAAATTTGCCTATCCTTTGTAATCACTGCAATCTAAATATTACAATGGAGTGTGGAATAATGGGACACCTTCACACCAATGGAGGGCCTTTCCACATTACACTGTTATAGTGCTATTATTCTACTTTCAGTATCCTATGAAATCATGGGGTTTGCAGTTGAGGGAGCGGCCTTTAGAATTCTCAGCCACAGAGCTCTTTGGCCTCAGTAAACTACAAACTCCACAATTCCACAGGATACTGAAAATGGAATAATGGAAAATGGAGCCCTGGTGGCGCAGTGGTTAAATGCCAGTACTGCAAGCCACAAGGTTGTAAGTTCGATCCTGCCGGGCTCCAAGGTTGACTCAGCCTTCCATCCTTTCACAGGTCGGTAAAATGAGTACCCAGTTTGTTGGGGGCATGTATAGAAATGTTTCGAAATACATGCTATTTGTAAGTTGTTCGCCGCTTCGATCCATATGGAGAGGCGGGATACAAATAAATAAATAAATAAATAAAATAATAATAATAATATTACTATAACAGTGCAATGCAGAAAGGCTCTGAGTGATTCAGATAATGCAGAGGTCCATCCTGATATATATGAACAACAGAACACCTTTGTAGTCTGAATAAATAAATCTATAAGAACTACTCCCTTCCCAATGCTCATTTTAAGCTATCCTGGCCTTCCCATCTTGTTGTTAAGCTTTTTTCATGCCTTCTTGGAATGCAGAGGAGTTATAGTAAGGTGGTCCAACAAAATAGCTACAGGCAAGTCTCTGGAGAGTTGGAAGTTAGAAGAATAGATTGCTCAGAAGCATTACAGGTATGCAGCCGCAGAGTACCTCATGCTTGGCCTTACTTTCCCCCGCTACTATATTAGCCAGTGTAAGCTATGCATTGCTGTTTGGTAGTCTGAATCTAGAGAGCACATATGCCCCTGCCTAAGTGACTCCCCTCTTCTCACCATGAATGGTGGTTTGTTCTTTCAACCATCAGTGAAGCCAAAGTGCATTTTGTTGCTTGGAAGCCTGATGCTATGGAGCACCTCTTCCCTTTCCTCCACAAATGGCAGCTTATTGTTTAGTAGAGATGGTTAAGAATCTTGTTGCACCTCTTTCCTGATAAGAGGAGCAGCCACAGCCAAGAAGACTCAGCGGTGAGCAGCTCTCATCTCTGCACAGGCTGAAGCCTCAAAAGTTGCCAAAATGTTGCCAAAATCTGTACAATTCTTCAGGGGGAAAAAAAAATCAGTGCTAAGCACAGTGTCCTTATGTGATGAGCAAGGATCCTGCAGCTCGGAAAAGCCCGCCACCAGTTCAGGAGCTGAGGGAGAATGAGATGAGAGAGAGAATGGCACCAGGCTGCGGCTACTTCTTTTGCCCTCCTGTCCCAACTACAGCACCTTTGGATAGAAGCAACCCATGGGTGGCAAATCTATACCAAGCTTTAGAGGTGCTACTTCTGGTTTAACAGGAGCTGTCCAAGGTGCTGAATCTATATTGGGAATAGGGACATTGTCTTGGTAGCTCCTCTAAAACCAGGAGTAGCTTCCATAAAACACAGTAGGACCACTTTAAAACAAAGGTGTCAACAGCCACCTCTGCTTGTAGGGTTGTTTGAATGTATGCATCCAAACCTCTGCTATTTCTGGTGCCTTCCACTATGCTGACACTATACATTCAGCTTCTCTTTTGAGGCTTCAGCCTGTGCAGGGATGAGAGCTGCTCACCGCTGAGTCTTCTTGGCTGCGGCTGCTCCTCTCTCTTCAGCTGGCTGATGCTTATCAGAATGTATATGAGGAGGTCACTGATAGCCCAACCCTCTCTCAATAAGGTTACAGCACATGGAGAGGGAAAACAAGAACTGAATTCCTCTAAGCTGAGCAACATCTTTTCCCCTCACAACATGTTGGTATCTAGAATGGTGGTTGTAGTGGGGGAATGATAGAGAGGAAGCATCTGAATGTGTAACGCTCCTTCTCAACTGGCTTACTCTGTGAAAACTTGCCTTTTGACTGGTTTCCGATAAGTGTATGGAGAATGTTGCAGCTTGGCTACTTGTCATGCTTGCATTCTGCAAAATGTAGAAAGCAAGGCTCCTTCTGTCTCCTAGGAAGGGGGATGTCTAAGGGGTGGAAAGATTATTTTAAAAAAATGGTTAAAAGCGAGGGTTTTTTTAATGTTGAGAAGAAATCTGGACAGATGAAAATCTTCATAGTTTGAAATTTAGCTGTGAAAAATTTTCATGCAGCTGTTTTCTGCAGCTGTCTTCTGCCAAAAGAGGCTCTTCCTCACAAGGAACAGCCATTTCTGTTCAAAAAAACCCACAATTCCCTGCACACAAAATGGAGCACCCCCCCAATCTTCCTGTTATTGGTGTTTTTCTCTTGAATTCCTCTTGCAACACACACACACACACACACACACACACAAAGCACATGCATACACACCTTTTTTCAATGAGTTTGTTTTTAGTCCAAAAAGTGTTATCCGTCATAGTTCTGTTCTTTCTTTATGCTTAGTATGTTTTTCTCCTGAATCACATCTGATTCCTCCTCTGTGTATGTGGTGCGTGTTTTCCACAAGGCATTGGTGTGAACAGAATGTACAAATATTTTTGAAAAGTAAAACATTATCTTTATCAAATCAGTGACATGCACATTTAAAAAAGGACATAGCAACTTGAAATTTAATCTTTGTCTGATAATTGATGCTGTAGTTCACAATCAGTAGCAGTGCTGCACTGATTTAGAACCTATAGGGTAGAAAACAAAAAAAGATAGCTAAATTTAGCTCCTGCAAGGGTAGTGAAAATGTTATAATACTTAGGATTCCCATAACTGTTCCCAAATGGTCTTATTTGTGCGTGTCGGCCGTATGAGCCTTACTGGTTACATGGAGGTGAGTGAGAGTGCAAGCCAAACCACTTTTGCATCCCTAAAGCTCCCTTGGAGCACCTCAAATCCATGCCCCTAAGTCCTCCTTGGCTTCTCTTTTTAAAGGCTGATTGTTCATGACTTTTTCATCCCCACATGGGCATAAATGCAAAAACAAACAAACAAACCCAAGGAGGAAAAACTCCTCAGATGTGGCAGCTCAATTTCTGCAAGCCAGATCCTTGATATGTTGTTTTTTGACCACCCAAAAACCAATCTGAAATGGTGATTGAAAGTGATACAATGCTAGTTGCAGGGCTCCACAATGCACCAGGGAGGCATGGGGTAAGTATCCCCCCACCTATTCAGTTGCCCATCACAATCTAAATATATCAAGTATGTATATTTTCTATATACTCCTCTCCCTCAACCCTTCAAATATATAATGAGCACTTAGAAAGTGATGGTGTGGAGAAATGAATAAGTCCCTTGTTTTCCTCCTGAACATACACCTTTTCCCACTGCCTTGAACATACGAAAAGCTCATACAAATTGATTTGCATACTCTTACAGAGCAATCCTATGCATGTCTACTCAGATTTTGAATCTCAGTGAATTCAATAGGACTTCTCTTACCTAAGAGTGTACAGAATGAAACAAAACTCGGGACTCTCCCTTTCATTACTGAATAACCCATTGGAAATTCCACTTTTAAACCTTCTTCTTGGCAGTTTTCCAGAATTTAGTCTGCAGCTAGATCTAGCTAGGACACCAAAAGGAAGTTCTCTCTCTTTTTTTAACTGAAAGAATCTCCCTTTATTCAATTCCAGTGGATGACCCTGGCTTCTAGAGAGTTCTGAGAGAGAGGGAAAATCCTCCCTGTCCATTTCTTCCAAGTATGATTTGATAGACTTTCATCATGTCTCTGCTTATTTACCTTTTTCCTCTCAGTCTTAACCATCTCAAGAGAATAGTTTCAACCCCTTGATCATTTTGGATGTCCCTTTCTGCACCTTTTCCATAGTTGCCTATTTTCTATATTTGAATAAAAATGCTAGTGGTGTCCCATGTTTGTTCTTGAATGAGCCATCATCATCTTCAATGAAGCACATTTCAGTAGAAGAAGCAATTGTCTCAGTTTTTATATTATAAGGAATAGTTTTTAGGAAGGAAGGAAGGAAGGAAGGAAGGGAGATCACAGGATGGGTAGGATGAGATGCTGAAAAGGGATTTTCACAGCAGATGGCACTTCTTCTCACTGAAATGATAAATCATGTCACATGGCATGTCTTCAGTGGTGAGCTGACATGGTTGCCGTGGTAGGCCTTTTGCTTCAGTGAGCGCCTGACAACAAGGCACAAAATAGAGCAAACCCCTTAGTGCTTTCTCTGGGAAATGTGCCATGCAAAAACTATAAGGGTATATAAGCTTTCAACCAGATTTACTCAGTGTCTGACTTCCTCCCTGAGAGGCAGAACAATGGTAAAAGCATTAAATTAATTGCTAGATATTCTTCCCAAGCCACCCTTCAGCAGCTTGTGGCAAAGTAAATTTTGGTAAGCCTCTTGTTTAGCAGGGTCTCCCACCTTTGCCCCAAGTCTTGCTTTGGATGAAATGGGGTGCAATTCCAATCTGTAAAGCAGGGATGGGCAACATGTGGCCTTCCAGATGTTGCAGGATTTCATTGCCCCTCACCACTCTGCATTGGCAATACCAGCTAGGGCTGATGGGAGTTATAGTCCAACAAAATCTAGAAGACCATATAACCCCCATCCCTCCCCTGCAGAGACTAAAATTTCCCTTAGGTTCCCATTAGATCTTTAAATCCAGCAAAGAGTGCCTCTTGACAGTCTTTTGGGGAATTACTTTTTGAAGGTGATTTTTTCCCTATTACTTGTTATGGTATTTGAACCATGATCTGCTACTGTTCCTTGTTGTTATGTGGCGGGGCGGGGAGTATTATCTTACTTGTTTCCTCCATTTTACTCTTGACTTAATTACTTTAAAAGAAAAAAAACTGGGGTTGATAAGAAAATGACATAAAACTGGAATAAAAATCCCTTTACAATGCATGTAAGCTGCCTTTAAAAAGGGACTGTTAACAATTCTAACTCATTATCTGAAAGGCATAGCCAATTTAATCTGGATCAGTATGCAAAGGGATCTTTTAGCACCTTTAAGATTGAGGGCCTTTCTGCACTACACTGTTATAGTGCTATCATATGGAATTCTGGGGTTTGTAGTTTACTGAGGCCAAAGAGCTCTGTGGCTCAAAATTCTAAATGTCCCTCTCTAAAATCCCAGGATTTCATAGGATGTTGAAAGTGGAATAATAGCACTGTAACAGTGTAGTGCAGAAAAGCCCTCAGAGTTGGGGCTTATTTCAGGGAAAGTTTCATATGATTTCAACCTTAAGGCACCCTTAATGGCTAAAGTTTTTAGAGAGATGTGGCCATGTTAATCTGCTGTTGCAGATATAACAACACAGAGCCAAGTGCCACCTTCAAGATGAACATGTATTATTTGACATAAACATTTGTAGACTGCAGCTCATTTCATCAGATGCCTGGAAGGCTTCTTGACATTTATTGGAGGCAGCACATCTTCTCCAAGTACAGTAAAACTACTTTTTAGCTTACTTTACTTGCCACAATGATAAACCAGCAGGATCAATTTTATATTCATTTGATAAACAGTATTGTGGGCATCTTGACTTGACTGGTTTTGTTTGGGTTTGCTTTGACATTATGATTCATGTGATAGACTATATATTTTCCCCATACTTAGGAAGACAGGGCTGATTCATCATCCCTGCAAGACTTGCATGTGTGAATGAGAATGTCATGGGAATGTAGGAGGCTATACTGAGTCAGCCCATTGGAACATCTGTTACCCCAAAAGGTGGGTGACTCAGAAGTCCACCCGCAAGTCCAATGCCTTCATAGAAAGGTGGGAGATTTTTAGCTCAAAAGGGAGGCCTGTTAGAGGGGAGTAATTTCTGAGATCTTTTCACCTGTGTATAGCAGTACTAATGCAGAGACACCAGTTGGAGATTAAAAGAATGTTTTAATGGGGGAAAATCACAATCACGTGCAACATTCAAGGAGTCTCACAATCATAAAAAGCTAAGCAAGAATGAAGTGAGCAATACTTACCTATCTTGAAGAGAAGAAAGGAAGCAATGTGGCTCAGACTAGGGGTCTGAGGTTAGCAGAACAATGGGAATCCAAGAAGCAGAGTGACAGCCTACGGTCAGGGTACTACAGACTGTCTGGCTTAGAGCCAGGGTTCAAACTCCTTTTAATTCCCTGAAGGGGAAGGTGTTAATGACTCCCTGGCAGAGCAAACAAAGGGGTCCAGAGCTGGCTAACGGTCTTAGCATTAGGTAAAAAAGCACTGATGGGAATCATGATAGTTTCTTAATGTCTGGGCAGGTGAGGGAACAAAAGGGGGAGTTCATCAGGAAGGAAGTTATAGGGTGTTGGTCATTGTTGCTTTGTCTGGGAGTTTCAATGGCTATTGTCTTCTAGGTATGGGCCACTGAGAGGACCATCTTCTTTGACTAATCCTCAGTGAATTTATGACCCATCCATGCCTTGAGGTCCCTTCTGACTTACTTTTGCATGTGTGCAGCCAGTCCTCTGTGGCAGCATGGATTTTCAGCCATAAATGTATGATTAATATTCTGTGCCAATTAAATAATATTCATTGTCAATCATATCATGGAATGGGGCTGTACAGCATGGTAACACATCTAGCTCAGAATTATCTGCACTGAGAGGCCACAGGTCTTCAAGAATTCAAAAAGAGATGATCCTCAGACCATGAGGAGATGCCAGAGATTTAACATTGGAAAGCATGCACTGCACCATTGCTCTACAGCCTCTTGTTATCAAATTGTTAGTCTAGCATTATACAGACACAGACTGGAACACCCAAATCTGTAAAAATGTTTTCAATGGAGTCGTCATGCATACACTTTTAATATCCCTAATGTTGGTACCATGTAATACTCTGACTTCAAGCCCATGCATCCTCATCTACTGGGCGGGGGGCTGGATACCCTCTTCCCAACCAGTTTTGCTAACAAAAATAAATTAGCATTTGTGGAAGCCTTGAGGAATGATTGTTCTCCTCAAAACTGTTGCGTAGTGAGGGGGGCAGGGGGGTGATTCGCCCCCAGTGGTAGTGTTTTGGGGGCATCCCAGCCCATAGCCACATCCCCGTGTGTCCTGGCCACGCCCCCACACACTACAGCTACACCCCTCATGCTGTAGCTCTGCCTCCCTCCCACTCCCCCCTCCACACACTCCAAGCTCCGCCACTGCCTTAAAATTAATATTTTTTAGTGTGAGGGGCTTTCTCTCTCTCTCTCTCTTTCTTCTTCCTAACTAGAAGTAACCATCCAGTCACTTTCGAGTTTGAAAAGAACATGCAAATCCTTCATTTATTTAGTTATGCACTGTAGATGGTGGACTAACCAAACTTTACCATTCCTGATTTATGTTTATGAAATGCAGAGAAATTAGGTATGTCTCTCTTTGTATCAGCTTTCACTGCTCTCATCCTAGAGCATGCATCAGAAAAGACAAGCATTTGGGTATACTTGCATAAAGAAAATACGCAGGGAACCCCCCCCCCGAGTATGAAGATTACCCAGCCCTTATAGATCTCCATCTGTGATTCACAAACAGTTTTCCTTGTGGATTCACAAGGAGTTGTTGGGGAAAGACAAGAATGTCATGCCATTCTTTACTTCTCCCTCAGGCTGATTGCAAAAGGATTGGATCAGGACCAGTGAGCTGTAATCTGTACATTCAATTTCTTTTACTGTTGATTGATTGGCTGCAGACTAGTTGGACATTTCCTAATTATTTGCAAAAGGGAGGTTGTTATTGTTTTGCAAGCTCCTGCTGATCAATATGTTGCATGTTTAATTACCTAAGAGGAGCAAACAGGCCATTGGCTTTCTTTAGCACTGGGAAGGAGATCTGCCCATCCAAATGGTTGCATCTTAGGTGCAAGTTAATGTTATTTCCTCTGATATAGCCTCAGATATCATGGCAAATTCTTGAATTGGGAAACGTATGGAAACGTGATTTCTAACTCTGCTATTCCAACTTGCATCAGACTCATTAATTTAAAATAGTAGTAGTAGTAAATAAATGTATGAAAGAATGAATGAATGAATGAATGAATGCACCCTCTTGCTCAAATCTGCAAAATGCTTGACATGCATTAGTTCAGTAATCCTTAGAATCATGGAGATGGAAAGGACCACAAGGGCCATCAAATACAACCCCATGCCATGCAAGAATACACAGATAAGGCTCTCCTGAGAGATGGCCCTTACAACAATTGTGTAAAGTAAGTAGGGTTGCCAGATTTCAGGCCATTGGCTTAAGTTTCAGAAAAATGCTATGCTCCTCTGGCTACCTAGACAGGGACACAAAGCTTAGGAGCACAAGTAGAGGAGAAAGATGAAGGTGTTTTTGTTTTTGTTTTTGTCTTTTTTTTTTTTGTATATGGGGTAGTTTTAAAGCCTAGGTGTCCATCTTCATTGTCTGGCTCAGCATAAAGGCATTTCTATGCATTCTGCCCATGCGTGATATGGATATACTAAATATCCAAGAGTAGAAGGAGCTTAAGAAAGAGATGATGGGTGCAATGTACTTTGTCAAACTGTAACATTTAGAGCAAGGCAGACCCATTACTTACAAACCTTCTTGTTGTACATGCCCTGGCAACAGTAGTATGTGTCCTGGAAAAAGTCTTCTGAAGGGCTGATTTTCCCCCGTTTAGGGCCTGGAAAACTCCCTATACACCTGCTCTAGGAGCTGGACACATTTTGCCTCCTGCCCAGTCAATGAAAAATGTTCCTCCTCTCCAGCTCTGGCATTCTTGCCTGTTAACTAGGTTTCATCCAAATTCTGGACCCATTTACAAATTCTGCTTGTTGTACAGTTAGGACACCTGTAAGCATTCCTCACCCACACTTTCTTGCCATCACAAGGACCCATGCCTTGGTCTCAGATGTTGCTGATCCAGCATCTGTTCTTATCTCAGCCCAGCAGATAACATGTGAGGGTTCAGACTGGGACCCAGTGTAGAGTTTGCTGCTGAGATGACACTTAACAGTATGTCTTCCTAGATTATACTCTGAAATCTGTATAAACTGACTTTAAGCTATGAGAGTGAAGGAACAAGGACAGAAGAAGTGAGAACTCCAGCTATACCTCCTGGATGTATAATATTCTCATATACCCATAATACCAACATTTCCTTGACAAGATAGCAGAGGACTCCGTTTATCATCACTTTCTCATTTTTCTCACCTTGTCTCCTACCCCCTCTTGGTATATTAACCTCTTCTTTAGCTTTCCAGTCTTCTCAACCATGACCTCTCAGCTATCAGAACAGCATTACAGGCTAGAAGCCAACCAGTATCTTAGAACTGTAGAGTTAGAAGAAATCTCAAAAGCCATCAAGTCCAACTTTCTGCCAACACAGGAAATCTGTAGGTGGCCACCCAGTATCTGCTTAAATATCTCCAACAAAAGAGAGCACTTCATCTTCCATAACAGTCTGTTCCTTGTTTGAACAGCTCACTGTCAAGAAGTTCCTCCTAATGTTCAGTCAAAATCTGAAGTTACACAATAGAAATCTGTTCCATGATCTATGTGATAGTTTCCAGATATCTGAAGATGGCTATCATATCACCTCTTTGATTATCCCTTCTCCAGACTAAACATTGCCAGTTCCTTCAACTTTCTTAAACTGTGAGGACCAGAAATGGACACAATACTCCAAATATAGCTGGATCAAAGCAGAACAGAGTTACACTAGTGCTTTTTGAAATGTGGACAACGTTTAGTTTTCTGGATAATGCCTGGAATTATACTATCCTACTCACAATCCACTATATTTTCTTCTGTTGTTCCTTCTCTCTGCCCCTGGAAGCTACCTTATAGTGGAATACACAGTATGAACACTTGTTGTAGGCTGCCCAATATGTGTGCATGCACTGGAATAAACTCCACTATGTTGTTATTGTTTTAAAAAATCCACTCAAATGGACTCAGAGACACTCTATCCAAGAGAAGTAGTCATGTATTTTCCACAGCGGCTGCTGTCACATTCACATGAAGTGTAAAAATTGCTTGATATTTCCTTGCTCACACCTAGAAGCATCTTCTCATGAACATTCATCTGATGAAATGTTCCACAACTATAACTTTCAATTTGCAAAAATGTCAATTTGCAACAATGCACTGTGTTTCAGACCAATGGGGTGGGGGCTCAGATTCAGGCACTAAGTAGACTTAATTTTGATATATGGCTTTTTAAATCAATGGAGACATTGCTACTAGCTTAAAGAGAAGGCTTTGATTCCTGCAGTTGCATTCCAGATAATTTGCTAATGCTATTTGCCAAAGTATTCTCTACAGCAACATTTCTATTTGCGTCAATTTAGATGCGTGCAACACCCACCCTCTCTGCATTTATACATAGTTCTTTTGGCATCCTCTCACCGAGTTCTCCCTGAAAGTGGAGAAATGTACCTTTCTAAGAAAATGTTTCATCAGGTTTTTTTTTAAGTGACAGTGCCATTTGCTAGATACAGTTATGGACCAGTAATCGAGGAAAAATAATTTACTGAATTATGTCATACATATCGAGTTAAGTAGAACTGCACAGGGATTTATGACAATGTAGCTTCTCCAGTATAGGAAGGATCGAATTTCAGGCTGGAAAGAAAGGCAGGGATTGTACACTATCCTAGAGCAAATGTGGATTTGTTAGCCAAGTAAAGCAACCCAGCATACCATTAGGTCTCCTCCCATAAGCATGGCCATCTACTCATTCTCCCTCTGAGCCATGTGTCAGATTTTAAATGCCATTAATGGTAGATTAGTAAGATTTGTGTATATGCATGTGTGTTCCCAGATTTACCTTATGGTACACTTTTTTATGCTAACTTGATACTATCAAGTCATACAATCATAGATTCATAGAGTTGGAGGAGGCTACAAGTGTTAGTGGCCGTATACCTCCATGCTTTGTTATGGTCTAATTGGCAAAATATATTAATTGGGAAAGTAATCCGTTCCTGTCACTTGTTGCATTACTTGAAAATCAATCTTTTTGTTACTAGCAATTACAATGTGTTAACAATAACATTATCTTACTTGTGAGCCTCATTTCATTTCTATCACTTTCCTCTACTTTTTTGAAGAACCCCCTCCACAAAGAATTAATAAGAATGCATGAAGCTTGAAAAATTCCCACCAAAATACCTGTAAAAAGTAACTTTTGAAAGTAACTAGAAACCAAACTGAAAGGTGAGAAGGTCCTACTTTTATGAGCTTTTTATTCACCATCGGTTAGTGGCACCCATGTTTGGAAATAGGGTGGAGCATCTTGGATTTTTTTTAAAAAATTAGTACTCTATGGAGACCAAATACCTGGAGTGAAGCTAACATAACACTTATATTGAAAGAAGGGAAAGACACTAAAGATCCAGGAAACTATCGGCCGATTTCTTTGCTAAATATCGATTATAAGATATTCACGAACATCTTAGCGGAAAGAACAAAAAGAATATTACAAGAAATAATAGAAGAGGAACAAAATGGCTTCTTACCACAGAGACAACTAAGAAATAATATTAGAATAATACTGAACGTAATAGAACATTATGAAAAAAATAATGACAAGAAATTAGCCCTGATCTTTATCGATGCTGAGAAAGCATTTGATAACTTGAAATGGGATTTCATGATACAAGTGCTGACAAAAATTAATTTTGGTAATACATTCATGAGCTGGATCAAAGAAATATATAAAGACCAAGTGGCTACTTTAATTATTAACAGGGGAAAACATGAAACAATTTGAAATAAAAAAGCGTACAAGACAAGGGTGTCCCCCTGTCTCCATTGCTGTTTATAACAACATTAGAAATATTGATAAGGATGATAAAGAAAGACCCAGAAATAAAAGGATGTAAAGTAAAGAAACATGAATATAAGTTAAAAGCATAGGTGGATGATCTGGTGATGATTTTAGAAGACCCAAATTCATGTATAGATAATCTACTAAAAAAATTGAATCAATTTTGTGAAGTAGTGGGATTAAAAATCAATAGAGAAAAGACGAAAATTCTGACGAAAAATATAAGAACGGAAGAAGTAAGAGAACTGATTCAAAAAACAGGCTTTAAATCAGAAAAGAAAGTCAAGTATTTGGGAATATGGATCTCTAAAAGAAATAATGAACTATTCAAAAATAATTATAAAACAACATGGAGAGAAATTTAAAAAATCCCTAAGCAACTGGAATTCTTTACAATTTTCACTTCTGGGAAGAATAGCAACAATAAAAATGAACGTGCTTCCAAAACTAAATTTCCTTTTTCAAAATTTACCAGTAATCACAAACAAAAAACCATTCAAGGAATGGCAGAAAGAGATATCTAAATTTGTCTGGGAGAAGAAAAAGCCAAGAATAAAATGGAAAATTCTTACGGAAAAGAAAGAGAGAGGAGGCTTCAGTTTACCAGATATAAAAATATATTATCAAGCAAACAGCCTGACATGGGTCAAAGAGTGATTGGCCTTTCAAGATGAAAAATTACTACATCTTGAAGGCACGGGATTACGTATGGGTTGGCATACCTATGTATGGTACAATAAAGAAAAAATAGATAAAGAATTCCTGAATCATTATTTGAGGAAAGCCCTATTAATAAATTGGCAAAAATTCAAGAAAAAATATTATAGGAAAATCCCATTATGGATCTCCCCCACGAAGCGTTTTTTGGGCAGATGGAGAGAACCACAAGAAAAAATGATAAGATATAAAAATATGATAATAGAAGAGAAGAATCATGAATTTAAGACGAAATCAAGAGAAGAATTGGAAAATGAAGGTTTCAAGTGTCAATGGTTCTTATACTGACAACTTAAAGAAAGATTTAATATGGACAGAAAATTGGAAGGTTTTGAATTTGAGAGATTTGAAAAACTGTTTGAAAAAATAATATTCGAATCACAGAAACAATTGACCTCAAAATTATATAAGTTGCTTATGGAGAGAGAACTAGAAACAGAACAAATAAAATCTACAATGATCACTTGGTCACAAAATATAGGACATGAGATACAATTAGAACACTGGAGAGAAGTTGGCTAGACACACATAAATTCACTGCTGCACAAAATTTGAAGGAGAACTACTTAAAGATGCTATATAGATGACATCTGGATCCAGCAAAAATAAATAAAATATACAAAACAAAAGAGAACAAATGTTGGAAATGTGGAAGAGAGAATGGAACTTACTACCATGTTTGGTGGACTTGTGAAAAAGCAAAAACTTACTGGGGAAAAAATTCAAGAGACTATGTCAGAGATGCTGCAAACAAATATTCCAATGATACCAGAAATATTTTTGTTGAATATAATACAGAAGGTAGACAAAGAAAAAGGAGAAAATTCTGGAGAATAATTCTGTATATGATCACGGCGACTAGGTTGATATTTGCTAGAATGTGGAAAAACAATCAAACTCCCAAAATAGAAGAATAGAAAGTAAAGGTGATGGAATATAGAGAAATGGACAAATTAACAATGATGATACAAGGAAGGAGTCAAGGTTCAAATGAAGAAGAATGGAATCTAGTGGAAAAGTATTTTCTTCTAAGATAGATATGAACTTAATAGCAAAATAAATTAAGGTTCAAGCAATAAGGACAATGACAAAGGATATAGGAGTGATGAATAAGAGTAGAGACGGCCGAGAAGATGGTGAGGGGTCGGTAGAGAAGAGAAACTTTAGCGCTACAAGAAAAAATTGATACCAGGGCAAGTAAGGAAGTAATATAAGGCGAATAATGAGGTAATAAATAGACAATACATTTACAGAAGGTATGGCAAAACTATTTATAGAATTTAAAACGCAATTTGTTAAAAGGAACATAAGAAATTTGATGTATGTAATGAAAATAGTACGATTGGATCTTTGAAAAGATGTTATTTTATTAACGGTATGGAATAAATATAATAATAATAATAATAATAATAATAATAATAATAATAATAAATTAGTACCCTATGGATATGAAAACCACTAGCCACCACCAGTTTTACTGTTGGCCAGATCAAAAATGTGGTGGTACTTCAATAACTTGAAGTAGCAAAATATCTAGCAGGGCACCATCCACAGCTCATATATCCAGTCGTATAGGGATGGGGATGCGGGGGGTGTTGTTCACCCCAGGTGGAAATGTTTTTGGGGCATCCTGGCCCATAGCCACGTCCCCATGCACCATGGCCAAACCACGCCTGCCGTAGCCCCCCTCCCGCCCCCTCCTCCACACACTCCAGGCTCTGCCACTGGATATATTATGTGATGTCCTCCAACTGTTCTGATTTGGCAGGGACAGTACCAATTCATCCCCTGTGGTCCTACTTTTACTGTGGCTTTTCAAATCTCCCACTTTCTTTCTTCTTCTTCAACTTTTCCTCTTGGTTCTCAGCTTACTTCAGTTGCTGAAAACTGAGTTCAAAGTGCAAAAGTAATTTGCATTCAACTCAGCAGAGGGGGTAAAGAGGAGAGGAGAATTGGAATCTCACCCCTCCCAGCAGGCTGAAACAAAAACAAGCCGTTGCAGCCTCTTCAAGCTTGCCTGTTCTACCTAATTAATAACTTTTGCCTTCTTGGCCACACTCTGATGTCAGTTGGCCACACGTGTCCTGGTTTTCATCAGTGAAATATTCCATGATACGTTGTGTTCAGCTCCCTGGTCTGGATGTTTGCAAGCCTTGGACATGGAATGTCAATGGGAAGAATACAGACAAGGACATCTAAGTCCCATTTGCTATGTAAATCCAACCATTCTTTCTGGCCTTACAGAATCCCTCTCTCATTTAAAAGAAGAAACTAAGAAAACCTTCCTTTTCCTGCTACTGTTTGGGGAAAAAAAAGCGAGATCAGGTTTTGGGCTAGAATCTATAACCTGCTTAGTCCTAAGAAGTCCCACACAATATGAATAGGGCTGATCGAATTTCAGATTTACCATAACAGAGCATTTAAGTAGCCGGCATTAAGCAAGTACCGTTTTAACTCTGGCGTAGCTTCTGATTGCTTAGGCTATAATCCATGTATCCACTTTAATTTAGTGGGACACAAAAGAGGCTTTTTAAGACAGTTCGCTTTGCACAAGCTGAATTTTATGATCAGGTTCCGAGTTATAAGCTCTCGCCTTGTAATATAGACTTTAATTTCATGCCTTTTATTTATCATATAAGGAAGCATATTGATCTTGCACTACTTTATTCTCTCTCAGCATTTGCCTACTCACAGATGAGGAGGGGGCATAGCTGCACGGTCTTCCTCCTCATAACCATAACTATTTTCATCTTAAATGTAGGAGACTTTGTAAAGGAGCAAGTCTTCTAAGACAAGTTGGACATTTTTATCAGCTGAAAAAAAGCTGTTTGTTCTATCATCACAGTGAGCTGAACACTTTGCTATGATTTCTACCTATTTTTCAGTGAGGAAATCTGAAATATGATGATTTTTTTACACTGAGTTAGGAATGAAAAGAATATCAGAAAATAGTTGGAAAATGGGAAAAAACACATGTCTTTCAAGTGTTCAGAAATCTTGATAAAAAGCATTTTGGACTGATGACAATCTTTGCAGTTCAGGACTTACTCTACACAAAATTCCCCTGTTGTTTTGCACAGACAACACAATTTTCTGTACCAAAAAAAATAAATGAATCTGTGCTGTCTTCTGCAAGAAAATGTTGTAATGGGGGATTTATTCTGCCAAAAAAAAAAAAAAAGTTGATTTGCATGGAAAACAACATTTTCTGCACAGGAAATAGCATTTTTCATCCAGGAAATGATATTTCTCTGCATGGGAGAAATAATATAATATGGAAAAGTATTTCTCCTTCCAATTTACAAAATTGCTTTCTTGGAAGATCCAAAGTTGGACAAATTCCAGCTTGTTAAAAGTAACTTTGTAAAGAAAATTGCAGTGTTTTTTTGTTGTTGTTGAAAAAAATGCTTCTGTAATGCCTCATTCCATTTCCGCACTACACTCTTATAGTGCGATTATTCCACTTTCAACATCCTATGGAATCCTGGGGTTTGCAGTTTAGGCAAGGACCTCAAAGGCTCCCCCCTAAACTGCAATCCCCAGGATTCCATAGGATGCTGGAAGTGGAATAGTTGCACTATAAAAGTGTAGTGCGGAAACTGTCTCACTGCAGCCAATTGTTTTGAATGGTTCTCTAGCACTTGCTTAAGGATTTGGAAGAATATGCAGAAGTTGTCTTTGACTGACAGCTTTTAAACACATACTCTCTCTGACACACATAGGCATATTAAAATGCTATCAAAATTTTCCTTCAGAAATCACATTAAGTAACGTAGTATTGGTTGAATCATAGAATCAAAGAATCTTAGGCCATTTCTGCACTAGACCGTTATACTGCTATTATTTCACTTTCAACATCCTGTGGAATCCTGGAGTTTGCAGTTTAGGGAGGGCCCTTTAGAATTCTCAGCCAGAGAGCTCTTTGGCCTCAGTAAACTACAAACCCCAGAATTCCACAGGGTGTTGAAAGTAGAATAGTAACACTATAACAATATAGTGCAGAAATGGCCATAGAGTTGGAAGAGAGCACAAGGGCCATTGAGTCCAACCCTCTGCCATGCAGGAACACACCATCAAAGTACTCCCAACAGGTCTTCCACTTGAGAAACTCTTTCCCTATAGTGTCTACTTGCATATGCAGCTAAGGTTGGTATATTAATTGATTGGGATATTAATTGATTCATTTGACTATTGATTCATGTGAAGATGTTGGCTTCAGGTTGGAAATAACAGAATTCAGAAGAAGCTCTTACTTTGTGCTCCGTTAACTTTGCCGCAAACCAAAAAGCTAACAGTGCTCAACTGATAAGGCAGACATTGTTAAGCGTAGCGTTGTGCTTTCAGAAGGACACCTGCACTAACTTGATTTTTTCATCAAAGAGGCTTTCTAGTGCAAGTGGATGTACAAGAAACAAACCAGGAGCTTTCCATTTATAAAATTGCTTTTTTGGAAGATCCAAAGTTGGACACAATCCAGCTTGTTAAAGCTAACTCTGTAAAGAAAATTACAGTGGTGGTTTTTGATTGAAAAAAAAAATGCTTGTGTAATGCCTAACTGCAGCCAATTACTTTGAATGGTTCTCCAGCACTTGCTTAAGGATTTGGAAGAATTTGCAGGAGCTGTCTTTGACTGACAGCTTTAAAACACACACACACATACACACACACACACAGAGGCATATTAAAATGCTATGAAAATCTTCCATCAGAAATCACGTTAAGTCACATAGTGCTGAGTGAATCATAGAATTATAGAATTGGAAGAGACCACAAGGGCTATCGAGTCCAACCCCATGCTGCCATGCAGGAACACACCATCAAAGCATTACTGACAGATGACCATCCAGCCCCTGTTGAAAAGCCTCCACAGAAGGAGAATCCACCACACTCCAAGTAAGTGCATTCCACTGTTACACTGCTCTTACCATCAGGAAGGTCTTTTTAATGTATAGATGGAATCTTTTTTCCTGAAGTTTGAAGCCATTGCTCCATGCCTTAGTCTCTGGAGCAGCAGAAAACAGGCTTGCTCCATCCTCCATATGACATCCCTTCAAATATATAAACATGCCTATCATGTCACCTTTTAACCTTCTCTTCTTCAGCCTAAACATTCCCATCTCCCTAAGCCTCTCCTCATACAGCATGGCTTCCAAGCCTTCCACCATTTTGGTCACCCTCCTCTGGATATCTTCCAGCTTGCCAATATCCTTCCTGAACTGTGGTGCCCAAAATTGGACACAGTATTCCAGGCAGGGTCTGACCAAAGCAGAACTGAGTGGTACTATTGTTTCCCTTGATCTAGACACTATACTCTTGTGAATGCAGCCTAGAATAGCACTGAGTCTCTTAACTGCAGCATCACATTGCCGACTCATATTCAGTCTACTAAGACTCCTAGATCTCTTTCACATGCACTAATGTCAAGTCAGGTATCACCCATCCTATATCTGTGCATTTCATTTTTTTTTCCACCCAAGTGTAGTACCTTACACTTCTCACTGTTGTAATTCATTTCTTTAGTTTTGGCCTACCTCTCCAATCTGTTAAGATTATTTTGAATTGTAATCCTGTCCTCTGTAGTATTAGCTACCTTTCCTAATTTGGTGTCATCTGCAAATGTGATAAGAATGCCCTCTATTCCCTCATTCAAATCATTGATAAAGATGTTGAAGAGCACTGAATCATGTTTCCCTCCTGAAATTCATAGAAATGTTATGTCCAACTCACTAAACATAAGTATATTTATTTTCCCAGGGCTGACAACAGTTTCTTTCTAGGTGTATGTTTACTAAGAACTGAAGGGCAGGTTCTAAAACAACAAGGATTTGCATTTAACACTTCTTAGGCCCTTTTCGCATGGGCTTTCTGTCGCGCGAGAGACCCCTGAGCCTCGTGGGAGTGGGAGCGTCGCTCTGCACGATGCACTCCCACTTCCGCCGCGCTCACGGGGCTGCAGCGGCGCGATCGCGGGTTTTTTGATTTTCGCCTCAAAGCAAAAATCACCCATGCTCGCGCAACGCTCCCGGCACCCATGCGCACTTACCTCCTGTGCGGAGTGTCGGGGAGGCGGCCGGGTCGCGCTTCCTTCCCTCCGCCCCTGCGGAAGGAAGGGGCGGGGCGCTAGCACGACGGACGCGACAGCCTCCTGCTTCACGCGGGGGGGCGGACGCGCAAGCCTCCTGCTTCGCGCGGGGGGCAGACGCGCGAGCCTCCTGCTTCGCGCGGGGGAGGGCGGCTTGCGCGAGAAGCCTTCTCCGGGAGGCTGCCGCTTCCCCCTCCTTCCTTCACCTGCGGAAGGAAGGAGGGGGAAGCGGCAGCCTCCCGGAGAAGGCTTCTCACGCAAGCCGCCCTCCCCCGCTTGCGCGAGAAGCCTCAATGCGGAAAGGGCCTTAGTGTCAAAATGTTTCACATACTTTGGCCTATCTTCTGTTAGTCCTGTCTAGAGTGAATCTATTACATCAGTGGGATTTAGCTATGTGCTTATTCACTATTCAGTAAGTTATTCAATAGGTCTACTCAAGTAAGGACTAACCAATAGGATGCCAGCCATTATATGAGCATTTGTTCTCACTTCCTTAAGCCTCTTGCTTCATTAGGAATGTAAAGTTTCATTTATTTCATTCCTGCACACAAGAACAAATACTTTCAGCAATTTTATCCCACTCCTGTGAGAAAACAGATCTTTCTGCTGCTTTTTTGAGCATTGTTCACACTTTGGGGCTTCAGTGAGGGAAATTTGTTTGTGGAAAAATACATATTGTTTTTGAACCCATAAAACATTTTTGGAGAAAAGACAAAAAAATAACATCTATTGGCCAGTATCCCGTTAGTGACATATGCAACTTAAGTCCAACATATGCTTGTGTATGCCTTTTTTTTTTTGCATTGCTGTTGAGGTTGGTATTCTCTTTCTCCCTTTGCTACAACCCAAGACTTCCCCAGACTCACAATTTGGCTGCTGAAGCTCCAGCTCCATGGCTGTTTGGTGGATGGTAAAGAGCAGGGTGGGGGAACTGGATGATTCCATCATTCGTTGAGACCTCCAGAGGACCCTGGAGGATCTCAATAGATTATGTCAATCAGTCTACATCTGGATATGAATCCCTTATGTAGCTAAATGCTTCTTTGATCCCTCCTGTTCTTTACCAGCTACTGAACTCCTTAGAAGGATATGGGGCTGCAGTGGCTAAACAGGGCCATTATGTTTATGCACAAGGTAGAATTGTTGTTGTGTGTCTTCAAGTCATTTCTCACATGATGATCCTCGAAAGCAAACCTATTGTGGACGTTTCAAGGAAAGATTTTTTCAGAGCAACATTTGAGGCTAACATTTGAGGCTAAAATAGTGTGACTTGCCCAAAATCACCTAGTGGGTTTTCATGTGGGTTTGAACCCTGATCTCTTTGAGCCTAGGGCCCTTTCCGCACAAGGAAATTAAGATGGGTCAATGCGTCCTGTCACAGAGATCGTCTGCACCTCGGATCAGACTAGGTTCGAAGTATTTACCTTAGTTCCGCACCTAAGTTTGATTCAATACGCCCCCAAATGGTCCTCCAGCACACTATGTGAAGACCGGAAAAAAGCAGTTTTTAAATTTTCCGGAGTGCGCCAATTCGTTCCTGCTCAGTTGTGCAGATGCGCAGATTCGCACCAATGCAAGCCTGAGATCAGTGGAGGGTGGGCTGCGGGTGTGGTCAGCTTCAGTGGTTGGTCCAGAGCCACAAAGAACAGGAAGCCACCATTTTGTCAGCCTCACTAGTGCGGATCTAAAGACCTCACACTGCTCCAAATTGCCCTGGAACAAACAGAGGAGCCCTGTGGAAGGGCTTAAGGGAAAGTCCGCATTGTTTCGAGCCCAGAAAAAGTGGTAAGTAACGGCACAGAGCAATTCCTGGCCTTGTGCAGAAAGGGCCCTAGTCCTCCACCCAAACTACTGAACTGCACTGGTTCTGTAATATAGTATTACCCCAGGGTTATTTCCTGAAACATAGGGCAACTTGTAGCTCCTCTGATGCAGTGAAACTGCTTTGAGATTATATTGGAGATTTTAAAGAAACTATGGCCCTTTTCGCACGGTGTTTCTAAAGCGAGAGGGCCCCTTGGGAGTCACGTAAATGTGAGGAGTGGTCTGCATGATGCACTCCCATTTACACGACGCTCAAGGGCCTGATGCGCACTGCGCACGCACCTTTCCATTTTCGGCTTAAAGCTGAAAATGGTGCGCAGTTGCGCAATGCTACTGGGGTCCGCGTGCACTTACCTGGCGTGTGGTGCATCAGCAGCTGGGCCAGCTGCGCTTCCTGCCTCAGCGCTAGCCTGCAATTCCCAGGTTGTGCTGCGGTAGGAAGGGGCAGGGCGTTCGCGCAGTGCTCGCGCGACCAGGAAGCTCCTGCAGAACTGAAGCAGCAGGGAAGCGGCAGTGCTCCTGCTCAGGCTTCTCGCGCGAGTGCCGCCCCCCACTTCTGTGAAAAAGTAAGGTGCGAAAAGGCCCTATGGGTGGTGTAGGCCTGTATTGTGAAAATTGGTCCAGCACCTTGGACATCTGCTTCAAAGTCTGGAATGAAGCCCAGAATGGATTCACTGACATAGAAACTACTTGCTGCCCCTACTTAGTGGAGTAGTTAATTTGCAGGCAAACGGAACTCAACAAGGGCTCTGTTAATACATGGCTGCTTCTCATTTTTAAGTTCCTGCATCACATCTGAAAGTGCCCAGAACTCCAGCTGCTTCTAGCATTCTTCCAGCTCAAGCATAGACCCAAAGGAAAATTTTTACAGAGTTGTACAGATTAGAATGCATTTGGGATACCAAACATTTAAACAACTGGGAAAGTTTCCCAAGTAAAGAGCTGATTTACCCGGTTTTATTGGCAAGAGTTTATTTCTCATCTTCAAGCTTTGTTATGTAAGCTTAGATATTCTGGGTAAATTGGAGGAAAATCCATGGAAAACAACCTGAGCAATGCATGCTAAATCTCGTGAAACTTGTGAAGAGAATGGTGCTAAGTGCTTAATATATCCTTAATTTTTTTTTTTCATTTAGAAAATTTTTGAAAGACTGTGAGGGTGTTTTGGCACCTACATCATATATGGGATATAATTATATTCTAACAAGATGTGATTACTTTCTGAAATCGACCAGATCCATTGTCAGTATCTATGAATGACAATGAGAGGGGTAAAGAAAACACAACAACTTTCATCCATAATACAGATTAGAGTTCAACATAGTTAATGGCACTTTGGTGTATGCAGAATTGAAAGAGTATTCCATATTCTGCAGGGGTTCCCACCATGCTCTGTGTAATTGCTGTGCTCTGAACTTGCCTCTTTTAAACTTCATGCTTCAGAACAAACAGAGAAGTGAGCATTTAGCGAGTTGCAGGAGCCCAGTTAGAATTCCACTATATTGAAGGTTATAGTTGTGGTTAGAGTCAAGGCTAAGGCACACCCCAATATCTCCTGAGTTCAGGCAGAATTGCAATACCTCCTGACACGGGACAAATCTAGTGACAGTATGATGTCCACTTCTCTGTATTGTCTTTCATTGAAATATAGGATAGGGCATTCTTGTCCAGATTGTATCATACTGGCTGGGACAAAAAACAGTACTCCAAAGAGTCAAAAACGTGTGTGTGTGTGTGTGTATTTGTACTGGAGTTTTTAGTTGTTAAAAAAGCAATTTTATGTGGAAAGAATTAAATTTGGAGAAAACTGTTTCCAATTGTTGAGGGGACAATACAATAAAATATTGTAGGTTTAGCTCTCGGAGTCTACAGTGACCCATTACAGTATATCAAGATTAATGGTGAGCTGCTTTCTTCAATTTTAATGTGAAGAGAGAGAGAGAGAGAGAGAGACACAGACAGACAGACAGACAGACAGATATATATATACATTCATATCTTTAGAAGTACTATGAGGCAGTATGTGCCATTTTAAAAAAGTAGGAGTGAGCCTGTACCTTAATAATAATAATAATTAAAAACTTCCACAAACTAAGGCTATGCATGTTGTTCAGCTGAAGTGTGAATTTGAGAACAGATCGACCTGGTTCAGTCTAGTCTGAAATGGATCTAGATCAGATTGTGTGAGGCTGAGTAGTTCCAGAGTGTGCTGGGCTTCTTTGAAATGCTTTGGTGCTTGATAGAGCACTTTGAATGTGTTGCGGGGAAGAGGGGCGTCAATAGCCCAGGAAACTGGTTTTTCCTCCCTCGAATCCAGTTTTTCCCATTTCCACACTACATTGTTATAGTGCTATTATTCCACTTTCAACATCCTGTGGAATTCTGGGGTTTGCACTTTACTGAGGCGAAACAGCATTCTGGCTAAACTGCAAACCCCAGGATTCCATAAGATGTTGAAAGTGGAATAATAGCACTATAACAATGTAGAGTGGAAAGGCATAGTTGGATGAAGAGGGGTTGAAGTGGAATTGGAGTGACAGGCAGTGCCTGAATGAAATTTCCAGTCACAGCAGACTTTGTGTGTGATAGTACTGAAGTTATACCCATTTTCTGCTTTTTACCATGGCAGGGCTTCAAGTCTGCTTGACATTGTGTAGAGACCAAGACAGAAAACTTAAGAACTCTGAGTATGTGTTTATTTGTTAGTTACTAGCTTAGGAAAGGAAGACATTTTCTTCATTACTCTCTTACAGAGTGAGCTGGGCAGGTATGTTTCCGAGAGACAGCTTACAAGAAATTTTCCTAATTTTTCTTAGGTTTAAAGTTAATTCTTTGCAGCTGTATGTTTGCATGTGTTTGTGGGAGGGCAGAGGACTTTTTTTTACTACTTAGGCTTTTGTTTATACCAGCTATTTTGATCCAATAGCCACCTGTTTTTAATTTGAGATGGATTGCCATTTGGGGACTGAAGAGAAATGTGGGGTGAGCATATTAGGAGCCATTTTAAAGAACTACCTCCCCCCGGTTTTCATTGCTACTAATGCACTGCTTCTTTGTTTGGGTCTTATATGAGTTACAGTTTCAAGTTACAATTGTTCTACAGCTCATTGTAAATCTGAAATCTGTCCATTCATAATTATTCAGAAAGTTAGGTCCCAAATAATTTGACAGTCCTGCATTAATGGATCAGTTAAGAAAAACACAGACGGAGCCTTGCTTGTTTGACAAAGCAGGACACAGAAAAGAGCAAAAGCAACTCTGCAATTTTGCAGAGTTAGCACCATACTTTCTAATTTCATCCAGAATTATGAAGGAAGAAAAATACGTTAACAGTTGACGTTTCTCAATGGTTTTGAATAAGAGGAATCCAGATTCCTAAATCACTACCCAGAAATAGATTCCAAATCAAGTCAGGTCAGGTCAGAATCAATCTGGAATAGATCAGGACATGAATAACTGAATCGCTAAACTTGACCTTGGGCATCCTCTAATAAACATTGTCTTTCGAAACAAGATATTTACCTGCACTTGGACTCATTTTCTGGACCTTTTTCAGTCCTACTTCAAGGACTTTCACCATGTGAAAGTTAGTGGCAGTGTAACCCTATTGATTCCCTCAGCTCTCAATGGCCATTTCTTTATTAAGCATAATTGTAGATCAGCCCTCATCTTCAGCCCAGAGATTAAAATAAATATGAATACAGCTAACCATAAAAAGATACTGCACCAAAAAAACAGTAAAATAATCTGCACAGAACAGCTGGGACACAGCTGAATACAACAAAGAAGACTGAAGAAGATCAAAGGGTGTTCCATCTTTGAAACAATTAGATCAGTCACAGAACTCCAAATCAGTACTTCAGTGACCATAATTAAATGGTAAGGGATTGTGGGAGTTGCAGTCTTGCTTTCCTGTTCTACTTTGTCTGTCCTGGACAGGCAGGACAGAAAATACAACACCTGAAGCCTTTTATAGCTCTTATTCAAAACAAAAATAATCACTACAAATGTTTTATTTAACTTTAAAGTGGATAATGAAAATACTGAAACAGTGGAAGATTTTCCATACCTTGGGTCAGTCATTCATCAGAATGGAGACTGCAGTCAAGAAATCAGAAGAAGATTAGAACTAGAAAGGGTGTCTATGAAGGAACTAGATAAGATCCTCAAGTGTAGCAATAGAGCATTGTATAACAAAGTCAGGCCTGTGCAGGTCATTATATCTCCATTTGCTAGACAAGCAAATGGAAGCTGGACAATGAAGAAAGATAATAGGAACAGAATCTACTAACTGGAAATGTGATGCTTCAGGAGAGTTCCATGGACACCAAGGACTGGTATGGATACCATGGACTGGTATTTGCAAAAAACAACAACAAAAGTCTCCAAGAGCAGATTGAGCCCAAAATGTCCCTAGAGGCCAAGATGACTAAACTGACACTACTGTATTTTGGGCATCTCATGAGAAGACACAACTCATTAGAAAAGGCAAGTTTGGTAAGGTAAGAGGCAATAAGAAAAGAGGAAGATCACATTAAAGTTTGATAGACTCAATCAAGGAAGCCACAGCCTCAAGTTTGCAAGGCCTGAATGGGACAAGAGGGTGATCTGGAGGTCTCCCATTCACAGGGTCTCCATAAGTCAAATTTCATGTGATGGCAATTAACAAGAAATCCCAGTCTGTGCAAGCCGCCACTTGACAACACCTGAAAGGTCTTTACTGTTTTAGGTGAATACATATGATTTGACTTGGCACCAGAAAAGACTAACATTGGCATCAGTCATGCTCCTGTGGTGAATCTGGTCCCAGTGGCCAATGGGCTGCTGATCTGAGAAAAGCTGCCATTTCAAGCACACCGTGGAAACTGTGGCCCAGATAGGACATGTAGTAGTGGCAGCCTGTGGGAGACATTATTGAATTTCCTAGCCAAGAGATTTGCTTTTGCATCTTCCCAGCTCTTTTATTCCAAGACAAATATAATAACATCTTGACAAAAAATAAAGCAGAAGACTCCAATACAGCATCTCCAGGACTTGACCTTAAAAACTCTTCTCTTGGATTTCATTTTTTTTTATTAAAACCTAAAAGCTATCAACACACACCAGAAGAAGGGGATTTATATTGCTTAGTGTTATTACATTTCTGTTGTTCCCTCTCCATTAACTTCTGCCCACTTAACTGCAACAGTCCTCCAGCGTTTTGCCTCATCTTGAGAGGACCATGATTGGGTCTGTCCCTTCAGGTTATTTTCTCCATCCTGCACCCCATCCTCTGCCCAAAGCCCCCCCTTCCCCCACTTGCCACCCTAGACCTTTTCAAATGTTGTGTGACAGTTTCATCCTTCAAAAACTGAGAAGGGAGAAGAAAATAAACAGCCAGTTGGACAGGATGCACAGGAATTCAAATTACATTATTGTCAGGGGCCACTGAAGACTATTAGAGTGGCTGTCATTTTTGCTTCCTACTCTAAGATGCTGTTGGGAGGAGGGTGAGAGAGGGAATTGTTGCTATCTATTCAGGAGAAGGGTTTGGGGCTGTCATTCAAACCCAACATCTACTCTTCATTGCTGAGCACATTCATCAGTTTATTCTGCATATTCTGTTTTGTAGCCTGTAGTAGCCTGGAAGCTGCAGATAACTGGCAGCACATTTATATCCATAAACAGAATCAAAGGGCATGATCCAGATAGGGGTGGAATTGTAATGGATGGCTGGACTGGAATTGTAATGGATGGGTGCAGGACATACCGGAATATATGATGTTTGATTATATAAAGGAAAAAAGAAGGGTATATTTTGGTCAAAGGAAAGAGGAAGTCTGGTTTAGTAACTGGAGCTTAATGATTGAGTTTGTTCAGGGAAGGGAGCAGTATGAGAAAGTAAAGGAAACAATTAAAATGATTTTCCACATGAGAAAAAAAGGAAACTGATAAGTTACACTGTTCCCTGGGAGGGAGAGGGGCAAAAAAGAAGGAAATATTGTATGTATATGAGTGGTTAGTTAAATGTTGGGTACACTATTATGATAAGGTGTGTATAACTTTTTGTTTTGTAAGATATTATATATTAATAAATTCACATATAGTTTTTTAAAAAAAGATCCAGATAGGGATACAAATATTTGGGTCTCATAGATTTCAGTAAGAAGAGTTAAAAAACGAAGAGGTGGGAATATGTGTGTGTGTGTGCGCGCACATGCATGCCTTCGTTGCCTATAGACTTACGGTGACCCCATGAATTTTATAGGATTTTCTCATACAAGGAATACTCAGCAGTTGTTTTGCCAGTTTCTTCCTCTGAAATACAGCCTGCAGCACCCGGTACTTGATTCCCCATTCAGCTATGGAAAACCAGCTATGGAAAACCTTGGGCTCATCATACACTTTCAGCCCCAGATAACCCTGTGATAGGTCCACTTTAGGGCTGCCATAAGTTGGAAATGATTTGAAGACACACAACAACAACAACAACAACAACAACAACAACATCTGTGGATAGGGTGTTTTATTTTTCAGAAGGGGGAAAAACCCCCACCAATTGTGTTGCCAAACCCAGATATAATTTCTAATGACTATGAGTTTTATGTGAGGTGGTGGTGATTTTAAAAGTAAAACACAATGGGAAGTAGACTGGCTTCCTATTCCTAAAGTTAATTGGATGTTTTGCCAGGCAACCAAGAGATGAAGAGCTAGCTGCCGAGGGATGAAAGAAGAAGGCAAGTATTCACTCTGAAGTGTGCAGATCAAATACAACAAGCATCTTCTGGGAAGGCAGACCTTTTGTAATGACCTTTGAGATAGCATTCCACATGGCTTTGTTCCACTAAGACTTTGTTTCAGAACTGTGCTTACTCATTTCTGAAGTCATAATTTTCTTTCTTTCCTGCTTGCTTGCAGGAATATTCAGTTTAAAGAGATACATACATCATACCTCTAAGAGCAAACTGAGTAGATGGAGTGCCAAACAGTTTAGAAATGAAACAGAGCCTCCCAAAAGTAATGTAACGCTTTCTACCTACCATATATACTCATGCCTAGGTTGACCTCATGTATGAATCAAGGGAGAAGGTTCTGGGGCCAAGTGGATAAGTTGAAGGTCATTCCACAGAGAGAGGAAAGTGTCAGTGCCACCTCAGGGGCTAGCCGCCACTGGCCACCGCTGCCACCATTTTCATGCTCAGGCATTCAAAAAGGGCTTTCACCACTCTATTCAGAGAAGGGGATGGTTTTCTCTCTCTCATTCTCTCTATAGATATGCGCTCGCGCACATGCACACACACACACACACACGTATGTATGTATGTATGTATGTATGTATCAATCAAATTTAAGGTATAATAAATCTTACCGAAAAAGGAACCATCCCCTTCTCTGAGTATCGTGGTGAAAGATGAGAGTTTATTCTATCCCGGTAGAATCTAAAAGAAGCACTGACACCCACCCCACAGTGCTTCTATGAAGGGAAGTGCCAAAGAATCACCAGCACCACCATTTTTCTGCCCAAACATTCAAAAAGGCCAGATATGGCACTATGGTGGGGAGAGTAGAGGGGTTCTTTTAGGTTCTCTCCAAACGGACTAAGCTCTTGCCTTTCACCACTCTACTTGGAGAAGAGGATGGCTCCTTTTTTTTTTTTTTTTTAAAAACAATTAAGGCATAGTACTTGCACTGACCCATGGATAAGCTGACCCAGGTTTTGGGGGTCATTTTCTTGATTAAAATTTCTAGATTCATGCCTGAGTATAACCAGTACTTGAGACATTCCCTAAAATTTAGGGAGTTCATGAAACACATAAAAGCCACTAACTTACTGCCTCAAGTCATAGAAATATACAAAATTGTACATTAATTTTATTTTAAAAGAAACTGCCTGTCAAGAACCTGTAACATCCAAAGAGACAGCTGTCTTAGTCTGTTTTAACATTAGCAGATTTAATGAATCCAGTAGTGCCATTAAGACTAACTGGGAGGAAGTAATTTTTAGCATAACCTTTCATGGACATAGCCTGAGTGGAGTGAGTCCATGAAGCCTATGCTAGAAATTACTTCTTCAGAGTTAATTTTCAAAGGTGGTACTTGATTCCTTTATGAGGGTAGGAGTAAAGAAAGCACCTGAACAATCAGCAGCCATTACACAGTAGAATATGCAGTCATGTGGCAGAGAGGAGACACCTCCAGCAGTGAGGTGGGGAGCTTTGCTCACCCCCCCAAAAAAATTAAACACAAGCCCCACAAACCTGGGGTGAGGAGTGCAAGGGAATGGGAGGAGGAGAATGTTGGGAGTGGCAACCTTTGCATGCTTAATTAAATGGCTAGTTTGCTTGCATGTCTATTGTAAGCATAGAGAGATAGCCTAGAGAGAACTTCCTGTTTGTTGTTTGACACCTCTTCCTCCAACATGAACACATTTCTTGTTCTTTAAAAGGTTCTCTTGCCATTTACTCCCCCGCTCTTTTGTCTTCGCCTTTTGACCTGAAAGCATGCTCTGAGATTTCCCAACAAAGATTATTGTCAGCAAGCATGTGAGTGCTTAATTTTCTTCCTACCTTCTTCAAGAACTGAACCTGTATAGACTATGTACAAGATTTTGTGAGTAAACTCTTTTATATTTTTAACCAAACTGCTTTTGTGTTTATTTTGGGCTAGACTAAGTGTGTTTGGGGTGGTGTTATGGAAGTGGGACTGGTGATCTGTTCAACTTCCGTTTTTGTGCAATTACTAAAATACTCTGCTGATTGAGAGTCTCATTACCAAAGTCTCTCAATATTCAAACATTTTTCTCAATTTCCCCAACAGAGAATGAGGGGTGGGGGTGGGAGGCAAGCACTTGGCTCACGAATAATCACATTTACAAGGTCAAACTCGTGAATGTGGAGGGAGTACAGTAGTTGTTCCCGTATAACTTTATCCAATGATCTAACCATGAGGCAAAAAGAGACATGGCAAACAGTTAATCATTTTATTTCACTTTGTTTCATTTTTGCTACTCAGCTTAACTTTGGGAAGGCTTACAGTGGAACTACAGCTTTCTTTGCTTTCTGTGCACTGTTATTTATTATTACCTGAAACCTTTAGGCATGCTCAGTTTAATCATGCCAAATCAGCACTTCCAGTCAAATGAAAATTACAATGGTCCTTTGCAGAAGCTATTCAACGTTTTCCTCCTGCAAGCTTGAATAATATGCAGCTAAAATTATGTTGTCAGATTTTAAAGCAGAACCCCCCCCCATACACTATTGAATCAATGTTGGCTTAAGAACTCCTGCTGTGTTGCCATTTTTCATGGCTGCAAGGAGAAATTCCACCCTCCACTGGGCAGTTGTAGCTGTAGTTACTTCAGCTATTCAAACTAATCACATATGCATTTTTTTAAAAAAGGAGAACCCTGAGGATCCCAAGGAAGTTTTCTATTAATATTCGTCACATTAGGAACACTAAAGACTGACATTTTGCTCATAACAAAGCTGCTCTCAGGTACATGAGGTACAGAAGCAAAGTGGCACTGGAAATATTAATGTTTTATTAATAATCTTTATTGAAACATTACGTTTTATTACAGATTCCAGAATTTTCAAACTTGGGAATATGTCAGGGACTCAGCCCTGCCAAGAAAGTATTATGCTTGTTGCTTAGACACAACAGTAATTGCTAAGTGATTTACTATGCATCAGCCTTAGAATACTTTGTAGTGGTAATATAGGCTATGTTAAAACAATGTATTGTATATCAAAAGGACTAGTACCATTCTATTGCTTTTCAGAAAAGGGGGATCAAAGGAATCAGTTTGGGAGATGCATACCTCAGGGCATCTAGTCAGGGTTTAGAGGAAACATCAAGGACTATGACAGAACAATCTCAGGGAAATAGTGTTTAACAACTTAGAGGCAGATGAGTAACCCTGGGAAAGTTTAACACTAGCAAGATCAAGATATGTGAACTGATAAGTTCCCTTGGGAATCTCTTGGGGTTTGGGGAAAGGGAAAGACAGCTGGGGATCTACCAATAGAAATTGTTTGCACATAAAAGTTTGTGCTCCTATATAACCAGGTGTGTGATGTAAAACTTTAGCTTTAGGAGCCATCTTGATGCTATGCCTCCTATAACTCATTAATAAAAACACTGCTTCTCTCTGTGTGTGTTTTTTCCTCCTTGAGAGTAAAAGAGTAGCCAGCACATAACAGAATATCTGGTGGTACACAAAGGTAACTTTTCCAGACTTTCTGTTATACTGAGCAGTTATCGTTGGACCATTTAACTCTGATATGTCTCTGGACAATCTCAGCACTGTCAGGAAGCACTTTTCCAGAAAAAAAAAAAAAAAACAAGCAGAGGAGAGACTATAAGTTGATCTTCTAACATCCAACATCCATTTGCTCTGATCCTGAGCTGCTGTATCATCCTTTCCTTGCATTTAAAGATAGCATCTTAAGGATCATGGTCACAGGTCACTTCCTATATTACACTCTTGTGCAATCTACAGAGCAGCAGTAGGAAATATAAAAACCACCAGATGTTGCTGGATCACAACTTCTAACATGTCTGATCATTAGCTAGACTGGCTAGGGTTGCTGAGAGTTGCAGTCCAATAATGTCTGCATGATTCCCATCCCTGCTGCAGATGCTTTGGCTCTGTTCCCTGAGAATGACAAGCCAAATGGTCTTTTCACTCAGTCCTATGATACACACTACGCAGATAATAACATGGAAGTCCAAAATGATGACAAACATTTACTGATACAGGTATTAGAAAAAAGCAAGACTCTGGCCCTTTCGGCACCTTACATTTTTCCGGTGCTGGAGTGCAGGGATCGCACAAGCAGCTCCGGTGAGAGGCTCTCGAGTCCCTGCTGCTTCAGCAGCGCATGAGCTGCCTGCTCATGCGAGAGCCCCGCCTCTTCCTTCTGCAGTGGAAGTGCAGGGGCAGGAAGTGTAAGCGGCGCACCTCCGCTTACATGGGTCATGAGAGCTATTGTTTGTGTCCACTGAGTCATTTCTGCCCCAGCAGTGATGGCTCCTTCATCATCTGATCAGAGCTCCATGGGGCACGACTAAACACCCTTGAAGCGTGGGAAGCCTTCCCAGATCCTTTTCAACTCAGGAATGTCCATGTCAGCAGAACAATGAATCCGTTCATGTTTTCAGGGTGAACTTTAAAGGAGCTATACAAGGTTCTGAATCCATTAGGGTTCAGCACTTTGAATAACTCCTTTAAAGTTCACATAAAGACCTAGAAAAAGTTCATTACTCCACTGATGTGGAATCCATCAGCTGCCACTGGCCAAGAGTTTCCATGCTGGGGCAGGAAGTGTAAGCGGCGCACCCCCGGAGGCTCTGCACACCAGATAAGTGCGCATGGGGCCCGGGAGCAATGCACGATCACACACCAATTTCAGCTTCCAGCCAAAAATGAAAAGGTGTGCAATCAGCACCTGCCGGTCCCTGGAGCGTCACGTGATTTTGCGTGTGTCATGCAGATCGCTCTTCACAATTGCACAACACTCCAGGCCCTCTTTCGCATGGAAAATGCCATGCAAAAAGGGCCTCTGACTGGACACCTGAGCTAGGTCAGCATGGCCTCAGCATGGCCAGGTCATAAGGTCAAGGAAAATTAAGCAAGAAAGCCTGGAGCAAACAGATTTGCAGTAATCCTGTCAATGACCCAACTTCTAAATACAATAATTGATGAAACTACCCAGGTGTGGCAGGCAAGTACCCTGTTGTGTGCATTTTCTACCTAAAACTTCTCCATTCACATTACCCAACCAAGACATTAAGAGGCTGTGAGGACTCCCATCAATGTTTTATCACCCAAGTAAGACAATAAATCCATTCCAGACCCATTTTTTTTACTCCACCAGAGAGCAATTAATGCTTGCCCTTTTGGAGTAGAACGAGGGAATTTAATCCCTAGCTCCAACCCTGGCATTTTGCTAGCACTTTGGGCATCATGCTGCAGCCCAGACTCTCGTTCCTCCGTGCTGCCCTCAAATTCTCATGTTTGAGCCATCTCTCCTTAATCCTCTACTTCAGATTGGTAAATATCACCTTATATACCCAAAATCTCTTGATATCTAACCTTTTTCTCCTGTCCCTTTGCAAGCCTTGTATGGTTCCTTAGACTGCCTGGTTGCTTGCGTGTGTCTGTGAATTCACCAATAAAACATTCTTTTGACTCTCAGCTGGTGTCCTACAGTTAGTATCATAGTATCATAGAGTTGGAAGAGACCACAGGGGCCATTTAGTCCAATCCCCGGCTATGCAGGAACACCCATCAAAGCATTCCCAACAGATGGCCATCCAGGCTCTGCTTATAAACCTTCAAAGAAGGAGACTCCACCACGCTCCATTGAGGCAGCATATTCCACTGCCAGACAGCTCTGACCATCAGGAAGTGGTTCAAGTGGAATCGCCTTTCCTGCAGCTTGAATCCATTGCTCCTTGTCCTAATCTCTGGAGCAGCGGAAAAAAAGCCTGCTCCCTCCTCGACATGACATCCCTTCAAATATTTAAACATGGCTATCATGTCCCCTCTTAACCTTCTCTTCTGCAGACTAAACATACCCAGCTGCCTAAGACGTTCTTCATAGGGCATGGTTTCCAGACCCTTCACCATTTTGGTCGCCCTCTTCTGGACATGTTCCAGCTTGTCGATATCCTTCTTCAATTGAGCTGCCCAGAACTTGACACAGTATTCCAAGTGAGGCCTAATCAGTGCAGAATAGAGTGGTACCATTATCTCCCTCAGTTTAGTCACCGTACTCATATTGATGCAAACAAGAGTCGCATTGGCTTTCTTGGCTGCCTCATCACACTGCTGACTCATGTTCAGCTTGTGACCTACCAAGACTCCTAGATCCCTTTCACATGTATTGCTATCCAGCCACATGTTCTCCATCCTAGATTTGTGCATTCCATTTTTTCTGCCTAAGTGTAGGACTTTACATTTCTCTCTGTTGAAATTCATTTTGTTAGCTTTGGCCCAGTTCTCCAATCTGTCAAGGTCATTTTGAAATTTGATCCTATCCTCTGGGGTATTAGCAACACCTCCCAATTTGGTATACAAAACTGAAAAAGTCCCATAGTTATCCCCGCCTTTCGTGGGCCTTCTTTTGAACTATAAGTCCCCACCATTTTAAGGAGATGCTGGCACTGCTGGTGGGCCTCAAGGTCCCCCACTTCTTGGGATAACACATCAGCAGTTCAGTTTCAGTTGTTCCAGTCAGACCGCAAGGATGAATTTTCTGTTTGTTTGCTGGTTGGGAGGTGGTTCATTTTTGCTTTCAGGCAATATCTTATTGCATAGGTAAGGTAAAAAAAAAATCAAACTGTAAACATAGGTTTCGCTTCCAAAATGAGTGATTGCTTTTTAAAAGTATATTCGCTGCAACTTATTGTATGCTTCCTTCAACATTTCAAACAGGCTTTGACAATATACCCAGTCTTTTAAATCAGAAATCCATTAATTAATTGGTTATTCAGTTAAGATACAGATTATTAAGCAAATAAAATGTCTTTAATTGGTTGACAGCCATGATAATAATGGCTTCTCTGACAGCAAATGAAACAATGGGTAATGTATTGATGCTTCATTAATACAAAAAATAAGATTGTGACGTACTAAATGACACTGTGCTGACTCTCTAATTGCTTTTAAAATGCATTGGAGAGAGTTCCAATGATCCATCAGGCACCTTTAAAAAAAAAAAGCAAAAACAAAGACACACCTAAATGCTTAATAGTGTAGAGTCTTTAATTTACTTTATGGCTGTCTCTCTAAAACAAATGAGCTGTAGAGAATTGCTCTTCCTGCCTAAAGTATCCAACCAGTTTAAATATTTTCTCATCAGAAGAACTTCTAAGACCCAGTCTGCAGAGGGGCATGAAAGGAGAAGTTGTCCCTGGATAATTTTGCCAAAATTCAACCAAAGACCTGAGCTTCCAACAGAGAAGCAATATCTCTTTTTAGAGGAAAGATTACAGAATAGTCATTCAACCTTTAGGGTCACTATCTATCCATAATTCATGAAAGCTGTGATGAAAGTCTGAGCCAAAGATCCTCAATTAAAAAAAGAAAAAGAGGATGTGCTGGTAATTAGAATGGGGAAGCCTGGGGAAATTTTCCAGCACCGGTTTTTTTTTTTTTTTTATTGGCATCTGGATTTTTGGGGAGGGGACAGTGAATACTGAAGATGATGGGGAGCACAAACAAAAACTGATTAGGATCAGACAAATTTGTTGTATATGCACATTTTATACAGAGATATCTATTTTGCACCTTCCAAAAGAGGTAATGGAATGGAGCAGGCCTTGCCTTGGAACTTCACGTCAAAGAAGAGAAATGCACTTGAAAGATGAAAAGTGCAGGAATGAAAAATGATTCCTGGAAAAATTTCCTGCCCCTGCATTATGGATTCATGCCATTCTGATATCTGGTCTTGCTTTTGTGGATTCCTTGTATTGTCAAGAGGCTGAACTAGATGACCAAGTCTACAATCCAGTGATGCTACAACTTGGCTATAGGGGAGAAAGGGAGGATTGAGCCTTGTGTGTGAAACTGGTATTATGGGGGTGGGGTGGGGGATGAGCACTTATGGAAAGTAGAAAGGACCAGAAGTATGAAAGAACTCAGTCTTGTTTATATTAAGCCAAACTATTTCACAACTAGCTCAGTTTATTATGTGCCAGTTTGAAAAGAACTGGGGAACAATTTTAACATCACTTAGTCCATCACATGTTTTTAGAATATGTTCCCATTACCTTCTTATGGCCAAGATCATACATGGTTGAGCACAGTGTAAGAGTTCTGCTTGAGAAACTCTACCATAGCTCCCCCATCTCTGCTCAAGAACTCAGCAAAGCATTGTGATAGCACTTCCCATGGCCATTCTGTTGCTATTGAACAGTGGAGCCATGACACTGTAGCCACACCCAAACAAAGGCCATCTTCTTCTGAGATCCACTGGAGTCTTCTGAAGTTCTCAGCATCAATCTGTATCTGGCTATGGTGGCATAACCAGTTGCTTATCTGATTTCTTCCATTTTCCACTAGCAATGGGAGGGCCATGTGGGGGGCTTCTATTGTGGTGAAACAGTGAGTGCAGGAGCAGGTTGGGCGTTGCAGAGAGAGGAAAACAAACCCAACCTTCACAATGACCAAAACTAATTAAAACAAAAAATAAAAATGCAAGGGTGAGGTGGAATCCTGGCTTATATGTGGTAGCTATGGGAAGAAAACCTAGTGTGTGATGACTTCTAGCTATTTTGCTGTGCAGTGGGAAAGCCATATGAAATGACATGCTAGTTTCATCCATTGAGATTCTCCTTCTAAACCTGATGTAGCTTCTCCTTCTGTTAAAAAAAAAATAAAACAAAATTTTCAGAGAAGACACTGGCTATTTCCACACTCTGCAACATTTGGGGAGTTAGGACAGGAGGAATGGCAATGTAGAGAACCAATATTATGCAGTGGTTTGAACGTTGGACTAGGATTCTAGGGTTTGAATATCCTAAGCCATGGCATATCACAATAAAATGGTAGCGAAAGCACCTTTCGAGTTGGCAAGGCAGCTTTTCTTTCCTCGCAAAGATTTTGTTGCTTTCCCCCTACAGCTGCTAGGCACCACTCAAAGAAGTGGCTTTGCTGGTCTAATGGGTTTCGATGCTAGGAGAAGTGACCCAACAGGATTCTGGCTGGATTCTGGCCAGATTTTGTACAGTCTCACACTCTTATCTTTGTAGCCCTATCCTATGCTTCTTTTTACTAACTACTTTCAAGTAGGAACAATATACTTGAACCGGCATATATTCTATTAATGAGACAAGCATACCATTTCATTGCAGCTGTACATGGTTGTGTAGGGAAGCAGCCTTTGTTAGTCAGCAATAAGTCTTATTATTCCATTTTCTTTTTAAGAGTATTCATCACATGAGGAAGGGGAGAACCAATATGCCAATAACCTTCAAAATAAAGGCAAATTTCAATATGCTTTTGCAAGCAAAATTATTGTGGGTTTTCTAATGATACATTATATATAATTCTCTCTCTCTCTCTCTCTCTCTCTCTCTCTCTCTCTCCACCAACCCCACACACACACACACACACACACAATTACATACTCACATACAAATAAATATATATATAATTTTAGAAAAAGAAAGGAACACAACAACCCTGTTTTTGAATCATAGCTTTCAGGCTTCCTTTAAACAATGTGGAGTTGCTTAATGTTTAATTTATTCAGAAATGAAAAGAATTCTGCACAAAAGGCCGACTTCTTAGCATAATGGAAGCATAGAAACTACAGATGTCTAAGCAATAGTTGTAAAATCCTGCAATTTCTCTGTCCTCCAAGTAAACACAGTGTACATGAGTTCTATTGTGGCAACTGTCAACCATCAGATGCAGTGCTGACATCTTGCGAAGACTGTTTCCTTGTATTAGCAACCCAATTACAGCTTTTTGAACTGGATAAGCAGAAGCACATCTGATGGCAACACAAGCAGCATAACCAGCCCACACTATACTTTTGCTATGGTTAACCTTTTTTATTCCTGTTTAAGAGGAACCAAAAGCAGGAATGAAAATATAGGAACAGATAGCTCTTGTGACAACACCTGGTTTCCATGTCTGTGAAATATGTGTTAATCTACTTTGAGTTTAGTCTCAGTGTTAAGGAAGATATCCCAGGTGATAAGCCCCATCACCAAAATTAGCTTAGCACTTTGGATAGTTCCTTTAAAATTCAGGCTAAAACACAGAGAAGATTCGCTATCCCAGTCATCACTGGATTGATTAGATAGATGTGGAAGCCGCTGGTGGCTTTGTCAGGTTGGCACAGTACCTGCATTCTGCACAGGTAAAGCCCCCAAACCAACCAGCATAGCCATTCAGTGCTTCGGAGTGAGCAGGCAGGATCAGAGAAGCACCTGGCACCCCCCACCCAGCTGGATGTGATGGGAATAGAAACCTTTTGCATGCTCAGAATTCACTGCTAGTTAGGTTGCATGATTACTGTAAGATTAGGGGCAAAACCAAAGATAATTTCCTGTTTGTTCACATCCACTTTCTTCCTCTTGCACATAAGCATACTTTTTTCCTGGGGCCCTTGTCTTTCTGTTTACTCTCCCTTCTTTCTTTTCTGCCCACCTTCCTGGAAACATGTGGCCAGGAGTACTCCAGAAGAGACACTCTAATGAAAGCATGTAATATTGTAATTGCTTATTTTTTTTCTTTAAGAACACGAAGTTGTGTGGCTTATGCACAAGTATCAGTAAGTGAACTACTTTTATATACTTTTTAAACAAAACTGAGTTTGTGTTTACTTCTCAGCTAGGGTTAAGTGTGTGAGGAGCATTAAGGGGGTTTGGTAAACTGTTCAAACCTCTGTTAGCGTACTAATTGCTACGTAGAGAAATTCACCAAATCTCTCACATTTCCCAGTAGGAGGCACACTGGTTACTGAAGTAATGAGGCCACCAGAAGATAGCCACAGATCTCAGTGCTGATGTTGGCCTTGTGACTCATAGGATCATAGAATCATAGAATTGAAAGAGATGACAGGGGCCACCCAGTCCAACCCCCTGCTAAGCAGGAACATCCATCAAAACATTCCCAGCAGATGGCCATCCAGCCTCTGCTTATAAACCTCCAAAGAAGGAGACTCCACCACACTCCAAGGCACCATATTCCACTGCCGGACAGCTCTGACCATCAGGAAGTTCTTCCTGAGGTTCACGTGGAATCTTCTTTCCTGCAGCTTGAATCCACTGTCCCAATTTCTGGAGCAGCAGAAAACAAGCCCGCTCCCTCCTCAACATGACATCCCTTCAAATATTTAAAGATGGATATCATGTTTCCTCTTAATCTTCTCTTCTGCAGACTAAACATACCCAGCCCCCTAAGCCATTCCTCAGAGGGCATGGCTTCCAGACCCTTCACCATTTTGGTCACCCTCCTCTGGAAATATTCCAGCTTGTCGATATCCTTCTTGAATTGAGGTGCCCAGAACTGGACATAGTATTCCGAATGAGGTCTAACCAATGCAGAATAGACCATTACCTCCCTTGATCTAGACACCATACTCCTATTGGTGGGTAACCAGACCTTCCCTGACCCTACTTGCTTTCTTTGAAGCACAGAGTTGCCATGTGAGGTTACTTTGGACCTCTACAATAAGGCAGGGGTGGTGGTATAGGGTATAGCACAGTGTAGGTCTCCATGCACGTGTAGGTCTGCTATGCTGAAGGGATGTTGAACTGAGACTAAGAATGTTGCACGGAACAAGATTCATCTTTATGTGATTGTAAGTCAGTTTATGATCAGGTAAATACCTAACAGGATGTCAGCCGCTGCTGTAGGAATGCTACCAGTGATCTTACAGACATAGGAGAAGGCCTATCAGAGTGTGCTTAGGGCTCTCTCAGGCCTTGAGCTGGTCTGGAGCATAAGTTTTGGCTGGAATCTACTGAGCCAAAGAACTCTAAAAGAGTAGAAAGGTTTTAGAATTGACATTGCAAAGGGCCCTTTCACACAACACAATCATTGTACTTCACCTACCCATATTTGCCAGAGTATAAGACACACCTGTGTATAAGAAGCATCCCATTTATACACTGGTAAATACATTTATACAGCAGCAAATATCTCATATTCCTCCCACTTCAATCAACAGGCACAATCACAGGAGTAATTACACTATTGTGGGATTAACACCGTAGATTGCACTGTGCCCTGAATAAATAGGGAAATTGGATGGCAAGACTCATACACACTGGCATATAAGACACACCCCATTTTCAAACAGTATTGTTTGGGGGAAAAGTGAGTCTTATATGCCAGCAAATACAGTAACTGTAGTGTCTGAACCCTATAAAATCATGAGGTCTGTAGTTTGTTAAGGTGCTAGAGCCTTCTGGGTGTGAATGCTGAACACCCCTCTCCAAACTGCAAATTCCAAGATTCAACAGGGTGAAACCACAGCATTTAAAGTGGAATCATTGTGCCATAACTATGTAATGTGAAATGGCCTGAGGTCAAGGTTCCCTGCACCTTCTTGGTCTGCTATATCTCATATTCCTCCCACTTCAATCAACAGGCACGATCACAGCAGTATAATTACATTACTGTGGGATTAACACTGTAGATTGCGTTGTGCCCTGAACAAATAGGGAAATTGGATGGCAAGACTCATACAATACTCCTTTATACTACTTTGCTAGAATCATCCTAGATAAATTGTTGTGGCCAAGGGATGCTTGCGGCTTAGTTCACCACCCTCCTGCTATTTGTGCTAGTTATGTAGGAAACAATTAGACAGTGTCTCCATCCTTTGGACGCCTTAATGCCAGTACAAATTAAAGCCCACCGTTAAGAATGCTCATTCTCTCTGTCAAATCCTGTGCAGAAGCATGACTTGCTGCACTCGAGGCGTAATGGTGCTTCAGCCTCTGCACATAAAGATCAATATTAATTAGAGGGAGATCAAAACATTTCTCCATGTTGTATCTGGATGCCTTTCCCAACTGGAGAGATGGTCTCTGTTAAGTGCAAAAGCTAGGCAGCATCTGCTATGTTTTACATGGAACTCAGACTACATGGAAGAATGCCTTCTGACACCTGGGATGGTCTTTCTGTGCCTTCCAAACAAAGGGTTTAAACATTTTATACCTTGAAAGAACTGGAAGGGGGCACAAGTTCACTAAGTCCATGGACTCCAGGGAACAATCTTTCACATAGAGTCAGCCATCCACACCAGGCAAAACAAGAAGCCTCACAGCACAGAAGAAGAGCAGCTCCCAATCTTCTACTCCTGTTTCGACTACACTGTACCCAGAGCTATAAACCTATTAAGAGCTGAATCTCTATGAGAGCCCAAAACTAGAAATACCTTTGCTGAAATGGGCCTAATCCACATAATATTTTAAATGCTTCTGTCTCATGAAAAAGGATGAGGCTAGGGCTCAGTGAGCCAAAAGTATCCAATTCTTTTGGTAAGACAAGTGACTAACTTCTGCTGGCTGAAAGCTAATGGTCAAAACTGGAATGTAAAATGACTATTTTGTCCCATGCATGCAAAGACAAACAATTACGATGGATGCCTCTAATCTGGGAGAAAACAAATATTCCCTCCACAGTATTTCCCCTCTATTTGACTGTCCTGAAGTGTTGTGGAGACATTATTCTGCAGAGAAAAACACATGAGGTTTTTGTGTACACAAAAGACCCTTGCTTCTGTTTGTTTGTTGGTTTTACATAAAATGGACTTCCTCTGCAGGGAACAATGTTTACTGTGCAAGAAACCCATTTTCTGCAGAGAAAACATCAGGGATTGTTACACAGAATGTTCAGAGGTCTATTCATAGAATAATAAGAGTACTAGAGTTGGAAGGGACTGCAAAGGCTATCTAGTCCAACCCCTGCTATGCAGGAAAACACACCTAAAAATGTCCATTCAACCTCAGCTTCAACCACCCTCGAGGGAGGTCTGTTCCACTGTTGAAAAGCGATGATGATGATGATGATGATGATGATGATGATGATGATGATGGTGGTGATGGTAATGATGTTCTCAGTGTTTAGGTATAACCCCTTTTCTTGTAACTTGAATCCATTGGTTTGTGTTCTAGTCTCTGCAGCAGCAGGAAACAAGCTTGATCCATCTTCAACATGTCATCCCCTTCAGTATTTAAAGATCGCTATCATACCAGCTCTCAGTTCTCTTCTGCCCCATGAGGTTTCCCAAGAATTGAGAAACCTGGGAACAAATAATTATGAGCACTACTGTACATTGTTCAGAGATCTTGCACTATATGGTGGGTTAGAAACACTGCTTTTTTTTAAAAAAAAAAAAAAGTATCAAAATGATTAGCTTTTTTAAGCTTTTCTATTATCTATGCAAACAGAACAAGGAGGCTGCATCATCATAAAGCCAGAATCCCAGCAGGGAGAACATGGTTAATTCCTGGATCTCCTTAACTGCCCTCTTTCCTTCTACTGTACAATCAAGTGAATATCTAGTCAAGGACCAAGGAAAAGTTCCAATGGCTTCTGCTTCTGTCACTGGGCAGAGAGACTGAAGCCATTTCCACTCTACACTGTTATAGTGTTATTATTCCACTTTTAACATCCTGTGGAATTCTGGAGTTTGTAGTTTATTGAGGCCAAAGGGCTCTCTGGCTGAGAATTCTAAATGCCCTTCCCTAAACTGCAAACCCCAGGATTCCATAGGATGTCAAAAGTGGAATAGTAGCACTATACTAGTGTAGGACAGAAATAGCCTAAGGGCCTTATCACACTATACTGTTATAGCACTTTTATTCTGCTTGAACTGACATGGCAATATCACATGGAATCATGGGATTTTCAATTTAGTAAGAGGCATTTAGAATTCTTAGCCAAAGAAGCAATGGCAGACCTTGGAGTGTGTGGAGGGGGGATGTGAGCAGAGCTACGGCATGAGGGGGCATGGCTACGGCATGCGAGGGCACGGCTATAAGGGAACGGGACTGGGGCTACGTGACATGGGGCGGGACTATGGTGCATGAGGCTGGGCTACAGTGTGTGGGGCGTGGTTACGGCACAGAGGTGGGGCTACAATGGATGGGGGCAGGGCTACAGCGCAAGGGGGTGGGCAGGCAAGGAGTTGCAGCATCCTCCAAAAATTGCTGCCGGGAATGCACTGTCCCCATCACCCACCCATCCTTATGCAACTGCAGAGAAGTTCCAGTGCTTCACTAAACTACAAACTCCAGAATTCCACAGGGTGGACCCAGTGCAGTTAAAATGGAATAATAGTGCTATAACAGTGTAGCATGATAAGGCCCTGAGTCTAAAAGAATAGCTGCAGAAAATGGCTACCAAAATGGGCAAGAGATTGGAGCAACTCTCCCACAGTTATAACATCTGGATTAGCTTATAAGAAGGATGGAAATTCTACATCTTTTGAAAGTCTTGTCCAACACAATCATATATAAGCCTCCTCAATAGTAAGTCCCACAAAGGTCAGAGACTTGATGGGGACCTGAATCCAATCCTAGTGAATGAGGACCTGTAGGAGCTAAAGTAGACCCATGTCTGGTTGCACAATGTTAATTTTGAAAAACCACTTTCTGCACTACAAATTAAACTGCAAAAACATACTTTGAAAACCTTTTCTTCCATCTGAAGTAATTATGGCCCACAATAATGAACCCTTTTTTTGAAGTTTTAATGCCATTAGCTGTCATCTTTCCATGTTTCAGCTCTCTTAATTCAGTCTTCATAAGCACTGATAATAGCTATAACCAATATTTCTTTGTAGATTGCAAATAACTGCTAAAATGCTTCAGACAGACTTGCTGGAGACCAAGTCATCAGAAATATGTGATTAGAAACAGGACTGGCTGTTGTGAGCAGAAATAACATTTAGCGTAAAAAGAAAAAGAAATCTTAAAAGAACATCCCTGACGTACTTTGGAGGGGGGATCAAAATAGCTATTATTACCTCTGTTGGCCTCTTTCCTGCCATTGAAAAAGAAGCACATAGACACAGAGACAAGCGTACATGAGAGCTTTGTTCCATCCCACTTCTTTATTGTTCCTTCCATTCCTTCTGCTCTGAACTCTGACGCTGAATTCTGGGGTAACTCAGGGGGTGTCCTTAATCTAGTATTGAATGAGCATATAGAACTCCAGTTTGAAAAGCTGCATATATGCAACATTAACTAACTTTAGCAATGCTGTTGAGATTGCTGTAGCAGTGATCAGTTTCAAAATAAGACAAACAGCAACAAGAAAGGAAAGGATAGCAGACCTGGCAGATAGACCCCTTTAGCCATGCATTTTTTAAAAAAAATACAGAATATAAGCAGCTCTACAAAAATACAGGTGCCCCTGAGAGATGTGCAAAAAGTGCACAATGGGGTTTTGACCTGACTTGCCCACCTCTTCCCAGTGGAATGGAAGTAGTAGTGCTGTCACCAAGCCCTTTCTTGGAGGTCCAACCCCTCTTTCCTTTTCTGAGTTCTGGAGAATGTAAGGGTTCAACATTCTCCTCATTTTTCCCTTATGTTTTCTGGGAGAAAGAAAAAAAAATATTTTACATGTTCCTGGTCGACCTTCCCATGGAGATGTGTGACTAGAGCTTCCCACTCTCCCTTAAGGAACAAAGTAGGCTTTTTATAAGTACAAATTCTTTAATAAAAAAAACAAAGTAGAAAAACAGTATACTAAGAGTTGGCAGGAGATAGATCAAACAACTCAACTAGCTTAAAACACCGGCTTTCTGCATTCCTTCCCTCTGGTTGCAAGAAGAAGGACCAAACCCATAGACACAGGCATAAAGAAAAGAAAAATTATTCTCTAACTGTAGGTTGCCTTCCCCAGACCTCAATTCCCAAAACAACTGAAATCTAACACATCTGGCTAGATGGCCCCTGGTTTCCTTATAACCCCTTCCTGGGATTCCATTCCTTGCTCCAACACGGATTAGTTAGCTGCATCCTACCCCACATAACCCTACCTGCTTCTTCATCCCAGAAGACTTCAATTCTCCTTCTTCTCACCTCCCATTGGCTAAAAGGTGTCAGACGGCAAAAGCGATTAATGACAAGCTAGGAGAGGCCACAGCAGTTTGTTTTTGCCTGAGCCTACTGGGAAAAGCAAGATACCTTCCCATCTCCTTCCTTTTCTCCTGCTGAATTAATTGAGTGCAGACCACATTTTGCACTCAATTTGCAGCAATGGAAGTAAGATGAAGACAAAAGGAGAAAGTGGGAGGGAGAGAAAGAAACTGGACATTTTAAAAGCAGCTGGAAATATGGGACAACAGCTATTAATCAGCATTGTCCCAGCCAAATGAGGACAGCTGGAGGGTATGGTAAAACCAGATACAGCTAAAAAGATAGAAGTTTTAAACTATTGATAGAATGAGGGCCATACAAAATTTTAATTTAAAAGCACGGTTTTAAAAACAGTACCGCACTAAAACAGAAAACTCATTATATAAAGCAATCTTTTCCCAAATGTCTACTGGAATAGCAAGATATTCTACCTAAGAACAGCAAGTAACCTAGTTTCCCTAGGAAGGAATTTCCAGGGTCTAGGCGCAGTCATGGAGAAGGCCCTCTCCACCATGCCCACCAAATTTGCTCGTGAAAGCGGTGGGATTGACAGAAGTGCCTCCCACAAAGATCGTAGAGTTCGAGAAGATTCACATATGAAGATGTAGCACTTCAAGATGGCCTCAACCTGAGCCTCTGAAGTCTAGGAACTTTGAGGCTACGGCACAAAAGTTGAAAATACAGAAGCAGGTTTGTTCTCTACATCGTCCCATATATAGAACTGCAATTCATGCAAATGCTAATTTTAAAAAATGAAGTTCTGTTCTGTTTAAAAAAAAAAAGGAAAGGAAAAAAAGCAGGCATCACTGGGATTGAAAGGCATGCTTATTGTTTGGCAGCAGTTTGTTCTTTCCTGTGCAGAATATCAAGATACAGTCTACTGCACTGAAAGCCTCCAGCTTTCCAAAAAAAGAAGTGGGGGTAGAAAGATTGGGGAGAAGATTACAAAAGCGCTTGCCAATAAATCACAACTGTTTTACCATATGCCACTCTGTTCTGCCAAGCATCACCAGCCTGGGCTACTTTTAAGCAAATTTCATTATAGTCTAGCTCAGAGCAATGCTCATTAAAAAATATTACTGAAAAAATGTCAAGTTGTTTTTATAAGTGAGGACTGGAGGTGGCGGAGGAGGAGAAAGGGAAAGAAAGAGACAGAGACTTTGTTTTCAGCCTGCTTGTATTTATTGAAAACTGATTTTTTATGGGAGACTAATCTCACACTTACATCTATTTTCTGGAGTTGTCAGCATCACTTCTGGGAAGGTGAGGGATGTCGTGAGTATAGCTCTAGTTGTCTGCTGCTGATATGAATGACTTTTAAAGGAGAGATAAGGAAACTCATTTGGTTCATACTTTGCTGTGAACAGGCTGAATCTGCCATTCTTGAACTAATATGCAAACCATAATTGCAGTATTCACACTTCTTTCAATTTTTGCAATGAAGCTCTTTTATATATGCATTAACATGCATATATAGTCAGCCCTCCACATTTGCAGGTTTCACTTTGGTGGATTTGATTATTCATGGATTATTTGCTGTCACCTCTGCTACCTCTCTATGCCATTTCTTAATCGGACTGTAAACCTCATGAGACTAAGAAACTGCAAACAAGGCTTGTAAGTCCCTATTAAAAATGGTGTGGGGCAGCAGTGGAGGTGGCAGTAAGCCCCACCACCCACCCACTTCTGCCTTGCGAAAGAACCCTGATGCCTCAAAGGAATCCATGGTGGGTTGAATATGGTGACCATCCTTTTTGTGTGTTAAATATGGTTTGGGAGGGCCTAGAGTTATTCATGGGTGTTTTTTTTTCACTTTCACAGGGGTTCTGTGCCCCTAACCCTAGCAAATGTGGAGGGATGACTGTATTAAGAACAAACATACACGCTGGTGAAAACAATATACAAAAATGCATTATATTTGGAGAAATTGCTTGCAAAGGTATTAACTCGGCAAAACTGCATACAAAAATCAATTATTAATTTGCATGAAAAGGTGCATAGATTTTCAAGAACTTCAGTGAAATTCAATGAAATGAACATTAGTTTGTAAAAATGGGGAAATGAGAGAAATAAAACCTGATAGATCTGTCCATTCCTATTTTCAAGTCTCTTGCTCCCTAATGTGGCATCAACATGGTAGCCACCAAGCCGCTCAGAAGCCTTTTTCTTCATTTCCTTTTGTTGACTATTGTTTTATTTAACAGTTTCATCTTCCTAAATGGAAGGAATTTGCAGGAACAGGGTATGTCTTTTTACAGTGTTAAAGCAGTGGGTACAGAGGGTATTTCTGAAGCATGTGTATAAGTATGTGTGTGAACATGCCTTCAAGTCACCTGCTGACTTATGATGACCCCATGAATTTTATTGGGATTTTTTAGACAAGGAACACTGACAGGTTGTTTTGCCAGTTTCTTCCTCTAAAATATAGCCTACAACACCTGGTATTCATTGGTGATGTCCCATCCAATGAGGGCTGACCCTGCTTAACTTCCACGATCAGATGGGATCTGGTGCCCTTAGGACATTTAGATCCCCTCATTTCATAGAATCAGAGAATCATAGAATCCTAGAGTTGGGAGAGATCCCGGGGGCCATCGAGTCCAACCCCCTGCTATGCAGGAACACCCATCAAAGCATTCGCAACAGATGGCCATCCAGCCTCTGCTTAAAAACCTCCAAAAAGGAGACTCAACCACACTCTGAGGCAGCATATTTCACTGCTGGACAGCTCTGACCATCAGGAAGTTCTTCCTGAGGTTCAGGTGGAATCTCCTTTCCTGCAGCTTGAATCCATTGCTCCTTGTCCTCGTCTCTGGAGCAGTGGAGAACAAGCCTGCTCCCTCCTCAACATGACATCCCTTCAAATATTTAAACATGGCTATCATGTCCCCTCTTAACCTTCTCTTTTGCATACCCAGATCCCTAAGGCATTCTTCATAGGCATGGCTTCCAGACCCTTCACCATTTTGGTCGACCTCCTCTGGGTAATACCTGTTTGCAGAATGGATACTGAATATGATAGACCTAAGATATTAGGACTGTTGATGCTAAGGAATAGTACATTGGCAGATGACACCAAATTAGGAGTGGCAGTTAATACCCTACAGTCAGAGTGTATTGGTTTGAGCAATGGACTACAGTCATAGAGAACAGGGTTAGATTCCCCACTCGGCCACCATTGGGAAACCCATAGGGTAACCTTGGATGTGTCAGACACTGTCAGCCCCAGAAAACCCTGAGATAGGTTCACCTTAGGGTTGCCATTAGTCAGAAATGACCTGAAGGCACACCACCACCACCACAACAACAACAACGATGACAAGAACAAGCTAATACTCTAGAGGATAGGATTGGGATTCCAAATGACCTTAACAGATTGGAGAGTTGGGCTAAAGCTAACCAAAATGAATTTCAATAGGAGCAAATGTAACATTTAGGCAGAAAACAAGTGACATGCACAAATGTAGGATGGATTTCACTTGACTTGAAAGCAGGACACGTGAAAGCTATATAAAGATCTCAGTAAACCACAAGTGAACATGACTGAACAGCATTGATGCAGTGGTCAAAAACACCAACACAAAGCTATGCTGCATCAATAAGGGCATAGTGCCCAGCTCAAGGAAAATAATAATGCCACTCCATTCAGCTGTTGTCAGACCTCATCTGGAATACTGTAGATATTGACAAGCTCAAATGTTTTCAGAGAAGAATGACCAAGAAGGTCAAAGGTGTGGAATGGCTTAAGGAGCTGGATATGTTTAACTTGAGAAGAGAAGATTGAGAGATGATATGTTAGCCATTTAAAAATATCTGAAGTTAGGGCATGGTAGAAGCAAGCTTGTTTTCTGGTGTTCCAGAGATTGGAACAGAAACCAGTGAATTCAAATTACAAACCAAAGGAGTCAAATTCCACCTAAATATTAGGAAGAGCTTATTTACTGAATGAACTGTTCCATATTGGAATAGATTGCCTGAAAGTGGGTTGACTCTCTTTCTTTAGAAGTCTTTAAACAGAGTTTGGATTGCCATTTCCCAGGAGTGCTTTAGTTTTGTACTAATGCATGGCATAGAGTTGGACTAGACAACCCTTGCCAATTGCCCTATGGGGATAGACTTAGAGAGCTGGGTATGTTTAGTCTGCAGAAGAGAAGGTTAATAGGGGACATGATAGCCATGTTTAAATATTTGAAGGGATGCCATGTAGAGGAAGGAGAGGGCTTGTTTTCTGCTGCTTCAGAGACCAGGACAAGGAGCAATGGATTCAAGCTGCAGGAAAGGAGATTCCACCTGAACCTCAGGAAGAACTTCCTGACAGTCAGGGCTGTCCAGCAGTGGAATATGCTGCCTGGGAGTGTAGTGGAGTCTCCTTCTTTGGAGGTTTTTAAGCAGAGGCTAGATGGCCATCTGTTGGGAGTGCTTTGAGGGTGTTCCTGCATGGCAAGGGGTTGGACGGGATGGCCTGTGTGGTCTCTTCCAACTCTACATTTCTATGATTCTATGATTCTACCATTTTATGATTCTAACCCACAAAAGCCATTGGACAGGCTTCTCCAGCTAGTTCCAGGAAAATCAAGTGGTCTCCACTGCTCATTATGAGCAACCAAATTACATACAAGTAAAGAGATAGCACACTATCAATACACAGAGTGCCATATTCGAGCTGGAGAATCCTGGTTTTAAATTCTCACCCCCATTATGAGCCTCACTGGGTGATGTTATGCCAATCACTGTCTCTCAACATAAGCTCCCACAAAAGATTGGTCTAAGGCAGTAGTGGGAATTATGTTGCCCCTCAAATATTGTTGGACTACATGCCACAGCATCCCCAGCTGACTTAACCAATATTAAGAAATGCTGGAGAGAGCCAGCATGAAATAGTGGTTTGAGCATTGGACTATGAACCTAGAGACCATGGTTCGACTCCCCTCTCAGCCATGGAAAACCACTGGGTGACCTAGAGCACATCACACACCGTCAACCCCAGAAAACCCTGTGATAGTTCACCTTAGGGTTGCCCTAAGTTAGAAATGATTTGAAGGCACACAATAATAACAAGAACAATAAGAACTGAGGTGCAATCCAACAGCAACTGAAGTGCAACATGATTCCTTTTCCTGGTATGAAACGTTTATGGAGGCCATCCTGAAAAAATACAAATAATGGTAACTCTCCTTTACTAGATTGGACATAACAGTATTCTCATTGCTCCACTGCTTCTAAATGTTTTTATGCCCTCTCAAATATCTTTACCAACATCACATGGCTGACACTGTGTTTTTTTGTTTGTTTTTTTTAAAAAACATAAATAGGTCCCAGATAAAGATGTTCTTATTTAATGAACATACTTTAGTGAGTTTTGTTTGTTTCTTCCTTTAGATTCTTTTGGGTATTTTAAAAATCTACTGTGGCCTTATTTATATTTGCCTTATTTATACTTTAAATCCCTTGTTTTTTAAAAAAATATCAACCAGTTTTCTACAGCAGTAGAAGTCAGCCTTTGGCCATTTCCGCACGGGGCGAGGGAATCGCCCCGTGCCAGTACTTACCGGACCTTTGGGCTCAAAGCTTGGGTCCAGGCTGGTCTGGAGCAGTGCATGGCCGCTGCTCCGCACTGCTCCGGGGATGAAAATGGCGGCTTCCGGTTGGTGGAGGCTCCTCTCTGGAGGACGCTCTGCACCATTTCTTTAAGCCCATGCAGAAATGGCCTTTGACCTCCCAGTCTTTTGGATTTTTACTCCCCAAATTCCTTACCAGTAGACACAGATATGGTTTCTGAAAGTTCAAGTCCAAAACATCTGGAGGTCAAAGGCCTAAGAACCATTGTACTACATCATTTCTGATCATTTTCCTTCTGATTTCTTTCTGCCTTTTCCTTATGCATTGGTATAGTTTGCTTATTTCAAGATATCTTGTGTTCTGGTGAGTCAGTAATTGCTCAGTGGTTGTCAACAATAAAAACTCTTACAAGAGTAGAGGGTTTGTCCAGCAGTCAGGAAATGAATCTCAAGTTAGATATTCAGGTATCCTGACTCTTGCCATAAGCTTTGACTCTTTTTTCCAGTTGGGGACTTTTCCATATTCTATAGTTTTAGGACTATGATTCTACTTTAACAGACATTGCCATATACTACGGAATCCTGGGGTTTGTAGTTCGAGGAGCACTCGTATAGGGATGGGGGACGATGGGGTGGTTTGCCCCTGGCGGCAATGTTTTTGGAGTGTTCCAGCTCATGGCCATGCCCCTGCATGCCACGGCCATGGCCCCTGTGCACCGTGGCCACATCCCCACGCACCGTGGACACACCCCACGCACTGTGAACATATCCCTGCACTGTAGCCCCACCCCCTGCAGTCCCCCTTCCACACACTCCAAGCTTTGCCAATGTTGAGGAGACATTATAGAAAGCCAGTGTGGTGTAGACAGCTTCACCTTAGGGTTGCTGTAAGTCAGAAATTACTTGAAGGTACATAACAACACCACCAATAACAGAGGCATTAGAACTTTCCGGCGGAAAATTTTAAATCCTGTTCTCTAAATGGCATATTCCACTATTCCATGGAATGTTGTCCTGTCAGTTATATTGGAATCACAGCACTCTAACTCTGTAGTTATCAGTACTGTAGATCAGCAGACCTCTAAAGATGTGTAGAGCAAATAGAAGTGAACTTTCACTTATCATAAATTATCTCCTTTGTGCAGGAGTGTAATTACTAAATATTTACCGAGAAGAAATTAACAACAAACACGCAAATAGACAATATACCAATTACATTTAAATCTTCCAGAAACATTCAATAGCTTTAGATGTTTCCTGTTTGGAAATGGGTAAGAAAATATTGCCTATATAAACAGGTTCGTTGCAGGGTTAATTGAGGTTTGCAACATCATGAATCATGTAAACCAATATGCAAATGACATACTATTTGAATACCTCCCCATCCCACTGATGGATAGTTCCTCTGAGGGAACCGTTTTAAGACAATCAAGATGACTGGACAGTTCAGAAATGGGATGCAACAATGCCCTTGAAAAATATGGTCTCACCATGCTGTCTAATTGCTTCCACGCTGCTATTTACAGTGGCTCCTCATCCATAATGAAGTCCAAATAATTAAGCATTACAGTATTCTTCCTCTAGAGTTATCCGGATATTACTGAAGATGCAGGCCTCATCTGTTTCCCAAATCTCTCTCTCTGTTTTTTAAAAGTCCTGGATCTGCTGATTAGGATTCTATTTCTCAATTTATCATCGTATTAATTTCCATATAAGAACAAAAGGAAAATCAATATGCATGCTCTTCTAAATATTGGGGGAAAGGTAGGAACACAGCCCTCAGTGGCAAACAAAATAAAAATAAAAACCTGAACAGCCATCCCAGCTGTTTTAAGCATACGGCAGATAAATTTGAGCATGACATGGCACACCTTTAAAGCACTCTACAATGATAATGTGAAGAAGAGAATAGTTGATACTGGAGCAAGGAAACAGCCCACCACTATGGCTCTCAGCAATATTAGACTGAGAATTAAGCACGTGTTATAACAGAGCTGTTGTTACATTGAAGGCTGACCAAAATGTGTCCCAATGAATCATCATCTGGGATGGTTGATGGGTCAAGACCTCTGCATAACATCAATCTAAATCATCCAGCATGAGCTGAGAATATGGCTTAGATATCTTTGCACCATAATAGATGATACTGGGTGAACTAAGCACACAAGGATGCCTAATGCTAATTTAACCAATTGTTCCAACTTGCTCAGCTGTCCTTTTTGGCTGGCTGCAGGTGTCCAAGGCATTAGCCTAGGGATGGGCCAACCGAATCCTCGAATCTTCGAAGCCTCGAATCCTGGCTAAGGATTCGAGATTCCTGAATCCGAATCCCTGTGCCAAAATAGACAAACCGAATCTTTTGAATCTGCCAACTAAATAGATTGTTGGAGATGGGGACACCTGAAAACTAGGGAGACCAGGATGCCTGAAAACCTGGGAGACCATACATACAAGAGAAGATAGTAAGTAGGTGAGGCTTTCCCTTCGAGTAATAATGGCCTTTGCTAACAATTTCACAAATTACATCTGGGGTTGTGTTCTAAGATATTCATATTGAACATTTAATATTTACGTTCAGTACTTGATTGGAAGCTACAGGCTTGAGATTTCAAGGACAGCTGAAACATTCCTTTGCAGAGCTCCCTTGCAAACCACTTTCAGACACAATTCTGGGGTTTGGAGTTTTATAAGGTGTCACAGCCTTCTCTGCCAAAGGGTTCTGGTGCATCATCAAACTACAAACCCCAGGATGCCAGAAGGAGCTATGCAAAGAAAAGCCAGTTTTGACCTAGATTAGCTCTCTACTGTAGTATGTGGCCCTGTTTACACAGGCAGGAAAATGTGGCATTAATCCACATTTTCCTACCTGTGTACAAAGGGCCTTCATGTCATTTTCAATCTGGGGAGATCCTGAGGCAAAACTAGGACAATGGTCCTGGCCAGATTTCTTCAGAGGGAGGCTTGCCTTTGCCGAGGCTTTTGCTAAGGCTGAGAAAGTGTGTCTTTCCCAAGATTATCCTTCTTTCCCTTGCTTTTTAAACTCTTTTTTAAAAAAGGATTCACGAGATTTGTGGATTCCCAGAACTTTCCAAGGATTCGGATCTGGATTCGGAAAATTCTGGATTCATCCCATCCCTACATTATCCTTATCCCAATGTTGTTATTTTGGCTGCTGCGGTGATTGTTGTGTGTGCCTTCACATCATTTCTGATTTACGGTGACCCTATGCAAACCTATCACATGCCTTTCTTGGAAAGATTTGTTCAGAGCAGAGTTGTTATTGCCTTCCTCTAAGGCTGAGAGAGTATGACTTGCCCAAAGATATCCAGTCTGTTTCGTTGGATAAGTGGGGATTCAGAGCCTGATCTCTTGGAATCTAGTTCAACACTCAAATCACTACACCTTGCTGGCTCCCCATCTGAAATACCTGATATAACTTTAGGTATATCATAGATAAAATATAAGACTATCTGCATGTAGATTGTGTATTCCACTACAGAACAATGGACCCTGATCATGAACTCAGTCATAGTCTCCTACAGTCTTCTACTGAATTATTGTATTGTAAAACTTCTAAATTATTGTAACTACTTCTAAATTTATAGTGCTCTCTCTCTCTCTCAGCTTAAACTTGACATAGATCTCTTTTGTCCTGTTTTCAGGTAATGACCTCTTGTTGTTGCACATTGCATAAATATTGGGTTGTGAATTCAATGGCTATCCTACCAGACAATTCTGGTGTCTGTGCTTCTCTGCCAGCAAAAAAAAGAATTCATGATTGCTTCAATTTGCACACCAAATTGAATGTGCAAATGAGTTGCAAGCTGGTCTTGGAAGAGTCCGTTCAACCCTGCCTTCCAGCAGTTTCAGATGCTCTGGTGGGCCTAGCATACACTGACCATGGTAATGCGTTTGACAGAAGTGGCAACATTTTCATTCACTATCACAGCTGAAACTTGTAGAGTTACCGCTTCTGCCAACCACCCTGCATGACTGAAAATCAGAAGTGAGACACACACGCACAAACTTCTGGAACAGAAGCCCTGTAGATTGGCAGGGTTCTGTGGTTCGGGAAGTTCCTTGCGTTCTCCAGCACCATAGGGAAGCACTGAAACTGCTGCCATAATTCAGCAGCAACTGTTGTAGCCAAGACAGTGGCTTCTGATTTGCAGTTCGGGGGGGGGAGCAGAAATCATGGTGGTGGTGGACTCTATTCCCCATGATTGGGAGGGTCCAGTGCCCCCCAAACCCAGGAAGTATCCCATTCTTCTAAACAGATATAAATTCACCAGATTATCCTGACAATTTGCACATTTCTGCAGATTCGTAGAAACAAAACTATATTACCCTTCCATAGTAGACAAAGAAAAGCCACCTGCCATTCACTGCAGTGATGTAAGCACAATTTATTTCAGTTCATTACCTTTTGGACCTTGCTTGTCGTGGGTTGTTTTGTTTTCCCTTCGCATGTAATGTAATTATTAGCTCACACACACCAAAGTGTCCACAGCTCTTCATTATGTTTTGTTCCAGATTATGATTCAATTTGAGTGAGTAAAGTCCATTACAGCTCATTTGAAATAAAAATACGGTCAATAAACAATTTACCCATATCAAATGCAATCGTACATCAGGCTCACTGTACTTCCCCAACAAATGTGCTCTGAATGTAGTTCCATTTAATCTGTTTTTGGAAAAAATATATAGATACCAGCTGTGTGGTTATATAACTGAACAATATTTTACGAGCCAAAACCTACATGGGAACTTCCTGTACCTAATGATTTGTGATCAACATCACTGTACTGTTCAGAGATAGAATGTTGGAATCTAGAGTTTGCTGTTCCTTACTTTGGACAATAATTCCCCAAATCCCCTAGACAGCATAGAAATTAGCAAGTGTGCTGGTGGACTCTGGAAGCTGTTAACCCTTTCTAAGCACTTCCTAAATCCAAGCTCATCCATGAAGCAGAACTGATAATTCTAGGTCAGTTACGACACTTCTTATCCTACTTTGCAGGTAACAACCTCAGAAATTCAACTTTGAAAAACTGTGGGATATGAATTTTTGTTGCTGTTTTATGCCTTCAAATCAGCACTAGCTTATAGAGACCCCCTTGTAGGGTTCTCTTGGTACAATTTCTTCAGAGAAGGTTTGTCATTGTCTAAAGCTGAGAGAGCACAACTTGCCTAAGATCACCCCAAACCCATGCAACTATTTCCCTGACATTTTGCAAACTTAATCCCCATCTAGGGGTGACAATACCTTTACATTCAGCTCTGAGAAAATGGAAAAAAAGAGTAAGAGCCTTTTGTTAATATGTAATAATAGGCAAGAGAGCCAGTGTAGGGTTTAAATCCATGGTCAGCCATGGAAACTCAATGGGCAAGCTATACTCTCTAGCCTTAGCAAAATATTAGACTTGGAAGAGACCACAATGGCCACTGAGTCGAACTCCCTGTCATGCAGGAACACATCATCAAAGCATTCTCGACAGATGGCCACCCAGCATCTGTTCAAGAACCTCCAAAGAAGGTGACTCTACCATATTCCAAGGGAGCATATTCCACTGTTGAATGGTTCCTACTATCAGGAAGTTCTTCCTAATGTTTAAGTGGAATCTCTTTTCCTGTAGGTTGAATCCATTGCTTCATGTCCTGGTTCAGGAGCAACAGAAAACAAGCTTGCTCTATCTTCAACATGACATTCCTTCAAATATTAAAATAGGGCTAGCATATCACCTCTTAACCTTACGCTAAGCATACCTAGCTCCCTAAGCTGCTTCTCCTAGGGCATGGTTTCCAGACCCTTCACCATTTTGGTCATCCTCCTCTGGACACATTCCAGCTTGTTAATGTCCTTCCTGGATATTGTGGTACACAGAACTGGACACAGTATTCCAGGTGAGGTCTGACCAAAGCAGAATAGAGTGGTATTATTATTTCTCTTGATCTTGACACAATACTCCAATTGATTTAGCTTAGAATCATATCAGCTTTTTCAGCTGTTGCATCACAACTTGGACTTATATTCAGCTTGTGGTCCACTAAGACTCCTAGATCCCTAGGAATGTGATGGCAAACCTCCCCTGAATCAATCCTCCCAAGAAAATGCTAGAGTTGGGTTGCTATACATCAGAGTCAACTTGAAAGCACACAACTACAACAACAATAGGGAATGGGAGATATGGAGATCTGTCTTTCTGAATTGGGATTCAGATTTGGAGTTAAATAGGACAGCCTCTGAATAAGTCCAAGCCAAACTGAGTTGTTTTCTAAACTGCCAAATCAGGGTCTGAACAGAATGTTCTGGTGGGGACATAGTGTTTGCTTTGTGTGAATCAGCGGAATGTGTGGATCTACAGATAAGTGTGAATTGCAACATATGGTTGCATATGTTTTTCATTTGAAAAAAAAAATACTGTAATAAGATGGAACCATCTTTGTGTCATTTTTTTAAAAAAAGAATAGATTCACCAAAATAAGCCTACATAATTTTAGTCTGGAATAGTTACAGTAAGTTCGAGAAGATTTACAGTTCTATCTTATATGGACCATGATTAATTTGGAAGCATTATCTGTACTTGAGCAGGAATTACAATTTGCAATTAAAATAAAAGCCCAAGCAAAAAGTCTGAAAGTTCAAGATGCAAGCTCACTGTCACAGAGGCCTTCTGTGATGTATTTTAATATTTATAAAAACAAAAAGAATAAAGCATTTCCCAGGATACTGGACACTGCATTTTTCTTAAGGAGCAGATACAGAGAAAGAGAGAGAGAGAATTTTAACTGTTTCTGCCTTGTACCAGAAATGATAATTAAGAAAAAAAAAACTGGAATATGACAAGATGCAAGTCCCACGCAAATCACATTGACATAATTTTAGTGGAGTAAGAAACTGAAGAAGCGAGTTTTTACAAAGACACATTAACATATTAGATGACTGGTGCCCTATATTCCATAATGATAGTGGCATAGATGGTTGCAGCAAGAAGAAAAATGTCCCAGTTGTAGCATCTATCAAGGAAGGCACTGGAGGAAAGGGCTGCTTAAAGCTGGCTGAATTTGTTTGCTTGCCCTTGCCACTGCGGCACAACCCTGGAAAAAATGTCTCCAATACTGTAGAAGAGTCGTCACTAAATATCAACATTAGGAAAGCTATCAGTTCTGTCAGCAATGTGGTCACTGAAAATACCTCTCAGTGTAGTTTCACACTCCTGCTGAGTTAATTGAATGAAAACTATTTTTGCAGTTTGAAGGCAGTTGGCAGCAATTGAAGTAACCTGCAGACAACAGGGTAGAAGTATGAGGAGGAGAGAAACTGGGACATTTTCAAAGCAGCTGAAAAAGTGAGATAACAGATGATTAATCAGTACTGTTCCTACCAAACTGGGACAGTTGGAGAGTATAAAGTTTTTCCTATCAGTACATGCACACTATGCTACAGGGGAGCTGGTGGAAGGGAGCTGGTAGATTATGTTAGATTTAGTTCACATGAATAAATTCCATGGGCTGTACTTCCTAATCTGTTCCCAGTGGAGGGTATTCCAAACCAAGTTCTCAATTCTTTTTGCAGTAATGGGAAGATGACTCCATCTCTGCTTCATTTGTAGAGCTATCATTGTAGTGAGGCCATGTCCGCACTAGAGTGTTATAGTGCTATCAACATTCTGTGGAATTCTAGGGTTTGTAGTTTACTGAGGCTGAGGAGCTCTCTGGCTGAGAAGTCTAAATGCCCCTCCCTAAACTACAAACCCTAGAATTCCATAGGATGTTGAAAGTGGAATAATAGCACTTTAACAGTCTAGTGCAGAAGTGGCCTGAGTTTGCTTTCACTTTGCCCCCAGAGATAATTCTGCTATTGTGATTAATTTCCCTATTGATTCAGAAGTGGGGGACCTGTCCCCACAATCTAGAGGATCAAGAGATCCTCCCTTCTTTCCAGGAACTCCTTCCACCACAATTACAAGCTGCTTTTTGAGGAGCCACCTTGTGAAGATCACAATTCACCTTCAGGTTTTCAAATACCCTTCCTCCTTCCAGGCACTGTGGGGAAAACATGTGAGTCTTGCACTGGTTCCCAGTACACTGATTTCAAAGTGATGACTTACTCTCTAACATTTCACAGATGAAAGCCAGGATATGTGTGGCCAAGCAGTCAAGTGTAGTCAAGACGGCAAAAGTTCTTAACGAGGGAGAACCAATAAGCTAGGATTGGCTGCAGCAGTTTGCTTTTGCCTGATCCTACTGAGAAAGGCAATATTCAGTCTCTCCTCTCTTTTCCTCTCTGCTGGGTTAAGTTGGGCACAAACTACTTCAGCACTTTGAGCTCAGTTTGCAGCAACTGCAATAAGCTGAAGGCCAGTGGTGGAGCTTAGAGTGTGGGGGGAGCAGGAGGGGGGCTATGGTGTGAGGGGCATGGCAACTGTGCGTGGGGACGTGGCTGTGGTGCATGGGGTCACGGCCAAGGCATGTGAGGGCATGGCCAGGGCACGCTGGGGCATGGCTATGGGCCGGAACGCCCCAAAAACATTGCTGCCCGGGGCAAACCGCCCTCCTATCCCTACACGACTGCTAAGGAAAAAGAAAGACAGTCAGAGGAGGAGAGGGAAATGGGGACATTTTAAAAGCAGCTAAAAAAAAGGTGGGAAGACAGCAGATTAATCCCTCTCAAATTGGAACACTTGGAGTATATCTGCTAGTGATGACATTTAAAGCTCTAAATGACTGGGGACCTCAGTATACCTGCCTGAGACTTGGGCCATTTCCACACTAGCCTGTTATAGCGTGACGATTCCACTTTCAACATCCTCTGGAATCCTGGGGTTTGCAGTTTCAGGAGGGGTCAGCCGGCCCCTCCCGAAACTGCAAACCCCAGGATTCCAGAGGATGTTGAAAGTGGAATCATCGCGCTATAATAGGCTAGTGAGGAAATGGCCTTGGTGTCTGTTGTGGGGGCCTTCCAGTGGGAGCAATATATTGTGGGAGGACATGGGGGAGGACCTTCTCTACTGGGGCCCCTTGGTTATGGAATATCCTCCCCTCAGAGGCCTCATCGGCACCAATGCTAGTGTCATTCTGGACCGAAGTGCAAATATTGCTTTTTATTAAAGCCCCTGGCACCTAAGTGATTTTATCCAATCTGCACATGGGCTGTGGTTGCCATTATTTTAAATCATTTCATCTGTTTCCAAGAGAGATGTTATTTCATATATCTTTAGTATTTGAAATATTTTTATTAGTGTTTCATTATTTTTATTATTGTAGCATTATTTCCTTAAAACCATCAGATATAGAATAGGATGTAAATATTTTAATTAATAAATAAGCTTCTGGAAGGCACTGGCCGAAGGATACAAGAAGAACTCAGTGCACTATATTATCCTGTGTTTGCCAAAAAGAATAAGAGGCCACTGTTCTGGGGCCTGACCGGTAATGAAATTATTATTGTTTTGCCCACACGCAAAGTTTGATTCCGATTTTAATCCAGAAATCAAGCAAATAAATCTGGTCCTAAAAAAAAGTGAAGTATTAACAGATTAGTTTCATAGTTCTGCCTCTCCTTTCTTTGTTGGTTCACAGAACACTGTCTAGGAGATGTTGTGTGCCTTCAAATCTCCTGACAACTGAAGCAAACCCCACGCATTTCATAGGGGAGGTGGCTTTGCCAGTTCCTTCCTCTGAAACATAGCATACAGCATCTGGTATTAATTGACAGTCTCCCATTCAAATACTAACCAGGGCCAACACTGCTTAATTTCCAAGATGAGAGCTGCTGCCTTTAAGATATTTAGGTCCCTGGAGACTTGCTGCCTCTTGCTGCGTCTTTATTGGATTTGATTTCTTCGGTGTAACTCCATCTCCTAGACAAAAGGACCCTGCATTGGAGAGACAATGAGACACCAGGAAACACTGGCGGCTCCCACTGCATGCTAGAGCCTACAAATATATTCCACCATGGTAACGCATTTGTCAAGGCTCCTTAGGATGACAAAAGAGATTTGCACTCCACTCAGCTCCCCTTTATCCTCTCGGAGGGGAAGCCTCCCAGATCAAAAGCCCTCTACATAAAGAACACACACAAGTATTCCAAAGGCATTTCCAGGCTGAAACAACTATCCCATCAAAATGGCAGCAGGGAGCAGGGGCTGTTTGGAAAAGAAAGCTGCCAATTCCACAGAAAGCCAGCTAAAGAAGCGTTACTGGTTGATGCTGGCGGATGTACAGCAGCTTGGCCAGAGAGCTCCCCTTGCAGGCATTAGTATTCTGCTGCAGTGCTCCTGTAGCTAGCATCACCTGGAAGTGAGGCACAAATCTTAGCCAGGAATTACCATTAACAGCTGCTTTGAACGGAGCACCAGTTTCCCTTGGCAGACCAGATAGGCTTTCCTAATTGTGAGAAGGTCCCTCTTCTCCCCTCTGGCTTTAATCTTCTCTCCGCCCCCCGACTCAGCTAAGCATATCCAGTTCTGTCCTTCACCTTTTGCATCTATCTGGGTGGTATTGCTTTTAAGCAACATTCAAACATACAAGGTGTGCCAAGTGGACTTCTTTCTTATCCAGCATCCTGCAATCTCACAGTAGACCATGCCAGATGCTGCTGCTACTGCTGCAAAATGCCAAAGAAAGAATGCCTCTGATTTTCTCCATGCCTTATCAATAATGCAAAACCAACCATTTCTAAACACTGGCGGGAGAAAGGGAGGGAAAAAAGCAGAAAAATCTGTCAAGAATGGTTCAATAAATAGCTCCATGGCTTAATTATAGTTACTCCATTACATGAAACTTTTTCTTTCTTTTTTTAAAATGCTTTTGGAACAGGAAGTTACATATTAATACTGATGCATTCTGATAAATTTAATTACTGTGAAGGAATGTTACTCATCCACCTACAAACCAGATACTGTTTGGACTACTGTGTCTTGTACAGGCCCACACAAGTCTAGAAAAGAGAACAAATACAAATCCAATTTTCCGCATCTGTGCCTAATAACCTTCTCCTGTCTTAATGCTTTCCTTTTCAGAACTATCAAAGGATTTGAAACTTGCATTCCTCTCAAAAGTCATATAAAAATTGCCTTTGAAAAGTAATGGTTAAAGAGCAACTAGAAAACATTGCTTGTTACACCTATGAAAAAACAAACTTATCTGGTATTTGATTAATTGCTTGACTATTGCTACCATGTATCCAGTGAGGGGAAGATCAGAGCCCAGTGAAAATGAAAGGGCAGAGACTTGTGTTTTGGGAACCTGGTGTCTCTAAGATAAGAGGCAGGAATTATGTGCTAGGGACAAGGATGGAGAGAAGTGGGAATCAAACATAGGTTGGGAACTGTCTGAGAAGTGAAGTGATGCTAGATGTATGATCCTGTCCAATCACAGCTTTGCACACCTAAATTTTGGAACTGTACATTTAAAAGTTGTAAGTTCCATGTACGCTTTAGTCACCGCAACTTCAGAAGAAGTGTGTTGCGTTGCTTGCATTTCTACAAATAAAAACTACCTCAGAGTGCTGTTTATGGAGTGTGTATTATCAAGTACATGAAAACACATGGATGTCAAAACTGGGGGCATTGATGAGTCTTCTTTGTGGTGGTTTCATTCTTACTTGTATATAAGCTCCCTCCCCCTATACAGTTCCATTCCAGGTTCTGGTTTTAATTAAATCTGAGCTGAGGCAAACCTTTAAACCAAGGTGGGGGAAAACTTCGACTCTCTAGATGTTTTACATTGCAATTCCCACATTCCCCTACCATTGGTCATACTGGCAAAGGCTTCTGGGAGTTGAAATCCCAAACATGTGGAAGGCCAAAGGGTCTGGAGCCCCTCACAGACCTTGTTGCTAGGAGGCAAAAATGAAAAGCATGAGATGAACCTTCTTTTAGAAGCTCACACTGCATCCTAAGTGATTTTGCTCAAATACACACATACACGCACACGTACACGCAGAGAAGAGGGAAGCAGAAAGACTGTGGATAAAAATAAAATTACAGAACTAAACAAAACAAAAAAACCCACAGAAATATCTCACTCAAGAAGGAACAATGGAACAGTACAGTCCTCAAGGTCTTAACCATATGCTCTTAGCTTCATGCATTTAAAAGCAGGAGTTTTATTTATATTTAAACATGCTGTCTACAAATTAGGGCCAGAGGGAAAACTGGGTTGAAGTAGCAGGCATCTGTGTGCTGAGGTCTGCCGGTTAGAATTTTAATTTTACAATTATATTTCACCGTATTAACTCTCACAGGGCTAGGTTGCCAGCCGAGGCACTTTTACACCAAAGATGCATGCTGCTTTAGCATGAGTTGCAATGCCAGGGTGGGTTCTGGAGGGCATGGCCTTGGCACAGAATGCTTAATAAGGAAGATAGCTTTTCTCAGTTGGTAAATAACTCCATCAGGAGAAATATACCTTCATAGGTTTTCCTCTCCTTTCAGCCCATAATTTGACCAACTCTCTTCAAGGTTAAAATAGATATCTATTATTTTTAGGACTGCAAGGTCCTGCGTTTTCAGGGTCGAAACCTGAGATTTAAAGAGGACCCCTTATGACATCACAGGGGGCAGGCCTGGATGATGTCATAGAAGGGACAGACTCCTGGTGATGTCAATAAGAAGAAGAAGAAGAAGAAGAAGAAGAAGAAGAAGAAGAAGAAGAAGAATATTTATTTGTATCCCGCCTCTCCACATGGATTGAGGTGGAGAACAGCATGAAATATATTATACATTAAAATACATTAAAGGACATTAAAAACATAACCAATCCTCCCTACCCACCAACCCAGCTAAAACCAACCCCCTAAAACACATAACAATTAACAATTAATTAACTATTAAAAGAACAGCATGATCTATAGTGACCACAGTTATTGGTGTTGTTGTTTGTTTATCTATTTATCCTATGTTTTCCCAGTTTGGGACTCAAAGCCACACAAAAAAGTTGAGACAAGCATATTTAAAAGTGAACAGCATACAAATGTTAAAAAGCAATTAAACCATTAAAAAAATGAAATCAATTAAAGCAACATTGACAACAAATAAAACTCCAGCAGATTACACAAGGCCAGTTTCCCCCAGGGAGACAAAAGAGTGCAGCACATTATACACAAGCCCGTTTCCCCCAGGGGAAATAAATCTCAAAGGCTTGATGGAATAGAAAGGGTTTTACCTGCTTGTGGAAAGATAGTAAGGAGAGTTCTAGCCTAACAATAGAAACACCAAATCAAACAAATGAAGAACACATACACATACACATTTCAAGGCAGCACACTTGCCCTGAGATTCCCTCTCCTTGTCCTTAGGGATGGAGAAGAGGGTTTGGGCCCTGAGATCTGGAAATCCTAATCACTTCTAGGTTAGATAAGAATATAAGGCTATTACTTTTTTTTCAAAACTGCCTCAACTGTATTTATAATCCAGATGGAGATGTTATTGGCAAGCAGTTCCTGGTGATGAGAAAGTAATCAGCTGAATTTTATCCTGGACATTACAGTCCTCTACTTCCAAAATAGTTTCTGGATTGGAACCTGGTGGAGCAAAAACTATTTAAAATTCCAGACTAATGCTTTCAGAATGTTTGCTCTGCCTGAGAGAAATACATCTAAGTTAAAGACTATTGAAGTTCCTCCAGGCAAAAGCCTACAAATTGTAGTGATGACAATTTATAATCACAGATGGATAATATTTGTTTGTTAAACAGAAGGAAGGCAATATCTAGCTTCAGGTTTCTGTCCTAGGTATTTGTTGTTGTTGTTGTTGTTTTAGCTTTTCTGTTCTAATAAGGTGGCTAGGAAGACTCTAATCAATTATTTACTTTTTTTCTGCTGGAAAACAAACAAACGAATGAATGAATGAATGAACAAATTGCTCCCAGCAATGACACCTTGAACTTGCATTTTGCAAGCAAAATACATATTAGGTTGAGACAGGACACTTCAGGAACAAAATGGAACTAATCTGTTCTCCAAATGCTTTCACATTAGGGACAATGATTTTAGAACTATGTGTCCCTATGGGGCAGTGATGCATCTATTGAAAGGGTTAACATATATAGGCTTTGCTTTTAGTAGAAAAATAGATGAAAATAAATTAGCTGCAAATGTGCTTATCTCAGGTATGCGATGTTGTCATGCTTAGTTAATGAGAAAGTTTAGGAGTCAACTTGACCAGGGAATAGTTCCTCCCTGATTCTACCTGGTACAGAATACATCATCCTGAAATACATCATCTTGAAATGTTGTTTTTCTGTGCCTAGCCTTTTGATGTACCTGATTGATGTAACTGACCAGAAAGTGAAACTTATATGCTGTGTTTGAGGAAAGTGAAACTTATGCTGAGTCTATAAAATCACTGTGTAACCTTTCTTCAGGGCTCTTGGTTTTTCAGGGAGAGATCCCGCCAACAGCCCGCGCGTAATAAACTCTTTTTCCTAAGCTCTGAGGTCTCCTTGTTTCAGTTTTCCTGCAACACTATGTCTTTTACTCCAGGTCTCAAGTCAAGTCTCAAATCAAGTCTCAAGTCCTTGAAGATACTTTCAAGTCAAGTCAAGTCTCAAGTCTGAGAGCCAACTTTATACCCCAACTTATATTCCAGAATTTTTGGAGAGAGCTGAATAAGTGTTAACAACTTAAGGAGAGTCAGTTCTTCACATTTGTGATTTTGCCATCTGCAGCTTCGGATGTGGCGAATAAGATCCTTCTTACTTCCCTTTTCAGAAGCTAGAGGATTTTTCAGAAGTGAGGAAAAGGATCCTTCTTACTTCCCATTACTGAAGCTTCAAAAGCTTTAGAAGGAAGGATCCTTCCTCCTCAAGCCCATTGCCTGACACATTTGCTGTTCCCCTCTGCATTTCTGAAATGCATCCTGCACTCTGGGGTTGAGTCTTGTCTTCTGCTCTTAGGAAAATTTTTAGAAGGCTCTTCAGATATGCAGCAAGGACAGGCTGCTGAGCAGACCTCAAGCCCGTCTAAAGCCTATTTCCTAGCCCATTTGCTGTTCCCCTCTGAGAAATGCACTCACACTTTGGGCTTGAGACAGAGTGTCATGTGACTAGCAGGCAAAAAGAGATGGAAAGCGTTGTTGAAAGTTGTGAGGTTTCTAGATGAATGTGTTATGTTACTGAACCGAGAGCACAGAGTCAGTCACTAAAAATATACAAGTCTCAAATCGAGTTGAGTCAGCGCATCATTTATTGCTGAGTGCAGTCCAAGTCAGGTCACTGAAGTGAATTAAGTCTGACTTGAGTCCTAGCAGTCTATGGGGTTGATTTTCTCCTTCTTGGTAACTATTTCCCACTGGAAAGCATTCATATATTTGATCCTATACTTGTGCTGGATAGCACTGTCCTGTCTAAAAGCTCATGAGTCTTCTACATCATCCTTGCATAGTTTACATCTACACACATTTAGTTACGCAGCAGCTGCACTGTATCACCCTTCTGCTGAATTCTGACATAGCATATCTGCATGCAACGGGATATTGTAGCATTTTTGAGACTAAGCCCTTTTCCGCACGATGACACTCTCCTACATCATCCCATCACAATCCTGGCAGTGCCTCTGCCAGGATGGGAGCATGTTCTCAATGCTTCTCTCCATATGTGACAGGTGCCTGAAGAAATAAGCATGAGGGACATGTTCTGTCCTTCCACACTGCAGCCAGCCACTTTCCCATGCTGCAATTAGGGGAGGAAACACATAGATCACGCTGATAGGCCTTCTGCATGGCTGACTGCAGAGGAAGGCTTGCATAATTGGGAGGTTATTGATGGAATTTCTCTGTCAATGATACAGACTGCGATTGCACCAGCTGATGACTCAAGAAGGGTGGGATCACAATGACATCATGCGGAAATGTTGTTGCAGTCCCACTCATCTTGCCTCCCCATGCTTCGACAATGTCATCATGCAGAAAGGGCCTAACTGAGAAAAGAAGTTTCTAGCATATGCTTTCATAGACTATAGCTTTCGTAGACTATTTGTTGCTTATGCTGCAAACTTCTTTCAGTTAGTCTCAGAGGTGCTACAATATCCCTGTGCACACTGATCCAAATGAACACGACTACATTTTTGAATTCACTGCTTATCTGTCAGTGTGCCTGCTTAATACCACACTGTGCAATGGAGACTGCACACTAACTGTTTCTGCAATCCCAGTGAATAGAATGGCATAGTACAGGCTCTTATAGATAATTACACACCAACCAAGAATGCACAACAGCATGCATGGAATCCTGTGGGTTAGTCACCGCTAGAGCAGCAACATGAAGATACTGATGAACTGTTGCACACTATCCAAGAATGTTCAACCAGAATCCTCTTGTTTAGTCTCAAATAGAGTTCTTTCCATTCAATTAAATGTTTAATGGTGAGTCAACACATAGATCAATCCAACTGATTCACTGGCTATACTTTAGTCAGGACTTAACAAAAGGGGTTCACCCATGTGAAAAGGTTATCCCTGTGGAACTCTGACTGCGTTCATTGCACAAAGGCCCCAAAAGTACATGATATCTCTCAGAGTCTGAAACTCAGACTGAGTTTCAGTATGAACTATATACCCCATAGCACGAGACTGAAAATATTAAACTACCTGTCATGAAAAGCTTAGAACAGGGGTGGGTAGGCTCTTGGCCCTCATTGTTGAACTCACTATGTGTTACACCACAGGTCCATTTCTAGCTTTATTTTTTGAAAAAAATCCTTTGGGAAGCATTTCTGTTTTTTGTTTTTTACAATTGGTGCTGCTGGCTGCTTCCATTTTGGACAAAAACTCCTCTTTTTCTATGACCCCATCAAAAAAGTGCAGAAATGTTTGGGGATCCCACACAAAAAAGGAAGTTGGGGAATAAAGATGGCTCATGGGCCATCTGTTGCCCCACCATGGCTTAGAACAACACATCCATAAAGAAGTTAGATAAAAACTTTGTTGTCTCTCTTCCAAGCAACCAAGCAACAAACCATAGAACTGGAATTATGCAATATCTGGATAAAACTTAATCTACTGGCACCTATTTACTGCATGTAGTAATGGTATTTTCTATAAACTACCCATGAGTTTGTGAAGGTAGTACCAGAACCCTTCTTAGACTAGGCTGACCCAGTGATTCATACAGTTATTCAAAGGCCAGAAAAAAAATACTAGAAGCCTGGTCTTCTTCTCATGCTTGGTCTAGTCTCAATGAGTTAATTCTCAAAAAAACACAATTTAGGTATGTAGTGGATACCCTATGGGGAAAGTAACAATGTGAGAGATTTCTTATGAAACAGTGGTCCAAGAGTAAAACAAGACTTTAGATTTGAGTTGTTCACTGGGGACCTTCAAACAGACAATCTCTTTCAACCTTATCCACCTCAAAGTCTTGTTTTGAGATAAGTGGACAACAGTCATATAAGTTCATTGGAGGAAAGGTGGTATATAAATGCAGCTATTAAATAAATAGATGAATAGGAAATAGACATTACCAAAAAAAAAAGAAGAAGAAGAAGAAGCTCTCAACAGTTGGTTAGAAGGCCAAACCATTTGAGCATTTCTAAGTCACAGCAAAGGGATCTTGTGGATTCTCTTTGGCCTTTTCCGCACCGGGCGAAGGAATTGCCCCGCGCCGCTACTCGCCAGACCTTTCTGCTCCCTGGTCAGGTCCATGGTGCTCTGGAGCAGTGCGTGCTCATCAATATGCACTGCTCCGGTGTCCCAAATGGCGGCTTCCAGTTGGTCGACAGTCTTGGCAGCCTAAAGCCCACCCCTGGACAGATCGCAGGCTTGCATAGGTGCGAGCCTGCGAATCTGCATAAGGGGGCAGGCTTGCAGTGGTGTGCTGCGTGCTTTTGAAAGACCGAAAGAAACAGGTCTTTCAAAAGTACGCTGGAGGACCACTTGGGGTCGTTCTGGACTGGACTGAGGTCCGGATCGACCCTAAATAGGTCCGACCCAGTCTGATACGAGGTGTAGACATCCTCCTTGGAGGACGGACTGCACCGTTTCAAAAACCCCATGTGGAAAAGGCCAAATTGTTTCATATTTTAAGTGAAATGACCAGGTTCACCCTTCCCTGACCAAATGCAAATAAGAAAGCAGTTCCAACTCAAACACAATGTATTTATTTGAAATTTGTATATACTACCATTCTGCAAAACTTCCAGGGCTTTTACAAAAGACAAGATGAAATAATAAAATTTACATAGATTATAAATGTTTATGTCACTAATAATGATGCATTAAGAAAACTGGGAGAATAAAAATGTCTTTGCTGTCTGCAGATTGTATAATAATATTGGTACAATTCATAAATCACCAATATTAGCCTGGAAACCATTGAGGTTTGACCATTTCCAGTAACATTAGGAGGAAGTGGAGCACATAACCTAGGACTGTGAAAAGAAAATTGCTTCCTACAATAGTATCATTTATAGAATCAAAACAGACCAGTGCTGCCACTGAAAATAGCAAAACTGCCACCCTGCCTTCAGTGACACACTTCATCCATATATTATAGGAATCGGGCTAGGACAAACACTGCAAGTTCCAACATTATTGCTCTAATATCGGTGCTGGAAATTTACAAGGTAACTAGACCTTTTATACAGCAAACATAGGCATAAGTCTAGTCTTTTGACCAGCCTAGACAAAACCCACTGAATCAATTGTTGAATTGTCAACAGTTATATAATCCTGTTGTTTCCCCTCCAACATGTGCTTCAAAGGCCCTTTCCACATGTGGAGGGGGAAACGGGGAAAACGCACTAAAACGGAGCTTACCGGCAGCCGGGTAAGTCTGTCGCCATGCGGAACAGTGCGAGCTTGATGATCCGCAGTCCTCCGGCATCTAAAAATGGCAGCTCCAGCATCCAAATAGCGGCTTCCGGCTGGCGGAGGCTCTCCACCAACTGGAGAAGCTCGCCAGCCGGAAGCCCACCCCCGGCAGATCTGCACCAGAGTGCGGCAACGGAGCTGCACAGGGCTGTGTGCTCCGTGCTTTTTAGAAACTTCTGAAAAGAGGTTTTTAAAAAACACACCGTGCCACCAATTCCAGTCGCTTCGGAATGGATTGAGGTGTGGAACTACGAAAAGGAGTCTGCCCGAATCCACTGCATGGTGCAGACGACCTCCGTTGGAGGTCGCTCTACACCATTTTAATACCCCGGTGCAGAAAGGGCCAAAACAACATCGAAGTGTGGTCAAGATGGCAAAAGTTATTAATGAGGAAGAACACACAAAGTGGGAGAGCCTCCAGTAGTATACCTTTACCTGAGTCTGAAGGGAATGACAAGATCGTGTCTGTCCTTCCCTCTCTCCCTTGTTGAGTTTATTGAGTATAAACTACTTTTTAGGGTGACCAAAATGGTAAAAGGCCTGGAAACCATGCCCTAGGAGGAGCGGCCTAGGGAGCTAGGTATCTTTAGCATGGAGAAGAGAAGGTTAAGAGGTGACATGATAGCCATGTTTAAATATTTGAAGGGATGTCATATGGAGAATGGAGCAAGCCTGTTTTCTGCTGCTTCAGAGATTAGGACATGGAGCAATGTCTTCAAACTTCAGGAAAAGATATTCTATCTAAACATTGGGAAGAACTTCCTGATAGAAGTTTGACAGTGGAATATGCTTTCTTAGAGTATGGTGGAGTCTCCTTCTTTGGAGACTTTTAAACAGAGGCTGGATGACTGTCTATTGAGAGTACTTTGATGATGTATTTCTGCATGGCAGGTGGTTGGACTCAATGGCCCTTGTTGTCTCTTCCATCTCTATGACCCTATGACAGAAGACTGACCAGGACTGCCCCTGTCAAATCAGAATAGGTGGAAAGCATGCCATGATCCATTCTACTTGACACTAGCTACTGGATTTAGGCCATAATATACGTTATAGTGCTATCCAAACCTGTAATATGTTTCTATCCATCAGTTTCTGTCAAAACACCAGGCATCATGCCTTACTGCACCGGCTTCAGCTTCTGAAACTTTTTCGAAGGATGGCCAAATAGAAATTATGATAGGATTCAATTCTCAAGCATACAAGTTTTGCAGCCCCTTGGATCCATAACATTATCCAAGTTAATCTGATTCATTTTTCATAAGAGTGTGCCGTTCCAGAGGAAAGCTGTCTTTGGTGGCCACTTTTTTCCCAGGCTGCTCTTCTCTTATGGCACTTCAGGGCACAGTCAAACTGCAGACTAGAACTTTTAAACTAAAAAAACACACCTCATCTTTATATTAGGCAGTGGAGCCTCTTCAGTCCCTCAAACCGTCAGAAAGCTGCAAAATATAGTCAGCACTTAGAACTGCTTAGTGGCCAGGAAAGCAACTTTATGGATATATTATTTAACTATCTGAGCAGCGCAGAGAGCAACCCAAAGTCTATTTCGAGAGCATCTTTAATGATTACAGCTGCAGTGTGGTTACAGCCAATTTTAAGACTAAATATAAATGCAGCCTCCAACGTGTGGCCTATAAAAGGAGGTTGTAATACAGCAAACAGCATAGGAATCCATCAGATGCTCTGCTTAGAACTTCAGTTAGCAGGCTTCTGCTGTTTCTGCAGTTCAGGATGTGGTGGTGGGGAGACTAGCTGCATGTGTTAACCTGGACAAGGGCAAGCTGAACTCCTTGCACAGATGTTCAGGTGAACAAGCTGCTGACAATATAATAGTCGGGGAGATGGAATTGCTGTGGCAGGTTCTGTCCCAAGTTTACATTCATAGCTATGAACGTGTGAAAAGTCCACCTGCATATGGTATACCCTCCAACATCTTGGACACAGGTCCACCAATTTACCGCTGGAAGCTATCCAGCTCCAAGGCAGTGGGGAAGCTGGAACCAACCACAGTATAAAATGCAATACTACATCCACTTTGCTCTTAATAGCGGTGTGACTCACTGTTAGTTATAATCTCCTGACATTTTAGAGCTCAAGTAATACAGGTAATCCTTAAGAAAGCAGACCAACAGTTTTTTTTAAATAAATAAATAAATAAATAAGGTTTATTTGGAAGATTTTTTCTACAATGGCACATTAAAAATGAGAAATTCCATGCGGTGGGGGGAGGAGGAAGAGAAATACTTGAATATTGTAATGGAAATCAGATACCAGTTAAAAGAACAAGAAATTATATTTTTGGGAAAGTCAGACACATTATATATTAAGGCGTTCTAGGTGTTGGTGCATGTGCACAAGAGAGAGAATGAAAACGAGAAAGAGAGAAAAAAATTGTTTTCAAATGGGTAATCAGTGCAGCCCCTTATTATGCATGCCAAACAAATGTGTAAAGCAGAGTTAACGTTCCCCCCAAACCTCTCTGTCTCCCAACTGCTCACTTTAATGGATATAATTATTTCTTTCTTTGTACTTCTTCCCATCTCCCTTGTAACCAGCCAGACTCACACCTATTATGCATACCTGGACCAATGCAGCAAACAGCACTGTTGTGGAGGGTAGCATTTTGATGGCCTCCATGAGAGAGACCAGAATGCTTTGCCACTGGCAACAAGAAATAGATTGTTCCGCATGACAGGGGTGGAGCTGTAGGTTATTTAAGTCTGCTTGCCTATTCATGTATCCTCTTTGGATCACTGCAATTTGACCCATCCTCCTGTTCCCAGTGTGGTGCAAGATTTGTCTGGTCACTTTGGGGCTGGGTAGCAATTTTTTTCCCCTGTACCTGTTCCCCGCCCCACCCCATAATGTATCTGCAGGACTTGGGCAATTGGCTTTAAGTACTGTCAATAAATAGGCTGCCATTTGGAGAGAATATAACACTTTTGTGTACACCTTTAGCACCCTTTTGGTGCAGGGCAGGGCTCTGGAACTTCCTCTTAAAAGTCCTGTGGCCCAGGAGGTGGGGAAGGAGGTTACCCTTGAGGCTAACCTGGGATCTGGGCTCTCACTTGTAGAGTCTTGTGATTTGTGTGGGAGTCTCCTGAGTTACCTTCCGCTTATGGTTGGTTGGGGAACAAACAACCCAAGTATTTGGACTGCCCTCAAGGCTAAAGTGTTTCACCCAAGGGAAGGCCAAGGAGATAGTTGAAGGGGGATTCCTGGTCCCAGGTGGACCTACTTCGGATTGCTCCCTGCTCTTTCTCCATTTCCAGGTCAACACAACTTAAATGGGATAGGTCACATAAAGTGGCCCATATTTAACTCAACTTTCTGTGTCTGGTCTCCTTATTTCATGGTTGGTCATCAGTACTCCCCCTTTCCTAGCCATGCTTAGGTAAGGTCCTCTGCATAGACAAACAAAGCTCCTATTGAGCATGCCTTAGAAGCTCATTATTAGCTCCATAGCCTCAAATAGGCGCAAATCCACCATTTTAGTAAAAGTCACATTACATTACTACCTGGGCAAAGTGTGTGTCAGGTTTTCTGTCTGATCTGGCAAGGTAGGATGAGGTGAGAGAAATCTCTTTCACTGATCTGCTTATTTAGAAAGGTGGGAAGACAAGATCCACGAGTGCTACGGTGCTCCCATATACAGAGCAATGAATTTTTGAAACAAGGCATTGTTACTGCAGGAATACCTTCTTTAAAATATCTGGGCATAGCAACAATAAAGCACAGCAAATATAGTTGGTCCTCAGCTTTCATGGGTTTGGCATTCATAGATTTGGTTATCCACAGGTTATTTTATTTATTTATTTTAAAATTATCACTGTATTAGCCCTGCCACAAGAAAAAAGATATCTCTAGGAATTTCTAGGTCCTCCAATGAGATTCTATGGTCCACCGTGGTCTATGGATCACAGAGTTGTACTGGAAGACTTTGAAATTCCTAGAGACAACTTTTCTCAAGGCATTGCTAGGTTTTCCAGCATGACTCTATAGCCCACTTCTGCGGGAAGTAGACCATAGAATCACACTGGAGGACCAAGCAATTCCTAGAAAAGAGTTCTCAGGTAAAATAAATAATGCTTTTGATTTTTTATTTCTGTTTTTTCCATTTTCAGGGGGGTCTTGTTCTACTAACACCCATGAAAGTGGACGATGGCTATACTGTCTTCTATCATTCTTCCTCATAATTGAATATATTAAAGTGTGACTCTTGCAGCACAGAGCACAATATGAACACCACACAAATCATGAGCATTTACTTTCTGTTTAGGAAAAAGAAAAAGTGTCCCAATGCCTTCCAGATAAAGATATTCTGGAAGTCATCCTATAAACCAGGTTGAGCCACTAATGGATGTTAGGGGATGACACTCACCACAAAGGAGCCATTGAGGGATATGTGCCTTTGCTCCTCTCTACTCCTGAAAACAAACACTACTTTGCTTTCACTAAAATGTCTCACCAATGATTGTTTAGGAAGTTTAGGGCAAAATTAGCCACCCAGAAGAAGTTTCCTTTTTTCATCAACTAAAATGGTGGGAAAACATAGCGAAATGCTACCCTCACTCCTAAGACAGTGTGGAGGGGCATTGTTTTATTATTATTTTTAAAATCCAAGTCCCTCTTTAAAATTGCTTTTATTGTGAGTGTTCTGGGGGCCCCTATGGGGCCAAATGTTGTCCATAGGCTACATTTTCCCCACTCCAGATAAAAATGTACACATGTAACTAAATTGTCTGCCCCTCACCCCATACATTATTTAGAGAATGTTTCTAGAAATCATTTAGAAAGAACAAGATTTCTGCTTTTGGGTTCTCATCATGGGCCATTCATAGGAAAGGGACATCAACAGTTATTTTAATGCTTACAGCTGGTGTCAAGACATGAACGGACTGCTAAACTAGAATCATATCAGGCAGGATTTTTCTTGAAACAAACTGGATGACTTAACTAGTCACTCTTTGTCAGTTTAATTAATCTCAAGAGTTGTTTTGGAGATAAAGGGAATAAACTCATGTGGGTGATCCTGAACCTCTTGTAGGAAGAGCACACACACACAAAAATGCACTAAATATATAAACATTTCCACATGTTGATGTGCATGAGATGACACTGGAACATGCTTATATTATCTTAATGTTTCCTACTTAGTTCAGTTGCTGATGCTTGATAGACAAAAGAAAGTCTGACATTTAATGTCCAACATCTCTAGTCAAAGGATCTCAGGTGTTTTCTAAGACTTCTTCCTGAAATCACTGCCTACCAGGATGGAGAACACTGGAACAGATCGACTCCTATTCTGACCCAGCCTCAGGATGTGTAGCCCCTGCCGTATGTTGGATGTGTATTGAAATAATTGATGATTGCAAAAATGGATCTGTTCAGAGCCTGCCAGGATTGTTACAAAGCATCAATGGTTAATTTCTTTATTGCCTATTGCTACAATGTGTCCGGTGGGAGATGAGAGATCAGAGCCAGGTGAAAATAAAAGTACAGAGCCTGGTGTTTTGGGAACCTGGTACCTCTAAGGTAAGAGGTAGGAAATATGTGCTCGGGTCAAGGATGGTAAGAATCGGGAACCAAACAGAGGTCTGGGAACTGTCTCATAACTACTGCTATGCTAGATTTATGATCCTCTCTAATCCCCACTTTTGTCTGCCTCAATTTTGGAATTGTACCTATAAAAGGTGTGAGCTTCATGTCTCTTTTAGTCTCTGCACACAGAGAAATGTGCTATGTTGCTTGCATTTTCTACAAATAAACCTGCTGTCTATTTCAGAATGTCATTTGTGGAGAGTGGGTTATCCAGTACATAACACTCAGCATGTGTCAGTTTCATCAGCAAGAACTGGAAAATATGGCATATTTTTAGCCAGAACTGAGATTGTTACTTTTAGGATAAATAGATACAATGACATGGTGAAGCCGCCCAAAAGAGAACAGGGGCCCATATACACTATTATAGCACTATTATTCCACTTTAACAGCCATGGTTCTGTCCTATGGAATCCTGGGATTGGCAGTTTAGGCAGGGGCATTTATAATTCTCAGCCGGAGCACTCCAGTGCCCCTTCAAACTATAAACCCCAGGATTTCATAGGACAGAAGTATTGCAGTTAAAATGGAAAAATAGTGCTGCAATTCTGTAGTGTGAATGGAGCTCAGGTCTAGGAAGATGCTCTGGGAGCAACTGCATGTCTGAGAACTGAAATCAGCTGGAGTGCCTCCCCTCTGTGGCCCATTAGTTCAAACAATACACTGTTTGAAGACGTAGGACTTCTCTGCTGTGGCATCTGGGATTTGGAACGGCCTCTGCTTGAAGGCCCAGTGGATTGAATGTGGGTCTCATTCTTGTTTCAAGTTAAAACGTGGCTTTATTAAAGCTTTTGAGGTTTAATGATACTGCCCAGGTCTGTACATGTACTTGGCTTCAAACTGTTTAAATGTATCCCTTCCTTCTTTATATTGGAAAAAACAGTTTTAAGTATTTTTAATAGATTTTGTCTACAATTCATGATTGAAAGTTGGGCATGGATAACTGGTTCACATTCACAATCTTTATGTATTCAAGAGCGTAAAGAATATGTAAGGACGATAAAAGTTCTCCAAGGCATCAGTGATGGGGATCTGTCCTCCTGTCAACTGGGGCACAACAGACTTGCCTCCCGTGAGCAATTAGAGGTGTGAGGAGGAACTGTGACAAGGATCCTGATTCTAACTGTGTCCTGTGCTGGCAGCCCACCAAGGTCTCTAGCTGTACAATCAGACTGTTAGCAGAAGCTAGCAGGCAAAGTTTGTCTTGGCCAGTCTGAGTTCTTAGCAGGTTTAGGGAATCTGAGTCCACATTAAAAATAAGTTCAGAGAGAGGGTGCCCTAGGGAGAAACCATAGTCTAAGTAAAGGTCAAAGATTCAAGGAATGTGAGGAAGGAATACACGAGTCAGCTGGGCTGTTACTACTGATGGAATCAGTTGATTCCAATAGCATTCTCCCATTCTGGGCTCTTGTTATATAGGCTCAGCCTCCCACCCAACTGTGGCCTAATTAACAAGTCCTTCTCATATAAATACAACCAGAAGCATGGGTGCTACCCTTTCCACCTGCAATGGCTTCCATAAGTATGGTTCCTCTCACGTCTCCAGGGTGTGGCTTTTGGAAAGGGTCCTGTCTGGGTCCTGGGTCAGGGGCATGACAAACAGTGGCACTAGAGATCAGTTGTGGGGGGCTGGGGTTGGGAACATCAGCCTGCTGTGCCCCGTTTGACAGGAGAATAGACCTCCATCACTCACAGCCATTGATGTCCTCTTGGCCAGAATCCGAGAGATCTAACTGGGAGATACTATTTAATAAAGTACATTTAAATATGTGTTCCCTTCCTGGTCCAGATGGCTCCATCCTTCCTCTCCTTCTGTCAGCAAGTCAAAAAATTCTTGTGGCACAAGGCTTTTAGAAACTAAGTGGGATGGGCTTTTAATGGTGCGCTGTACTGTTTTATGGGTTGTACAATCTTTCAGTAGACGCTAATGTTTAATGTTTCAACTTTATAAATTGTTTAATTGCTTTTAGAATAAATTGTGCATTAATACTTTTATTGAAGTGTTTGTATTGTTTAGTGTTTTAATCTTTCTTTTATTTAAGTATGCTGTCAGCCACTTTGAGTCTTTATTGAAGAGTTTGTATAATTTTTAATCTGTGTTGTTTCGAAGTATGTCGTTAACCACTTTGAGTCCCACTATTGGGAGAAAGGTTGAATGAAGATGTTAATGATAAAGATGATGATGATGATGATATGATCTAGAAAGTTGGCCTTTATTTATATGCCATATGGAGATCTTCTGCTATACAGCAGGTCACTTAAACACATTTAGATAGATAGATAGATAGATAGATAGATAGATAGATAGATAGATAGATAGAAGACAGACAGACAGATAGATAGATTTTTTTTTAAAAAAATCTCTCCCCCAAGTAACTTCCCAGAATTTTAGTGATCCTGCTATCTCTGAGCACCATAGCTATTTCCCTGTATTTTAGGACTTGCCAGCAATACTAAATGGTTGAAGCAGTTACTTTGCTCTGTCCTAAGCTCCCTAAGTCCCATTTGTGTGGGTTTAGTCAAATGAAAGGATTTCCTTGGTAATATGACTGAAGAATATGGACTCCCACATCCTACCCCTTCTGATTTGAGGGCTTCCATTCATCAAACACAGTGCTGGCACCCATAGCATCCTATTAACTTGTATTTTCAGAGGTTTAACTGGCCTGCATCATTACATCTTTAAAGAGGCTTACAGAGGAATCCCACAGTAAAACCAAGGCTTTTTCCCAATTATGGTCTCAGTGATGCGTACTGAGCATAAATAATTTAGCACTGTTGTAAATAAGCCGAACCTATAATATATACATATAGTTCTGAGCAATTTTACTAAGCGCTCAGCCTTATGCGTTCCCTCTTGCTGAGAGGTTGCCTTTTCCTCTTAATGCTTTTTCCCTCTTGCTGTTTGTTTGTTTTCTCTGCGAAGACCTTCATGCTTCAGTACGTGCGTTTAGTGGTATGGAGACCTTGCATTAACATAAGACAACTCAAAAGCATCCCTGGCTACTCCAACGCTCCATTTTTGCCCATGCGGTTTGCAGCCAGGTCTATTTGTCAAGTGAATGAGAATGCATGAGACCAGGAAAAAGAGCACAGAAACAAGGAGGACATTTAAAAGGGGGGCTGGCACACAACATGTAAAAGATGTTCACAGAGCTTTGTCTTATGGAGAGCCAGAACAGTCAGGATGGCAACTAAAATACAGAGGTAATTGTAATTGTTTGACTGGCCAAACATAAAGGGTACTTACCAATGGCTTCTCTTCATCCTGGAAAGAAATGACTAGTGGGGTGCCACAGGGTCCTGTCCTGGGTCCAGTGCTATTCAGCATATTTATCAATGATTTGGATGAGGGAGTAGAGGGCATGCTCATCCAATTTGCAGATGACACCAAATTAGGAGGGATAGCTAATACCCCAGAGGACAGGATCAGAATTCAAAATGACCTTGACAGATTAGAGAACTGGGCCAAAACTAATCAAATGAATTTTAACAGGGAAAAATGTAGGGTAGGGAAGAAAGAAATGTAGGGAAGAAAGAATGAAATGAACAGATATAGGATAGGTGATACCTGGCTTGAGAACAGTATGTGTGACAGAGATCTCAGAGTCTCAGGCCCTTTCCGCATGACATTTGCCATGAGAAAGGGCAACTGGAGCATCACGCAATTGTGAGGAGCGATTTGCACAATGCAGTCACAATTGCGCGATCCTCCAGGGGCTGGCAGGCACTGATTGTACACCTTTTCATTTTCGGCTGGAAGCCGAAAATGGTGTGTAATCACACATTGCTCACGGGCCCCCCACACACTTACCTGGCATGCGGAGCCTCCAGAGCCACGGCAGTCACGCTTCCTGCCCCAGCGCAGCCTGGGAAAGTCCCAGGCTGTACTGCAGAAGGAAGAGGTGGGGCTCTCGCGCAAGCAGGCAGCTTGTGCACAGCTAAAGCAGTAGGGACGCGAGAGCCTCTTGTCAGAGGCTTCTCACGTGATCCCCACACCCCAGCGCTGGAAAAAGGTAAGGAGCAAAAAGGCCTCAGTGAACCACAAGCTGAAGATGAGTCAACAGTGTGATGCAGTAGCTAAAAAAGCCAATGTGATTCTGGGCTGTACCAGCAGAAGTATTGTGTCGAGATCAAGGGAAGTAATAATACCATTTTATTGTGCTTTGATTAGATCTCAACTGGACTACTGTGTCCAGTTCTGGGCATCACAGTTCAAGATGGATATTGACAAGCTGGAATGTGTCCAGAAGAGGGCAACTAAAATGGTGAAGGGTCTGGAAACCATGCCGTATAAGGAACGGGCCACGGAGCTAAGTATGTTTAGCCTGACAAAAAGAAGGTTAAGAAGGGACATGATAGCCATGTTCAAATATTTGAAGAGATGTCATGTTGAAGATGGAGTAAGCTTGTATTCTGTTGGTCCAGAAACTAGGACACACTGCAATGGATTCAAACTACAGGAAAAGAGATTTCCCCTAAACATCAGGAAGAACTCCTGACAGTCAGAACCATCTGACAATGGAATATGCTGCTTCGGAGTGTGGTTTTTAAGCAGAGGTTGGATGGCCATCTGTTTGGAATGCTTTGATGTGTGTTCCTGCATTGGGGGATGGGGGGGGGACTTGATGGCCATTGTGGTCTTTTCTATATTTCTATGATTCTATGAGGTTTCACAAGGAATAACCAAAGCCCTATTCAGACCATGAATAAAACACTAAGGAAACAGGTTAGGAGGGGAGCGCAGAAGCATCACAGACCTCTGCTGTTGCTTTGGTCACATGAAAAGTGGCAAGTCAGAAGCAGAGAACTGGTTATGTGATTGGCATCTCTAAGGCTGGCATCCTATTGTGGCTTTCAACTGTTGTAACCAGCTAGTTGTGCAAATGTTTGGGATTGTTTACCAGCTTGCACAAGGAGATCTCTGAGACTTCCTTAGGCAAACAAACCTTGGATTTCAGAACAGTTTGTGTCACTTCATGAATGATGAACAAGAAACATTTGAGATAATGTCCTACTCTTGCATGGAAGATATTAGCCTTAAGCAAAATAGGCTGGGCAATTTGATTGAAGGTGATCCCATTTCTCTAAAGCCTCATGACCATGTCATTTTCTAGAAGTTAAAAGATGTAGTGATGCAAAATGATGAGTCATTTAAAGCTTCTTGTGATTTTTTAAAAATAATAAAACACTGCTGCCCCATGCATGTCTACCTAGCCATATGTCTTACTGAGTTTAATTGTACTAACTGCAGCCTTAAGTACAATTTGCTTCAGAGTTGTACTTGCTGTTAATAGAATTAGGCCAGGCACTACACTGTGTTATACTGCTATTATTCCACTTTCAACATCCTGTGGAATCCTGGAGTTTGTAGTTTAGGGAGGGGCATTAAGAATTCTCAGCCAGAGGGTTCCTTGTCCTCAGTAAACTACAAACCCCAGAATTCCACAGGATGTTGAAAATGGAATAATAGCACTGTAACAATGTAGTGCAGAAATGGTCTTATAAACAAGCATAAGGGATCATTCAGATTCATTCAGATATAACCAGCATGTGTCATACTGTTACATAAAAAGGTGAGAACTTCTATGGAACAAGTTACAAATAATACAGTTACTTCTAGGGGTTAGCAAAGGTATAATGACACCAAATTTCAAAAATACCACAATCAGTAAAATCAAAGTTATTTTATTGTTGTAATGAATAATGGTTTCTGGTAAGGGCATTTTTATGGTCAATTTTACTGGAATTTTCAAGTTGCATGTTATTGGCTTTAAAAAAAAAACTGTTTCTTTTAAAATGAATGCCAAGGTCTTCCTGCTAGTGAACATGGCAAAACAAATCAAGAAGCCTCCATTCATGGTTCATTCAGAGTTACATCCAAACCAGGATCATAAGTGGGAATCAGGCCATAGTTTACAGTGCATAGGTTGCAACAGGATGATGGATAGAATGGTGATGGACAGTGTTACTGTGGTTTATAGTCCGAGCCCGAGGTCTACTAAATATAATTTGATATCTAAATATTGGCCATTCCAAACTGTTCCTCTCCACGTGCTTGCGAGGTCCCCGGACAAGCACGCACACGGACACAGCCGAACCAGCTGAAAAATACAAGATAAATCCAGGCAGGCCAGTAATTTTCCAGCATGCAGCTTCAGGAGACTTCCAGGCAAGTTCACTTTGAAACTACATTAAGTATGCACCCAGCATGCAAAGGATTCTCTGCCCCGAACCACCAGCTTGACGAGATTAGCGCTTCCAAATAGCCAACTGTCAAACATTCCTCATTTCATACTGTCTGCGCTATTGACAACTCCATTAAAATCCAATCATTCTAAGTACTGACCTTTCAGAGGCTTTGTCTCCAACCTGATACCCATTGTTTTCCCCAGGAACAGACTACCCTACAGGCACATTTTCCCCTATTAGAACCCCTGATTTTGAGCACTTCCTTGGATCGCCTGGATCGCTCTTGGCTTCCATCCTGCCTCGCTGCTGCTCCGTTTGCTGAGTCTTCCCCTCAGCGTCCAGGTGCTGAGAATCTCCACTCCAACTGACTTTCTTCTGACTACCCAGGCTACAGGATCAGGTGTAGTATTTCCCCTGAAAAATCCCTCTCAAAATCCTCTATCAAATTTCCTACCTTTATCTTCTTAGGTCTGTGTGTGAGAGTGCGTACGTGCACAGTGACTGTCTTTTAAATAAAGAAAACAATTATAATTTACTTCTGCTTGGTTTTTGACTCGGTCTGACCCCGTAAACATTGGGTTTAAGATCTTGCTAAGTTGCCCTGCCTCTTGCATGGCTATAGCTTTTGCTCCGGCTAATTCCCATTCCCCATTATTTGGAGCACATTAAGGTGTCCCCCAAGGGACCCCAGAGATCAGGGTAACAACAGGCTGCTTGTAGTGGGTTTTAAGGGTTTCTTCATACAAGGAACAGCCATTCAAGGCAGAGAACCTTTAATAAACCCAAGTCACCGCATAAGTCCATAAAAATTTATTCAAGCTTTTTGTGTCCACTGGAATTAAGTGTGCATAATACGCTTATTCTCTCATCCTAAAACACGTTGTACATAACTGAACAAAAAAGGTTTAGCACTTACGTTTAGGAATCAAAACCCACAGTTTAACTCTCTGAAGTAAAGTAAGTGCCTCGGTTTCAAAAATAATTACTTCCATTTGAGAAGTTATTATTGCTACATGTCTCTGTTGCAGAAAATGTCTGAAATGTGGTGAATACTGACAATTACAGATGAATTTCAAAAACATTAAAAAAGAATAAATAGCTCGCCACTTTGGAACATGTCTCTACTGCTGACATTCGTATTTAAATTCCAGTCAATACTTACTGTCTATTTCTGAGCAATGAGAAATTCATAGAAGTTTTCTGGATCTGCCAACGATCAATGTCAACGTATACATATCCACATTTGATCTATTCCTCCATCCATACACCCATGATGTATTTTTGATCTGATTCCGGAATCTGAGTGCTTCACTCCCAGTCCAACAACTGTGGCTCAGTGAGGAGCCACGTGCCTTGCAGGCAGAACGTCCTACATTCAGTTTTAGCATTTCCAGGTAAGATTGGAAAGGTTTGATAGAAACCCCCAAAAGCTGCTGCTACTGAGCTTGACAATGATCTGACTCAATATAAGGCAATTCTATCCTTCTAGGGCAATTATGCAGAAGACATATGCAAAATATAAATGATAGACAAAACCCAACTTCTCTGATGTCTATAAAGCCTTATCCTTAATTTGCTCTGGCCAGGTAGAAGCCACCTCTACATGTAACTCCCAAGTCACCCCTTCTATCCATTCTACCCTCAGCTGGATGAGGTACTGCTGCACTAGGCATAGTCCATTTCCATGCTACACTGTTATAGTGATATTATTCCACTTTCAGCATCCTGTGGAGTCCTGGGGTTTGCAATTTAGGGAGGGACATTTAGAATTCTCAGCCAGAGAGCTCTTTGGCCTCAATAAATGACAAACCCCAGAATTCCACGGGATGTTGACACTGGAATAATAGCATTATAACAGTGTAGTGCAGAAAGGCCCACACAATCCAGAACTGTCAAAATATTCTGAGCTTTAAGCTGGTTTTGGAAGAGGGGCTGAATGAGATTGTAGTGGGCTCATGCCGGTTGTCTTTCAGATCAGACTCAAAATGTTCTGTGCGATTCAGCTCCTCTCTTCCTTCCACAGCAGAAGCTGGTCGAATAACATCACCTTGCTTTGTTTTGACTTTCTTATTGTCGATTACGCTGGAGCAATCAGCAAATAGGTGCTCACATTTGAATGAATGTCTGTTTACAGTAAATGCATCACCACATTAAGCTTATGTATTTAGTCGCTGTATCACTGCAATGTGTCACATCTGTTCCTTTCATATCCAGATGTCACTGCATTTTAATTATACCCGCTAATGCTTCTGCAGCAACCACAAAAGGTGAAGCAACATTCTCATGAAAGAGGCAAGTTAGTTTTATTTTAAAACAGGGAGTGGAGCAGAACAATCACATTTCAGTCTAGCAGACCTTGGAGGGGTGACAACATCTTTGCTTATTTAGAGAAGTTCAGCTTCACTGTCAGAGGATGTTCCTTTGACTAAAATCAGCCTTTGAGCCTCTATTGGTTTAAAGACTGACGTTCAATTTCTAGTCTCTAAAAAAAAAATAATTTATTTTTATTTATTTGTAGAACCTATAGGCCCTTACTATGACAAAAGTAGCCTTGCTGGCTTATAGAGATGAGAACAAAATTGCAAGGGGAAAAAAAAGAATCAACACGATACTATCATAAAATTAGATATCCCTTTAAAGCAGAGAACAGGCATATTGGCTAGAATCCTATTGGCTTTTCCCAACTAGGGTAGATCCACTGAATCAGCTTTTAATTATTGAGGCCATTTCTGCACTACATTGTTATAGTGCTATTATTCCCTTTTCAACATCCTATGGAAAACCTAGGGTTTGCAGGGAGGGGTTCTTTAAAATTCTCAGCCAGAGAGCCCTTTGGCCTCAGTAAACTACAAACCCCAGAATTCCACAGGATGTTGAAAGCGGAATAATATCCTTATAACAGTGTAGTGCAGAAATGGCCTGAGTCAACATGTAGGTAATTCCAGTGTATTCAATAGTTCTACTCTAACTGAGACTAATAATAGGATTTTGGCCATTATGGAAAGCCACTGGGTGACCTTGGGCTCATCATATACTCTCAGCTCCAGAAAACCCCATGATAGGTTTATCTTAGGATTGCCATAATGGCAAACACAAGCATTATGAACATAAAATTAATATTAATTGAAATAATAATGATGATTTATAGGTCAGTTTCTTGGTAATGCAGTTTTATATGCTGAAAACAACCAGCTTGGATGGGGGAGAATCAGTTTTAAACTGGGAAGTATTTGTTCTGTCACTATCTCTGTGTCTAGCATCTCATTAGTGAGGTTAAGCTATGGGATATAGAATTTAGAAAAGCAAAGTGCAATGTCTGGCGAAGGTCTATAAAAATATTAACAGCAATTAAGTTCTTCATCTTTTTGTAGTTTTGCTGAACTCAGCATTTACTCTATGAGATATTCTAAAAATCATGTGCCAGATATTTCAAACATGCCTTCATATGTCATCATGTTGTTTGGAACTGCAAATCCCTCAGATGTATTAATTATAAGAGTTTTGCTTAATCATAGGGAAGTTGTTTGTTCAACACAAATTTAATTACAAAAGAGGGAGGAAAAAGATGGACACCCCCCCCCAAAATTAACAAGTAAATCCTTTCTTGTTCCAATTTACAAATGTGCTCTACTGCAAAGATAAAATAATAGGTCCTGCCACTCTTGATAAGTTCCACATAATAAAATAGCAGGCAGCAAGTGCAAAAAGAGAAGGGATATTCTTTTAGAGAAGGGGATTTGTGATGTATTTTCTGTATTACCATAGAACAGATCCCTGGTTATCATGGGGGCCAAGAAGTTATGAAGCACACCTGCAGGTTCAGTCCAAATATTGAAGTCCTCTAGCATGAGAGATTCTAGTTTCTCTCCTGATGCCACCTCGGCTAGCTCAAGAGAGAAGACTGTTGGACACTGACAACAGAACTCTGTCTTGATCACTTAGCTCTAAATATGCATACCAAACAATGGAAGACCGCACAGCAGGATACCTCGAGAGGGGGATGGACTCATGATGGACCACTTTAGTTCTGCATTCCCCACTCTGGGTGTCATCAGAGGCAAAATTCTACATTTAGGCCACAAAAACTAAATGCACTGGTACAGGATGGAGGATACATGTCTCAGCAGTACGACATATGAAAAGGCCCTTGGGCTTACTGTTGATTGTTAAGTTGAACATGAGCCAGGAGTGTGATGCTGCAGCAATGGCGGCAAATGCTGTAGTCTGCAAAAATAGAAGCGTTGCTGCCAAGCTGAGGCAAGTAATAGCCCTCCCACACTCTGTGCAATCCGAGCCTCATCTCAAACACTGTGTCCAGTTATGGGCACATCATTTTAAGAACAATATAGATAAGTTGGAGCAAGTTCAGAGAAGGGCAATGAAGATGATCAGAGGTATGCCAAACAAAACTTATGAGGAAAGGTTGAAGGCACTGGGCATGTTCAGCCTGGTGGAGAGAAAACTGAGGGGTGACATAATCACATTCTTTAAATCCCTCAAAGACTGCCACAAAGAAGACTTGCTCACTGCTGCCTCAGAGGGTGAAACTGGGTCTATTGGTTCTAAGTTACAGGAGGGTAGATTTTGATTGAACATAAGAAGGCACTTCTTGAAAGCGAGGGCAGTTTGGCAGTGGAGCCAGTTATCTACAGAGATGATGGGACTCTCCTTTTTGGACTTCTTCAAAAAGAGGCTGGACAGCTACCTTGTGAGGGTGCCCTAGCTGGAGAACCTGTCCTGAGCAGAGGGCTGGACCTGATCATGGCCCCTAGAGCCCCTTCCAATTCTACGGTTCTAGGATCAATAGGGATTTAATTCTCCACTAACATTGCAAAAGTAGCAGTGAGTAACTTTAGTAATTTTCTTCCCTCTGAGAGAAGGGTTTCAAAAGACAAAGAACAAAACCTTGCACCATTTTGGAAAGGCATTCACATTTCAGGACTTATTCAGCAGAAAACATTTAGGTTTTGTTTTGCACAGAAAAGAACATATTTTTTTATGTAGGAAACAGCACTTTCAGCAGAGAAAAATAATATTTCTGCCCAGGAATCACAATGGCAGCTTCAAACACATTGCATCTGAAGAATTCAGTGGGCATTTTTTAGGTATGTATGCCCATGACTGATTTTACAGCCTTGCTTTCTGTACATAAATGCTACCATGCATATTTAGAAAAGGAGGATTCAGCTCAGAAGTCAGTGGGAAAACAAGGGGCCTTTCTGCACTATACTGTTATAGTAGTATTATTTCACTGTCAACATCCTGTGGAGGGCGACCAAAATGGTGAGAGGCCTGGAAGCCATGCCCTATGAGGATAGACTTAGAGAGCTGGGTATGTTTGGTCTGCAGAAGAGAAGGTTAAGAGGGGACATGATAGCCATGTTTAAATATTTGAAGGGATGTCATGAAGAGGAAGGAGAGGGCTTGTTTTCTGCTGCTCCGGAGACCAGGACAAGGAGCAGTGGATTCAAGCTGCAGGAAAGGAGATTCCACCTGAACCTCAGGAAGAACTTCCTGACAGTCAGGGCTGTCCGGCAGTGGAATCTGCTGCCTCGGAGTGTAGTGGAGTTTCCTTCTTTGGAGGTTTTTAAGCAGAGACTAGATGGCCATCTGTTGGGAGTGCTTTGAGGGTGTTCCTGCGTGGCAGGGGGTTGGACTGGATGGCCCGTGTGGTCTCTTCCAACTCTACATTTCTATGATTCTATGATTCTGGGCTTTGTAGTTTACTGAGGCCAAAGGGCTCTCTGGCTGAGAATTATAAAAGCACCTCCCTAAACTGCAAATCCCAGGATTCCATAGGATGCTGAAAGTGGAATAATAGCACTGTAATAACGTAGTGCAGCAAGGCTCAAGGTTCGCCCTTTCCCTCAGACAGTTTGAAATGCTCATATTCTCAATACAGTAACAGGGCTTAGTGTTAATGAAAAATGTTTTGTGTTCTGTAGCCACTTGCTATTGCTACTCACTTTTTAAAAGGAGATGGGTCAGTCCCTTCCTCCCTCTCTTTATACATATGCACACACATACATATATGTATATAATACACATATATTTAAGTTTATTGGCTTATTTTCAGAATGAATAAAATAATCAGCTGCAAAGAGGAAAGACAGCAAAGGCAGTTACTGTAGCTGCATTTACATCTATGTTTATCTCAGCAGGCGAGGAGTGCCTGGAAAAGGGGGAAATGACTACATTCTGAATGCATGAAGTCACCCAGCAGGGTGCATAAATTCAACAGGATGGCAGGTTGTAATATTTAAGTGTGATTATGCCAGAGTGCCAGCCATCCGGGCAAGTCAGCACTTTCAGTTAGCAGTAGAGAAACAGATTAAATAGCTGATAGAAACTGCTGGGCGATGACATATTCTGGGAAGGTAAGAAATATATATGTACATGTAGAAGTACACACACACATACACCTACACACAAAGAGACAGACGCACACATATGCACACTTTTGAAGAGTAGACAAAACTTTTGAACAGGACATTCTGTAGAACAAATAGTTGCACAACTGTGTTCTAGCCTAAATTTGTCCAACGAAGGACAACACCGTACTTGTTCTTTAAGCTCTTAAAGAGAGTGATCTCTGCACCCAGTCACTGACAGTCTGATGGGTTGCCGTGTAGAAGATGGAACAGCTTGTTTTCTTGCTGTTCCAGAGACCAGAACGCAAACTAATAGATTCAAATTACTAGAGAAGAGATCCCACCTAAACTTTATGAAGAACATCTTGTTGAAAGAATTGTTTGACAGTGGAACAGGCTGCCTTGGAGAATCTTTAATCTTTAAATAGCAGCTGGATGGGCATTTTTCAGGAATGCTTCAGTTGTGTGTTCCTGTATGGAGGTGGTTGGATTAGATGGCCCTTGTGGTACTTTCCAACTCTACATTTCTAAGATCCTATGATTGTAAGTCCACATCAAACAAATCATGTGAAATGGCCCTTATGGGATGATTTACTAGTTTCACGCCATGCATTATGAAGCCATTGGCAAAGAATATCAAATTTCAGCTCTGTTGAGAACCAGTTTACATAATCCTTTCATCATGGAGAAGGGTGCATATATTCCCACAACAGAAAAGGGGCATATCACCCTTTGGAGTGAAATGCCCCAGGAACAATTATGTTAGCACCTATATGTCAATGGTTGGCCATTCATATAAACAAGAGTGATGGTTAAACAAAGAAAATGGATTTGGGGTATCTGATAAGGACAAAAGAGTTCACCTACTAAACCATAACTTGGTCAGTGAAAGAGTTGGGACACACTGGCCAAGGTCTTACAGCAGGATTGTGTAGTATATGTGTCCATGGACAGAGTTACATATAAATGGTACAACCCTTGACTGGAATGACAATGTCACACAACTGTACCAAGACACTCAATGTGAAACCAAATGCACAACCAAATAGACATTGCACATTATGCTCAATGCATGTCCATGTGCAATATACTATGCACCTCTGCCTATGTAATGGCACTGCATATGCAACTCTGCTTCCAGAATCTTTAACTAAATGTGGATATTTTGCTTCAAGCGAAAACAAGCAACCCTCATGAGCTTATGTCTTTATGCTACTGAAGATTAATTTGAGAGTATCTCCATTAGAAGTGGTATTCAAGAAGGCAGACATACACTTGTTTAACCCGAATACAAAGGCCATTTCCAAACTACACTGTTATAGTGCTATTATTCCACTTACAACATCCTATGGAATCCTGGGGTTTGCAGTTCCAGGAGGGGCATTTATAATTTTCAGCCAGAAAATTCTTTTGCCTTGGTAAATTACAAAGCCCAAAATTCCACAGGATGTTGAAAGTGGAATAACAACACTATAACAGTGTAGTGCAGAAATGGCCAAAAGTCTGAGAATGATGCTATTGGCTCAACTTTGTGCTCATTTGGCATCTTTTGACTTAGCAGTTTTTTTGGTGTGGACTCCTAGCTCTGTGCAAATGAGATATGAGGTCTACTTTCAAACTACAGCCAGTAAGCCCTGTGGATTTTGATCTCTTGTGGTTGCCTTTGTGGGTTCTTCAGTCTCTTTCTTTGCTCTGCAGAAGTTCAAAACATTTTAGAGTGATAAAAGGGACAAAGACAGGCAATTATCTATTATTCCCTGCATTTCTTGTTTACTTGTGTTTATTTGTTTCTTTTGTTTACCCCCTGCTTAATTTGCAGTCCTGGAAAACCAGGAGAATGGTCAGAGTCTCTGATGAAAGTATTTTGCTTGTTGTGTCACAAATGTGGATACAAAAGAATTTCACTGAATTTGTCAGTCTTGACAAAAGTAGCGTTTTTGCACCTTTTAAAGACCTATTGGGAGATGGAATACACCTTTTCTTGAGAATTCACATATCTTCAAGGCTTATATACCTTCAAAACTCAAACAAAATAATATGTGCATTTCCAAATGTGCAAGGCCAAAAAAGGTTCATATTTGAAAAACATACAAACGTAATAATGCAAATACACTTTAATTCGGTGACATACAAAATGGTGGTTTATGCACCAGTGCTGGTCTGTGAGCCATTGGCTGCTAGTCTGTGTTGAGTTTCTAGGAAAATGTGCAGATATCAAGGTGGCCAAAATATGTTATACGTTATAAGTCTCTGGTACATGAGAAAATATATATATTAGTGTACTGCTGCACTGACAAGCACAACTTCAGCTAATGAGGGAAATTAGTGAATTAGGAAAAATTAAAAAAAAAGTGGAAATTATGCTGAAGGTGTTAAAAATATGTGTGATTTTTTTCCCCCATGCAACCCTGGACACCTCCACATCATCACACAAGTCTCTGATAGGATTCAGAGAAACTCAGCGATGCTGAAACTGAGATATTTTTGCATTTTTAGCCACAAGCAGAATAAACCTCTGCAACATCTACTTCACATCTTCTGATAGCTGGAACCAATGCCTTAAATTAACAGTCAAATCATGTCACTGCAATGAGATAGATGTCACTGCTGGGGATGCTTCCTACAGGATAAGACACATTTTTTCAGAGCTCAGAAACCATAAAGTCCCCTTAAATACTGCTCTTCCAAATGCATGCAGGAAAGGAAGGTAGTATGATTTATGGGCTGCTCTCTTAGGAGCTGATTGCAGGTAGAACACCCACTTTCTCCAATCAAATCTGCATTGTAATGTCTAGAAATCAATTATATGCAAGAAGCAATTACCTGTTTTTAAGCACAGTGTAATTTGTTTCCCCTGCAACAGAAGCATGCAAAACACATCAACAATACACTTGCCAGCTTTGTTGCTCAGAACTGTAGCAGCCAGTTCAGGAAAGGGAAGTGGAATATTTATCATGCTGCCTACCAAAAGAGCTAGAAATACAGGATGTATTCAGATTGTGGAGATAGAGCATCTTCATCTCAAGGCCATCTTGCCTTCTGGCACAGGTAACACAACAAGCAATACCATACTAAGGATGAAAAAAAAAGTTTAAAAAAAATGCTCAAAAATAGGGTTTCTTTGAATGCCAAGAAATCCTGTTGTGAAGAATCATGGACTGATGTGAATCTTTGCAGTTTATGATTTATTCTGTGTAAAATTCACATGTGGACATTTTGCGCATGAAACAGTTTTCTGTGCACAGCATATAATATTTCTATGCAGAAAATTCTGCTTTCTGTGCAAAACAATCATGTGCAAATTTTGCACAGAACAAAACAAAGTAAAGCATCATCATAAATATATGTTCTCCCATGGAAGTGGCTCCAGCTTGCAGAAGCAGAGTTGCACATGTGGTGCTGTCACATATGGTTGTATGTTTCACATGGGTCTTTATGAGCATTTGACATAGTTGCATGCTGGTAGATATTTCACATTCCATACTGATGCATATTTGGATGGCTGTGCACACGTGTATATTGTGCATTGGTTGTGCAGTGCTAAAATGTACTAATGAGAAGCGTTTGTGCAACCACTGTTTAATTCTGTAAGTGTAAAGTTGCCCTCTGTCTTGTCAATGTGGGATCCTGGCCCACGTCATTCTTCAGCTTAATTCTTTTGTTCCATCCATCCTTCTTGTATGACTTATCCCCATATTCTACTCGAAATTCCTGCATTATTTTCAGAAGTCTATGTTGGCAAAATTGGCATTACCAGGTTTAATAAAATGGATGGAATCCTGTAGGGGCAATATGCTAAACATAAAAATAGTTGCCCAAGTGGTTGTTCATTCTGAGAGGTTGTGTAAGTGTGGTCCTTGGTGCAATAAAACACATACACACAAACAGGTCCTCTCTCCCACGTTTGACTTGGTAGCTGGAGAATTAATCAGAGGCCATAGTGCCCAGAGAGCTATTGGTTGAACAAAGATAGGATTTTGTATAACCAGCCTGAAATTAAACTATGCTTAAAGATATATAGGATTTGCCTAGCTCAAATGTATGACAAACTGAAATTCAATCCCCTGCAACAGAATCCTAGAATCATAATAGTGTAGAGTTGGAAAATGCCCACTGGGCATCTTGTCCTGCCAATGTACAAGTCCACAGCTAAAGCATTCCTGAAAGCTGGCCATCCAAATCTGTTTAAATAATGCACTATATATTTAAGACATTCGAATGGCCTACCACACTCATGCAAAATATACTTCTAATTTACATGCACGTTTTGCCTAGTTTTAGTAATGATCATTTTCAGATCCTCAAACAGAGCGGAGCAGATTAATTACTTTGTTTCGGCCCCAGGCCGAAGAAGACCCTGGTGGGGGCGGGGGTTTAGTGGGCCAAGCCCAGAAGCGAGAGTGGGACATTTAGCTTTTTTGCATCCCCTGGTATTGGTGCTCAGGGCACGTGTCTCAGTTACCCCACCCTAGATATGCCTCTGGCCAATACTTGGTCTCTTCCTTACCTGCCACATATCCTAAAGAGCAGGACAAGTTAACCAACAGTGCATTTTTTATTTTCCCCGTGGGGATGTTCAACCTGATTTGGCTGGTCCTTGTGCAGTAAATAGGACAACACAGTATCTAGGACTGTGATTTCAGTGGGATATGCTAACAATTGAATATGTTTAGGACTGATACAGAAAGCTGTCATTCAGTTTACTTGGAAGACAATCCAATTTTTTATCACTGTGGGTTTACTATCAGATTTCTGTCAGCAGAGATGTCAGTGTGGGTTGCCCTGAGGCAATACCAACTCTTGACAAAAGAGTGTTAATAGTCTGGTGTTGTGCTTCCATTATCACTATGATGGGCCAAGAAGGCTAGGTGATGACGGGAAAAGATGACTCATCCAGATCCTTTCCCCCACATTCTTTAGTTCAGAGAAAAGGAGCAAGCCTTCAGTGTATATGTGAGCTCAGCCTGCAATTTGAATCAAATAGAAATGAATAACAGGCACAAACAACTTTTTTGGGTATGTGTCAGTGTAGTCTAGGATGAGACTGCAATAATATATGTAGCTAGCCTTAATGATTACATGGAATCAGAAGCGGGTGCACAAGCTGGGAGGCATGCCTGTCCACAAGGCAGCTCTTAGAGAAGCCACAGGCTTCCTAACACATTTCAACCACAATTTAACTATAAAGCTCAAATGGGCTTAAGCCTTACATGATTTAGAAACACTGGCTGTCATCCACTTAGTCAATCACATTGTTGTAAGTCAGACGTATGCGCTTGTAATTGTTTGCGGTTCACGTTTACAATCATGGCACCATTGCCACAATCACAAATGCCCCGAAGGCTACCTTAAACTCCAGCCATCTGCGCCAAGGAACAGCACTGGCAAGCAGGATGACAAAGCATGATGCATCCAGCCCCCCTCACCAGCAAGCGGTGGTGCACCAGCAAGTTGTGACAAGATCCTGCAGGGGTCCCTTCTTCTGGCCAGCACACTGCTGTTTCCTGGCAGAAAGGAGATGGATGTGTCATTCCTTAGCACCCCACTTGCCAGCACTGGTCCCACAGTGCATCTGGCTAGATTTTAGGGATCAGATCAGGAAATGGAGTATAGCCATTACATTGTGGGTATATGTATGCTGGAAGATCTCAGCCACCCTTTCTGTTTATGTCCTGCCATGACATCCATATAATCAAGGCAAGGAACCATCAGTTCATGCTTTCTGCACATCAAGTATGACTAGGTGGGTGAGGGCCTGCTGAGAAACATTCTCAGTGAGTAGTCTCCAACTTTTACAACTTCCCTTCCTTTACTATCTTATGAAGCCCACTGAGAGAAGGGAAAGTATGAAACAGATCACTTAGCAAAATGCTATTCTAGAGCTTCTCCATATTACAGGGAGCATATAACTCCCTTGCTAAAACATCTCCACTGGCTACCTGCTCGTTTCCAGGCACAATTCAAAGTGCTGGCTATGACCTATAAAGCCCTAAACAGCTTAGGACCAGGGTCTCTGAGAGACCATATGTCCCTCTACAAACCAACTAGAGCCCTAAGATCTCCTGGGAAAGGCAGCAGTGAGGACACAGAAGACACCCTTCTTGGTGCAACGCTCTTCCACGAGAGGCTAGGTGTGCCCCTCCCTGCTCTCCTTTCACCAGCAGGCAAAATCCTTTCTTTTTAAACAGGCTTTTATGTAAGCTTTATTTATTAACTTGTTTTAATGTGAATATTGTTTTAGTTTTTTAATAACTTTATATCCTTTTAATGTTTCTAACTGTTTTAAATGTTTTTAACATGTTTATTTATTGCTGGAAACCACCTTGGGTCCCATTCTGGGAGAAAGGTGGCCTACAAATATAATTAATAAAATAAAATAAATAATAATAAAAAATCTCTCTGCAGACAGAAAACTAGACAAAAGGCTATGGCAGGACTCTGCTCCCACATGTGTTAATTTTCCATAGATATAGTGTGAATTTTTATAAAAGGAACATTAAATTACGGAAGTCCTTTGCCTGCATCAGTAAAGGGCACAGACATTGGAATACATTGCATGTCTTTCCTGCTTGAGTAGATTGGCCCAAAGAAGACAACATAGGTGAAGACCTTTTTGGTTCAACTGGTTTGCCAATGGTCACATGAAACTTTCATGTTTGGAGGTAGTTTCTCTCCCTAGAAAACAGACATGAGAAGAGTGAACTTTGACTGTCAGTTGAAGTATTTCTTTAAGTTTGGTCTCCAAGTATGGTCAATATGATCTCAGGGCCCTACCTGAGGCTCGGGACCTGGGCCCACTTCTCTGGTCCTCAGAGTGGGTGGGAGGAATCTTACAGTGAGAGTGCTGCTCATCTGTGTGTGTGTGTGTGTGGAGAGAGAGAGAGAGAGAGAGAGAGAGAGCATTTTTCTCATTTGTTATTGTGTATTTGAATAGAAAAGAACATTCTCAACAACTTAATGTGTCATGCTTAACATCATGGCACAGAACTGCTCCTTATGACATCCCTTGTGAAACATCACATTGGCCTGCCCTTGTGGCATCACAAGGGGTCATTCTAGGGTTCTGGTTTTGGTCTCAGGGCCTGGAATAGTCCTGATCACGCAAACCCATGTTTACTTGAAAATAACCTAAATACTACCAAATCCTAAGATTTCTTTCAAGGCTTTTTCCCAAGGAAGGCACAACTTGGACAAGGCCGTACCTCTAGAGATTCTCATCATTTGGAGAAGTAGGGAATGCATAACAATATCAATCAAGCTTATTTTTGTACCTGAACCTGACAGAATTTGCTTCCTGGCATAGAATTGCACTGCACAGAGCTGTGTGTATGTGCTTGCTGCAAAGCTTGTTACAATCTGAGCTCAATGGTCATTATGTATAAACATGCCTAGGATTGAGGTATAGTTGTTTTAACATTCTTTTCAGGCTGCCAGGTGTACAGGGCAAGTGATGCTTTCTATTCTTCTCGAGAAGCAGCATGAAATGAACAAAGCCCGTGCAAACTCCTTCAGTCAAATGGAACGGGTGACGTGGGCACCGAAACAGAAAGGCCAGCCAACACTTTTAGCACCTCTTTAGCAACAAAGGGTGCTCTCAGTAAGCAATTAAAGGAGTGCGCTTTTAGCACTTCCCTAGCACCATGTCCTATCAGTCATTCTAGTGTGAGAGCAGTTTGTCTTGGAATGTGTTCTGACAATGTGTGAGGCATGTGCTGTAAATACTGAGGTACTGGCACACCCCAGACGGCAAAGGAAAAGGGGTTAAAGGATCTCAAAGAGTGACCACATTTTAATGGGGGTGTTTGGGAGATAGAAAAGGAAAACTCAAACAGACTTATCCTCAGAAGTCCATACTTTTTTTTAAAAAAAAGCCCTTTTTTTCTAATGTTAAATCTGTCTGATACTCCCAGAAGGCTGATACTTCTAGTTGCTAATGACCCCACACAAGACCAAAAAAGATAGATAGATAGGTAGGATAAATGCTTTTAAAATGTCTTTACTACCAAAGCTTATGTTTCTCTTTCAAAACTTACCAATAATAGGGGGAAAAAAGATATTTAAGGAGTGGGAAAAGGTCTTACAAAAATTCATTTGGAAAGGGAAAAAACCAAGAATCAGATTTAAAATATTTCAAGATGCAAAAGAGAGAGGAGGACTTGATCTAACATTATTAAAAATCTACTATTACGCATGCTGTTTAGATTGGATCAAAGACTGGATTCAATTAGAAAATACAACTATCACAGAATTAGAAGCAATAAACAACAGATTTGGATGGCATGGATATTTATGTTATGACAGATCAGCAGTGAATAAAGAGTTTAAAAACCATTGTATCCGAAAGACATGGTTGAAGGTTTGGTCACAAATACAGCAAAAATTTTATACAAAACTACCAGTATGGGCCTCACCCCAAGAAGCTTATAAAATCGCCCCAACAAAACAAGGAAATTTACTAACCTATCAAGAGTTATTGGAATGGGAGGGAGACAAACCAAGAATGTGTACAGAAGAAGAATTAAAGGCTGAAGGACATGAACTAAATAGGTTCCCATGGAGACAACTCAAGAGAAAGATTTAGAAAGGACCAAAAATTATATGGATTTGAGAGAGAAAAGAATGAGTTAGACTTACTGATGAAAGGAAACCAAAATAAAAGAATTTCCAAATTTTATGAATTATTGTTGAAAAGAGAGATGGAATCAGAAGTAGTTAAAGATACAATGGTTAGATGGGCACAGAATTTGGGACGTTCAATTGAACCAGAAACCTGGGAAAGAGTGTGGAAAATAGATATAAAATTTACATTAAATCTAAACCTAAGAGAAAACTTTTATAAAATGTTTTACAGATGGTATATGATCCCAGAAAGATTACAAAAAATAACAAAAAACGGAAATTCAAGTTCTTGGAAAAGTGATGAAAAGACGGGGTCTTTTTTTCACATGTGGTGGTCATGTAAAATAGCAAAAAGTTTTTGGAAGGGGGTACATGATGAAATTCAAAGAATTTGTAAGCTGAATTTTGAAATGAAACTGGAAACTTTATCTTTTAAATATGCTAGGGAAATAAGTCATCAGAAGATATCATTATATTTAATAACTGTGGCAACTGCAGTTGACATATGCGCAACACTGGAAAGAAAAGAAATATATTGGTATAGAAGAATGGAAGTTAAAAGTTCTGGATATGATGGAGACAGAAAAATTAGCATTTTCTTTGAAGAATAAATCTAGCCAGAACTTTGAGAAAGAATGGAAAGGAGCATTGGATTGGGTAAGGATGTAAATGTATAAGAAAACAAAGAAGAAATAATGCGATTGTTCTTCTCTCTGGAAGATGGAAATTACGTTTGTATGGAATGGAAATAAGTAATTTCAACTGGAAGATTTACGCACGGAAGTGTGTGGGGGGTTATTTTCGAGATTAAACTTTTAATAAAAATTGCTACAAAAAAAAAGAGATAGACAGATAGATAGATTGATTTGCTACAGCTATATACCTTTAGCTTAGAGATTATTGTAAACTAGCATATATACCTGGCGTTGCCCAGGATTTTATTTTCTCATAGTTACTTGTTAGAAAGATTTGAGATCCTTTGTCTCTAATTCCTCAAACTGTCTTGTCTAGTACCTGTAACTTTTCCCCATATTCCCCAATCCAATCTGTATTCAGAGTTATTAACATAGAGAGGTTGGTTTCCTGGGGGAATACACTGCCCTCCTCCTTGCTACTGGAGCTCATCTCCATAGCAACAAGCCTATTCAAGACGGACACAGTTAACTGCGGCCCAAGAGCTCTTTGGCTGAGAATTCCAAAGGCCCCTCCCTGAACTGCCAGCCCCAGGATTCCACAGAATCTTCTTAGGCAGCCAATCATATGAGGTCTTCGCCTGACACAGACAAACAAACTTTTATATATTAGATATAGACAAAATGGAATGCAGCAAGTACAGATGGTTATAGATATGCAAAGAAGAGTTGCCATTCACATGCAGGGAAAAGAACAAACAATTCCTGGCGCTGGTATGTCCAGTCGCGTAGGGACAGGAGGGTGATGGGTGTGACAGCAATGTTTTTGGGTCTCCCAGTTTGTGGCTGTGCCCCCATGTGCCATGGCCACGCCCCCACATGCCGCGGTCATGCCCCATGCACTACAGCCATGCCCCCATGCACCATGGCCCACGCAGCATGGCCATGCCCCCACACCGTAGCCCCCCCCCCGCAAGCTCCGCTGCTGGGTATATCAATTAATACACACAGTGTAATGAGAATCCTTCATCCTCACTCAAGCCACAGATGATATAAATAATTTTTTTTCAACCACAGGTGATAGGACTCAGTTTCTCAATGAATTGTGGCTCAGAGACTTCACATTTCAGTCTCTCTTTGCAACTCTTTCATTCTGGGATGGTCGCTTGTAGAATGCCCTTCCACACCCTGCTTAAGAAAGTCACACCAGTCTCTATGCAAAAATCGTAAAGAGACAAAAGAAATTTCACTTGGACATCAGCCTGGGAAATGCGGGTCAGGTCAACTTGCACCAGAGTTCATACACTCATGTTGCTCAAACATTTCTTAATGACAGCCTCCGCTAATTTAATAAATACAGCTATTCCCAAATAAATGCAGCTGTTCCTGTGCATTTAAAACCCAATCAAATAGGTGCACTTTCTCAGAAACCAGTTCCAATCAGTTCAATGGGGTTTACCCTCTGGTTCATATTGGACTGCAACCTTGGGCAGTCATTTGGATATCGATAAAAACAAATAGTTCTCTTCCATTTTCATTCCAGAAATGTTCAAAATCTGGCATGTGCATGCAATCAGGACAAGCCACATACTGTGAAAGGTCTCACTTGCTATGGGAACCACATGGAGACACTTCCATTGAGAACATTTTCCAAGGGTTTCTACAATCATAGGGAGAGCAGGCAAATATGAAAAGAATATAGACAATGGGTAAGTTCTGGAGTGAGGAAGAAGGCATCAGGCTGTAAGACCTAGAGAATGCCTAAGCACTCGAACCTGAAATAATTAATGGCAACTTTTATTCAGCAACAGCGAAAATGTGCAGTGACTATATCTTCTCTTATTGGTATGTGTCTTTAAGTCAACTTCAACGTGTGGCAACCCTATCTCAGGGTTTTCCTGGATTTGTTCAGAGGAGGTTTACCACTGACTTTCTCTGAGGCTGAGAGAGTGTGACTTTCCCAAGATGCCTCAGTGGGTTTCCATGGTTGAGCATGGATTCAGATCATGTTCTTCTGGAGTCCTAGTCCAGCACTCAAATTCCTCTTTCAAGACTTGCAGAAACAAACACAAATTTCAACAATTCTAGGCGCACTCATAAGAAGTTTACTCTATACCACAACTTCCCTCCTTTTTTTTTTATTGTACTTACACCTTACTTTATTATGAACCTCAAAGAGTCTTGTAGCATCTTAAACATTTTGCTTCCTGTAAACTTTCATGGAGTCCAGACCAATTCATCTAAGGTATCTGAACAATTTGGACTGCAGTCCGAGAAAGCCTGTGCCAAATAAAACTCATTAATCTTCAAGGTGCCACAAACTGCTTGAACAAAGTAAGGTGACTATCCCTGCTCGTAATGCTTGCATTTCCATTGCTGCTGTTGTTCCTGTTGTTGTTGTGTGGGGTATGAGTTTTACTTTTTGGCAACCACACCTTAAAAGAGGATTTTTGGAGAACACTTAATAGTGTTTTCTTTGGAAACAAGCTTAGTGTGATTAATGAAGCAAGCAAAGGTCCTGCAGAAGTCAGCTGCACTTGAAGTTTCCACTTGCAATTCTTCTGTGGTGGGAGGATAGTATAGTATGTGAAGATGGAAATGAGGCTAACTGAGGTATATAACAAGCAGCATATTTTTCATAGGTTGTTGTGGGTTTTCTGGGCTTTGAGGCCATGTTCTATTAGTATTTTCTCCTGATGTTTCGCCTGCATTTGTGGCTGGCATCTTCAGAGGATCTGGTGGCATGGAAGCAAAACAGAGTATATATATGTGTGTAGTCCCGGAGTGGGAGGGAGCAATTTGCACGTGTTACAGTTGGCCTGTGTGATGGCTTGTCTTGAATCAAGACTTAAAATATGCCAATGAACACCACCCAGACTCTAGAGATCCCTGTACAGGGAACAATATAATGGATGGCTAATGTAATTAACACACTGTTATGCATATCTCTTTACTAACAATACAACCCTGGGGGATATCCCATTTAAGACTAGGCCATCACACAGGCCAACCGTAACACATGCAAACTGCTCCCTCCCACCCAGGGACTACACAAGTATATATACTCTGTCTCATTTCCATGCCACCAGATCCTCTGAGGATGCCAGTCACAGATGCAGGCGAAACGTCAGGAGAAAATACTAATAGAACACAGCCTCAAAGCCCAGAAAACCCACAACAACTTATGGATTCTGGCCACGAAAGCTTTCGACTTTACATCGAGCATATTTTTCTCTCTCTTGTGTGCATGCCAGAAGCATTTCCTTGATTATATGGGAGATAAATTATTGTTACATACACTATCCTTACAAAATAATTGTGTCGGTTTATGTTATAGTTCACAATGTTTGCTTAGCATTCAACATGAATTATAACTGAATCCATATTTTCCAGGAGACTGTGCTTCTTCTACATGCTAGTAGAACTGAGAGCCAACCCTGGAGACCAGAGTTCGATTCCCCAGTCAACCCACTGGGTGACCCCAGGCAAGTCACACACTCTCAGCTCCAGAAAACCCTTTGCTAGGTTCACTTTAGGGTTGCCATAAGCTAGCAATGACTTAGAGGCACACAACAATACCAATAAGTAGAGATCTATGGACACTTTATTTTTAATTTCATATTCCATATTTCATTTAATTTTTAAAATTTAATTTAATTTTTAGTGTGTGTGTATGAGCGTGTGTTTACAACATCTTTTTATGCATATAAAGCCAAAGTCAACATTCCTTGCTGTATTCATCAGAACCAGCCAGAAATTTCCAACAGTTTCCAAGTCCTTCCCTCCAAACTCCTTGCAGCAATACAAATAAGATTTAATTACAGCACATTTCATCAAGGCCAAATCCAACAGGTCTTTGGTGACCTCACAGCACTCTGTTTTCAACGCCATCCAGATGCTATGTGTGTTTTTCGGTACTTGCCTCAATTTTTTCTTGTGGCTGGAGCGTAACAGTTCAAGCACTTCTGTCAGCCTGCACTGGAATCTCATCAATCCTCCCCCACTGCTCAGCGTCCAGACTGGCAAGACGGGAGGAAAGGAAGACCAAGGAGTACCCATCCACATCAATCATTGGGACTACTGACCTGACTCTTCTGCCCTGACTGTTATTATTGGGCATTAAAGTTAGCACTCAATGAGATATATTGGTGGTGAGTTTGTATTATAGCTAGGCTGCAGTGTAAGAGAAGTGGCAAAATATGGTATAGATTTCAGGATTCTGATTCAAGGGAGGGAGGAGAGAGAACTGCATTGTTGCTGCTGCTGCTTGCTGTCAGGTCATTTCTGACTTAGGGCTACACTAAGGCAAACCAGGGTTTTCTGGGGCTGAGACTGTGTGATGTGCCCAAGGTCACCCACTGGGCTTCCATGGCTGAGCAGAGAATTGAACCCCGGTCGACAGACTCATAGTCCAATGCTCAAACCACTATACTCTTCAACATTTCACAGAGGAAAACTGGGACAGGCAGGGCCAAACAACATCAAAGTGTGGTCAAGATGGCTATATATCTAATATATAAAGCTCAAAGTTTATCTGTTTGTGTCAGGCAAAGACCTGATAAGATTGGCTGCCTAAAAAGATTCTATGGAATCCTGGGGTCTCCAGTTTAGGGAGGGGCCTTTAGAATTTTCAACCAGAGAGCTCTTGGGCCTCAGGCCATTTGCTATGGAGACAAGGCCTAGCAGCAAGAAGGAGAAGGGCAGAGTATTCCCTCAGGAACCTAACCTCTATATGTTAATAACTCTGAATACAGACTGAATTGAGGAATATAGGGAAAAGTTACAGGTCCTGGACAAGACAGTTTGGGGAATTAGAGACACAATATCTCAAACCTTTCTAACAAGTATCACCTACCGGAAAATAAAATCCTGGGCAACACTGGATATATACGCTAGTCTCATATATACACTAGTATGTATGTGTGTGTGTGTGTGTGTATGAGGAATATGTATATGTATATGTGGTGTGTGTGTGTGTGTGTGTGAATATGAGGCTGCAGTAGTTTGTGTTTGGCTGAGCCTACTGGAGGGGCTCGGCCCCCTCCTCTCCTCTCCTCCCCTCCCTTCTGAGTTCATTGAATAGAAACCATTTTTGCACTTTGAACTCAGGCCATTTCCACATGGGTTAAAAAAAACAGTGCAGTTCATCCTCCACGGAGGACGTCTGCACCTTGGAGCGGACTATGTCCGGACTACTTAGCATAGATCTGCACCTTTGTCTGCTCCAGAGCGACCCCAAGTGGTCCTCCAGCGTGTTTTTGAAAAACTTGGCTTTTCAGGTTTTTCAAAATGCTGGAGCGCGTCATTGCATGCCTGGTCTCCAATGCAGATTTGCAGGCTCGCACCAATGCGAGCCTGCGATCTGTGGAGGGCGGGCTTCAGGCTGGCGAGCTTCACCGGTTGGTCGTGACCCACGACCAACTGGAAGCCGCCATTTTGGATGCCAGAGCAGTGCAGATCTGCGATCACGCACTGCTCCTCCTTGCCCCGGACCAGACCGGACCCAAAAGAAGATCCGGTGAGTAGTGGCAGGGAGTGATTCCCTTGCTTTGTGCGGAAATGGCCTCAGTTTGCAGCAACTGAAGTAAATCAGAGACAAAGGGAGAAAGTGGAAGGAGGAGGGAGAAACAGGCATTTTAAAAGCAGCTGAAAAAGTGGGATGACAGAGGATTAATTGGGACTGTCCCTGCCAAATTGGGACTACTGGAGCACATGCAAATGTTTCTAGGCTTTATAATACAAAGATAAAGGGCTACAATATCTATTCATAAACTGATCCATCTTTTACTGTAAAATGGTTTGTTTGGCCTGGTGTTGCACATTCTACTTGCCTGTAGTCCCCTACTGACCTCACTTGCTGGCCGGTCACCACCACCATCACCATGAAGTTCATCTACAAGGAGGAACACCCTTTTGAAAAGGACAAATCTGAAGGGGAGAAGATCTGGAAGAAGTACCCAGATCAAGTCCTGGTCATTGTGAGATAGGAGATCTGGACAAGAAAAATACCTGGTCCCATCAGACCTCACAGTAGGGCAATTCTATTTCCTGATCTGGAATAAGATCCACCTTCAAGCTAGCAACGTTAACCCCCCCCCCAACCAGCACCACCATGGGGCAGCTGTACTCGGAACATCACAAGGAAGACTTTTTCCTGTACATGGCCTACACCAATGAGAGCATCTATGGCAGCCTGTGAGGCATGTGTCTGCCTGCCACCACCAGGGGCATCTGTTCCTGAAGGGACCCTGCAGTTTTTCTTGTCAATTGTTGACTTTATGTTAGAAAGCCTTTGGCCTAGGGAAGTGGAGGATTGTTTTGGTCTTATTTTCTTCCCCCAGTCCTTTTAGCCTCCTTTCCTTATAACCACACTTCTTCCTCCTGTCTTCCCATGTTCTAGTTGGGCTTGCCTGCAAATTTTCAGGATCTCGGGAAACTTGGAACATTTCCGCACGGCATTCTTATAGCGTGATGATTCCACTTTCAATCTCCTATGGAATCCTGGGGTTTGCAGTTCCGGAAGGGACCGGCTGTCCCGTCCCGAAACTGCAAACCCCAGGATCCCATAGGAGGTTGAAAGTGGAATCATCACACTATAAGAGTGTCGTGAGGAAATGGCTTTGATATCTTTTCAGCTTTCAGACTGAGCACGGAGCCTCATTAGAGACCTTCAATTTGAAGTGGTCAAAAGGCATGGGTTTTATTTTCCTGTGTGACCCCTGCTGTTCCAAATTCTGGGGAAATGCAAGAGATAGACATATAGACAGATACATTGTAAAGATGCAAAAGTGGAGACAGCCTGCACATTAATTGATATTGTTTCTACAGGTTGCAGAATCTGACAAACCTCAATGCAGAATGATGTGGATTTTTTTTTAATTATTGGGAGTACGCATAACCTATCCCTACAGTGACTATATGAAAAAGAGAGCAGGGGGTCTGCATCTTTCACCTTCCATGTATTTTTGGGAGCCAGTGTAGCACAGTGGTTAGAATGCTAGATTGAGACTTGGGAAAATCCAGGTTTAAGTCCCTGCCAAGGCAGGAATCCCACTAGGTGCATGTTGTCCAAGATTTCACAGATGAAAACTGGGACATATGTGACCAAACAACATCAGGGCAATGGTCAAAATGACAGAAGTTATTAATCAGGAAAAACCTTTAAGCTTAGCAGAGACTGCAGCAGTTTGCTTTTACTTGAGCCTATTGGGAGGGGCAAGATTCTCTCTGCTCCTCTTTTTCTTCTTGTCTCTGTTGTGTTAATTGACTGTAAATTACATTGAAGTAAGCCAAGAACAAAAGGGAGGAACTGGAAGAGGAGAGAAAAACTGTGATGTTTTAAAAGCAGCTGAAAAAGTGGGATGATGGAGTACTTTTTTGGGACAGTTATAGCATATGTAGGTGACTTTGGGCCAATCATATATTCTCACCCTGACCTACTTCACAGTAGTGTTGTGAGGATAAAAGATGAGGTGGAGAAGGTTAGAGTATGCTGTCTTTTATTATTATTTATTTATTTATTTGTATCCCACTTCTCCATATGGATCGAGGCAGTGAACAACTTACAAATAGCATGTATTTTGAAACATTTCCATACATTTCTTACGCACGTGGGAGGAAATGCTGGATATTAATGCAGCTAATAAGTTGTTGTGCAGGCTTCACCAGCTGCATTTTTCTAATTCTTCTACACAATTATAAAAGGTTTCTGCATTAAAAGCCTTGCTCTCATTTTTCATGAGACCACTTTGCCCACCAGCAGGTACTAGACCACATTTTGAGCTTTTGCCAGAGTATTATCCCACTGTGAGGCAGAACATGGAAGTTTTGCCCCTCCGGGTATTTTGGCTTACAATTTTGGCTTACAATTCTCCTCATCCTCACCCAACATAAGGGGTTGTGGGAGTTGTAGTGCAAAACATCAAGAGACACAAAGGTTCTATAGCCGTATTGTAGGATTTGAAGCTTAGAGAGCTATCCTCATTCCCAAAATGTCCCATTGGTTTTTAAGATGTATACTGGTTGATCATGTATAATATGCTGTCTACCACCTTGGTGTTTTTTTTTTTTTAAAGAAGTGTTTGTAGAACATGAGAATTAATATATTACAAATAAATGAATGATGCATAACTCATGCCCTCTATTAGCCCATCTGCAGACAAACAGGAACCACGTTTGCTTTATTTATCTCCAGAGAGTTTTATTCCAAACAGTGCAATGCTGCTTGTACAGCCAAAGCTGTGAATACGGTCAAACTCACTGTTCATTATTATCAGCAGTTTGCATTCCAAGAAAATAGGACTGAGTTGAAAATTACAGCAAACACAGCTCTTTATCAGCTAATGATGGCTTTCAGCAGAGGGGAGTAAGTGTACTTTTTCATATCTTTTGACAGTAAGCTTCCATTTCCTTATTTTGGAGAAAATGTCACTCAATATACCATTGAAGATGACAATTATTTCCCCATCAAGATGATATAGAGGAAGGAGGGGGATGCAAAAAGAGAGGGCGAAAGCTGAATGTATTTGTGCATACAGAAATCCTCTGTCTTCACTCTACAGCAAAAAAGCAGTATCTTAACCTAAGGAGTTAAAATATCTCAATGAATAATTTTGTTGGGTCAGTTCAGACTGAGGCAGGGGAGGGGGAGAGGAACAGAAATGCTACATGATGTCTAAAATGAACCTTCACATTACAGGCAGGTTGTCTCTGAATATGAGAGACAGGATAACTGAATGAACATTCACTGTCTATTTGTAAGCCTCACAAAAGCATCTGACTAGAGAGAGACAGAAGCAAAATCCAGGACTAGTCGGATCTGTCACCTGTCATCTGTCAAGTTTGGAAAAGTTACTCCTTTGGACTCTGACTCCCAAAAACCCTCAGATACCTGGCTGGGAATTCTGGCTACCATAGTCAATTTCAATCCAATTTCTGGATTGCAGAACTCCAGAACATTCACATATTCTCTCTCTCTCTCTCTCTCTCCCTCCCTTCCTTCCACTCTCTCTCTCTTACACACACACACAGAGTGCACAAGGTTACGAGTTCAATCCTGCCGGGCTCCAAGGTTGACTCAGCCTTCCATCCTTTCGCAGGTCGGTAAAATGAGTACCCATGTATAAGAAATGTATCGAAATACATGCTATTTGTAAGTTGTTCACCGCCTCGATCCATATGGAGAGGCGGGATACAAATAAATAATAATAAAAAAAATATATCTTGGCACCCCTGAAGATTAACACAATCTTCAAACCATTCTCAAGATAATCTAAGGTACTTCCCATTAACCTGGACAACCAAGCTAGTTTCTTCCTCAAGGAAATTTACTCCTTGTAGCAGAATCTAGAATTATAGTCAACAGAAATAACATGAACTTTTGAGGAAGAGCATCAGAAAAAAACAAAACAAAAAAAACATTCAGAATGAGTGGTTTGGGGTCAACTCTAATGTGAGCTGGCACTGAATCTCTGCTCTCTTACCCCTGTGGAAATTGTACTGAGGCACAAGTCCCTTTCTATCCATCATACTAACTGTCATTGTGGTAAATCTCCCTGCACCCTCTAAAAACTGGTGAGTTACTGCTAGTTAGAAGCAATAAGAAAGCTGGTCACACAGCCACAGCTTACTGCAAGACATTCCTCTTTTTACTGAAGGCATTTCTGCATTGGCTTCTTGAAAAACTATAAGAGTTTACTAAAGAAGCTTTAGGAAACTATAAGAGTTTCCTAAGGAGGAAAAAGATACACTTCCACACTGTTGAGTATGCAGACAACACAACTAATATTGATACTAAAGTGATCACACTTGGTGAAGGACTCAGCCAGAAATGTTGAATCTGAGTGCCCTGAATATAATGTAGCCAGCATAATTATATAACAGGTAGGCAAGTACACAAGATTATGTTTCCCAAATCTCTTGGAGTAGGAATAATCTCCTTGTGAAAGTTGGGTTTTGTACTGGAAGGAGCAATGGAAGACTAGAGATGTCATTAAACTTAGGATCAATCACTCCATTTGTTGCCTAAACTCTGAATAAATTTCTATTTCTGATTTTTTTTTCTGTCATCATTGGAAATTCTTCATGCAATCTTTTAGATGTTTTCAATAAATATAATCCAACTGATGTTTGGCACATAGGCAATAACGATAGACAAGATTACTTGTATCACTTGAATTGTCACAGCACATAGTTTCACATTGATTTTCTTTTACTTTCCCCAATTGGTCCCAAGTGATTATCGATTCCAGCATAGGATCAATACGTCCCCTGGCCCATTTCCCACTGATAACCGCTCCACAAAAATCAAAAAGCACAACCAGTCTCCAATACCTGGAGGAATGAACACTATGGCAGATGATGCTGGTGCAGAAATTAAGGAACAGTTCAAAGTAAACCATGCTAGACTCATTTCAGGCTGTCACTTGGGATGCTGGGAAAGCTGTTCATTGGAGCTTTGCTTGTTAGGGGTGCCAGTGCCAGCAACAAGAAGAAGGACAACCGAGGAGGGGACAAAAATACCAGTAACAACAAGCAACACTAGCAGATGATTACATAATACCAAAGACATCAATAAGATATTTGTCCATTTCTGTGCACATTTATATACTCAAGGATAGACACATTTTGGCTGGATTTGTAGCGAGCAATGACAGCTGGTGACCTCTGTAAGAGGGAATGGAAGTTGAGGGGGAGATATACTCTGGGGCCATTTCCTCATGAGACTGTTATAGCGCTATGATTCCACTTTCAACATCCTATGGAATCCTGGGGCTTGCAGTTTCGGGAGGGGCTGGCTGGCTCCTCCCGAAACTGCAAACCCCAGGATTCCATAGGATGATGAAAGTGGAATCATAGTGCTATAACAGTCCCGTGCGGAAATGGCCTGGGTTATAGAGATTTCAAGGTGGTATCCGAGGGCCCATTTGAGCTCCTTTAAAGTTCAGACTAAAGCCATTTCCATACTACACTGTTATAGTGCTATTATTCCACTTTCAACATCCTGTGAAATTCTGGGATTTGCACCTTGCTGAGCCCACAGAGCTCTCTGGCTAAACTGCAAACCCCAGGATTCCATAGGATGTTGAAAGTGGAATGATAGTACTATAAAACTGTAGTGTGGAAATGGCCTAAAACTCAGGGTAGATTCACCAAACCACTGACAGGGAGGCCATCAGCTGCCACTGGCAACCAGCTTGAATTTATTGTTGCCTAATCTTTGGAACAATAATCTGAAAGTGTAGAGGCTAGTGTTTTGTATTGTTTTAATTATATTTCTTTGTTCATTTGTAGCCCTTACGGACTGGGAGGCAATACAGAAATATCATTCATTCATAGATAGATAGATAGATAGATAGATAGATAGATAGATAGATAGATAAGATAGATAGATAGATAGATAGATAGATAGATAGATAGATAGATAGATAGATAGATAGACAGACAGACAGACAGACAGACAGATAGAATTTCATGTTATGAAGTTTGGAGACTCAGCTCTGAAGAGCAATGTGCAATGGTGGGGTGGGGTGGGGATAGTTACCTTCTCTATCAACAGGCCAAGGAGAAGGAATCATCCTTCTTGCATTGCAATTTAGAGATGCTTTCCAAATTTCAGTGGCTTGGGAAAGATCCTGGCCTATCCTCTTGAAATGAGAAAAGCTCCCCACTGTGCTCTTCACACTGATTGCTAGGTACGGAAGAGGCAGGAATATAACAGTGGGAGTCAGCAGTAGCTTATATACTGAGTTCTGGCTGTGCGGCAAACGGAGAAGGGCATGGAGCTTTCAGCATGGATTGGTGCTAAGAAGGAAAGGGCTGGGAAGGGAAGAGGAAGAGGAAGATAATATGGCCCTAGCTCGAGTTCATTAGGGGATCCTGTATATACCACAGACTGATCCAAAGAAAAAGACATTCATACTTACCTGGATAGGATCGGGATTCAGGTTTTGCAAAAAGAGCAGCAATTTCTAAATCAAAAGATAACAGAAAATGAAATCAAACAAATAATGACTAAGCTAAAAATGAAATAAACAAATGTTGAAGCCTCAGGCTGCAAAAGCTTTTCTGAGGAGCTCCACAAGCAGTTCAAATCCTTCCTGGTATCATTTAACACCAGCTTTTAACACTATACTGGGCAGGGGGTGGGGTGGGAAGGTGTTACATTGCATGTATATACAGTATATCAAAGTTTGCTCATTGATAATTCCTACACCAGGAAAAGACCCCGGGTCTCAGAGATCACACAGACCCCTTCCGGTTTATTAAACTAAAATTCTGAGTTTTCCAATGCAATTTTTCCCAGACAGAATCAATCAAGGCAGGTCAATTTGCTTTTATACCACATAGCATGCTCATTGATCTGGTTAGTACTAGGTTGTAAATGCATTTCATTACAGTAGTGTATCCACATCCCATCTCACCACTCTATTCTCATGTGTTTAAAAGGCGTCTAACAGATTGGGGTTTTTTTAACTACCAAAAATGAGCGTAGAACCAACTATCCTGTGTACAATTGCTCAGTGAAACCTATCACTATGTTTGTAAAAATTCATCTGATTTATCATTATTATATGTCCAAATAATTAGGAGTACTAATTAGGCCTGCCCTTCTCCTCCTCCTCATATTATTTTCTTCTCTTTCTCATGCCTTTGTCAAGACCTATCCAAACTAACACTGTAAATAAAGGTCTTATGTTGAATAGCTGCCTTAATACCACAAATATAATTCACATATTCTATATTGATATAGAATCATAGAATCATAGAAATGTAGAGTTGGAAGAGACCACAGGGGCCATCCAGTCCAACCCCCTGCCATGCAGGAACACCCTCAAAGCACTCCCGACAGATGGCCATCAAGCCTCTTCTTAAAAACCTCCAAGGAAGGTTTCTATATATTGGTATATTTCTACACTGGAAGGCCCCACCTTTTGACACCCCATTAACTGACTTGCTCTTTTGACAGTTCCAAATTAAGGACCAATTCCATCAATCGGATGGGGCTTCTGCTCTTTCATCAGTCCTTCTTGGCTATGGAAGCGCTGTTGGTGCTGTTCACACACATGTGCTCTATGCAAAGTGAGCTAAGAGGGAGGAAAAGGTGCTAAGCCATCTAAGAGACTTTGCAAGCTGCATGTGTGTGGTCAGACCCAAGTGAGCCTCTATAAGTCCTTCATGTTCCCTACAGTACAGTACATGGGTTCCGATTTTCAACCAATTCCATTTTCTGACAATGCTCCAGTCCCTAACCTGTCAGATAACCTGTATTCATAAATCTCAAGGAAACAGCAATTCAACTATTAACATAATAATAATAATAATAATAACAACAACAACAACAGAAATTATGATTACGATAAATCAGAGATATTCCATCTGAATAAGTACTACATTTGGAACAGGAATAATTGCCATATAAAAGACAAGACTTCTATTTATGGGCAGAGAATTACATAAGTATGGGTCAATATCCATCTGAATAAATAGAACATTTAGAACAGGAATAATTTTCATACAAAAGATAAGACTTCTCTTTATGGGCAGAGAATTATATAAGTACTGTTCCTGAGCTGATATCTCAAACTTTGAAAATATAAGTTCAGAGGAAAGTGAAAATAATTACTCAGTGATCTGCAACAATGAATCATTGTAATTTGATTGCTCCAGAGACTAGGATGTGAAGCAATGGCTTCAAACTTCAGAAAATACTTACCTAGACCTATGCAATGTAGTTGCTGCAGGGAAGGGTAAAAATTTGTTGTTAGAGACCAGGGTGTGGCTGTGATTGGTGCTTAGTGCAGAATCACAATATGTGCCAAGGGCAGAGGTTCGGCTATTTTATGTCAGTCCACCCTGGCATGTATTATTCTGGATTGTTCACTCAATCCACGCTCCTGCTGTCATTGCACTATGAGGTTATCTGGTCGCTTCAGGGCCAGATAGGACTTTCCCCTCTCCTTTTTATCAGGTATTTATTCCCCTATCCCATACTGTAACTGATGACATAGGGACAATTGAGTTGGGGTGATGTCTTAAATAGGTGTTTATTTGGCAGGTAGAGAGGAAGATAAGAATTTGGTGTTCACCTACACTCTTTTAGTGTAGGGTAGGGCTCTAGTGTAGGGTAGGGCTCTAGAATTTGTTGGAAAATTACCAGCATTCTCTCCCCCCATTTTGTTGTTAGAACAAATGGGATAGTCAGCTCAGGGCTGCCCCTTGTGTGTGCATGCTCTATCTTTCACACTTACTTTTTCAGCTTTTATTGCATGATCATAAATACCTTTAGTGGCCAGGTCATCAGATCATGTGACCCAGAACTGTATCCTGATAGGAAGAAAGTCAAGTCTCTCTAAAAAGAGAAGGAGACATCTTTTGTCTTCTTTCTTCTTCTTCCTTCCTCCTTCATGGATCCTATCCTATAGAATCTGCATGCTCTCCAAACCATCAAGAGGGGATGGTGAGTCATACCGGAGATTATCCTCTAATTCATTAGATAGTTAAGGTAGCAAGCTCTCAATACAAATGTAGATGGAGAAGTCATTAGTAAAGTTTTTAAGTCTGTATTCAAGATACCTGTGTCTGCATTTAATTGGATAAAGCTGACTCAAGCCGCAAGCTTTAAACAGAAACGACTTTAACTCGCTTCCTCTGCATAACTTTGCTAATTAAGATTAAATCATAACTGGTTTAGTCTTATTTCCTACAAATTTCCCTTTTTAGGGCCCAGGGGGTCAGGAAAGGAGGCTACCCTTGGGGTTTACCTGGGATCCAGGCTCTCATTTGTAGGGTACTGCGGCTAGGGTGGGAATCCCCCAGGTGGCCTTCCAGTTATGCTGGGCTGAGGAGCAACCAAAGCAATTTGGATTGGCCTCGGGGCTGAGGTGTTTCACCCATGGGAAAGCTAAAGTGCTCCCAAATCAGGTTGCTCCCCCTTATTGCTCCCTTCCAGGCCAACACAACTTTAAATAGGTCAGTTTAAATAAAGTGGCCTTTATTATCCAAGTTTGTATGTGGTCTCGTTATTTCATGATTGATCACAAAAGAGATTCCATCTAAATATTAGGAATAACTTTCTGATGGTAAAAGCAGTTTGACAGTGGAATAAACACTACCTCGGAGTGTGGTGGAGTCTCTTTCTTTGGAGGTTTTTAAACAGAGGCTGGATGGCCATCTGTCAGGAGTGTTTTGATTGTGTATTCCTGCATGCCAAGGGGTTGGACTTGATGGCACTTGTGGTTCTATGATGGCATCACATGTCCATGGGTGGAAGTAGCTGTCAACTCCAAGTGTCTTATTTTCAATGCTTGGCTTCTGGGGGAAGGGGTCCTCAGAGCTAATGGTCCTCTGAAGAGCGTGATTTGGAAATCATTCATACTACAGAGCAGGCAGTTGTCTTAACCACGTCTCCCAGAAGATCTTTAAGTCCAAGAATCCTCAGCTCACTGCAGAAACCAAGCATCTGCATATAGGGTGTTCACAGCCAAGAACCATTTCCTTCCGTGGCTGCTACTGCTGCTTTTTCTTCCTCCATGAGCAAGCAAAGGGAGAAGCAACTGCTAGTGTAATGGGCCTTTTCACCAATATAGAGCACTAACATTATTCTGCATGGTATCTCAAAATGGTGAATCATTGTAACAAGTATCTAGCATCTATCTTAGAATCCACTAACTTCTTTTCTTATAATGTTGTTATTTCTCCCTGTTGTTGGTTGTTCTGTTTGCAGTGATATTCTTACCTTTTTTTTTTGATATTTTAAAAAATAATCTGTTGAAGACTCTTAAGGATGAACCCACTCCCACTCCAATAAAAAATAAACTAGTTCTTTTGAGAGGAGGTGGTAGAAGGACACACGCACACACACACACTACATGCTGAGAGCGACAATGAAATGATTTGATGAGAAATTAACTCCATATTTTCTTGATTGCTGTTACTGAAACAAATCCAAAAGAGATGAAATGGTTCCAATCTCATGCATTAGCGATAATGAAAGCAACATACTTCCCAAAGACAAGCTCAGTGGAGTGGAGAAATAAAAATCTGTAGCTGGAGGGAACCTACTAAACCAGTCAATTTCCCCCCCTCTCTTTCCTTCTCTACAGTGAATAAATTCTTTCTTCCTTTCTTTCATACTCCTATGGTTTTCACTGCTCCAAAGCTAATACAATAAGGAAAAAAGCAAATCTCCCCCAGACACATCCCTTCATTATGGTCTCAGGGCAATGAGGTAGAAGTGTGGTAGTTTTCAACATGCACATGTGCGAACAATCCATCTGTTATGTACCTTCATCTTTAGGTGGTGGAAGACTGATGCAGACTCAAGTTGATTGATTCATACTCGAGGCAGACTCAAGTTGCTTCAGGTACTCAACTTGGACTTGACTCAGCAATAAATGATGGAGTGACTTGACTTGTGACGATTTGACTTGTCTATTTTTAGTGACTGACTTGCTGCCCTCAGTAGTCCCACCTCCCCTTCCAGCCTTTTCCAATCAGCAGCGAGTGAACGTTATGTTGATAACTCAATGAGAACTGCACATGCTCTTTATTCTTGCCTCTGCATCTCTCCCTTGTTTCTCTCTCTTTCACACACACACAAACACTCATACTCTATAAATATTCATACTTTTATGTCTGAAATGTATAAATGTTGCCTTATGTTGTGGCCATCCTCAGCAGTGCCATTTGGATAACAGTTTTTCTCCATCTATCTTCCTATCTTTCTTTCTTTCTTATTTATATCCTACCCTACATTCAAAGATTTCAGGGAAGCTTCCAATAAAATCAATTTAAAACAATAAATACCATATTTGCTGACATATTAGAAGCACCAGCATATAAGATGCACCTCACTTTCAAGGGGTGTTTCTCAAGAAAAAAAAATTAGTTCCCTGGTGAGGGGATTGAAAGGAGTGTTGCACCAGGAGAGGAGGGGAATGAAAAGAGTGCTGCACCAGTTTTTCTTGGGCCCTAGGAGAGTCAAAATGAACAAGAGAGGAGGAGAAGGTAAGGAGTGCCTCACCTGGATTCCACTACCTCTTTCCTTCCTGTTTGCTTGGGCAAGGAGAAGTTTGGTTCCCAGTTCATTCCCTATGGTTTTAGCATTACCATATTTGCTGGTGTATAAGACACACTCCATTTTCAAAGGGTATTTTTTAAGAAAAAAGTGCATCTTATATGCCAGGAAATATGGTAACTATAATACTTTTAAAAATATTATTTTCTTCAAATATCTAGAAGCAACATACCCATGGTTTGATGCAGGGGATAGCATTTCTTATAAAAACTCAACCGAATGAAATTTTCAATAATTTTCACTAGCTAAAGACAATAGGGACACCTGTTCCCAACGTGGACAGAATCATGTCGTATCTGTCTGCTGTATTAAAGATGCAAAGCCTATTGGGGCAGGTAAAGCAATGTTAATCAAACACCACAGATGTGGTTAAAAGCATAGCAAGTCACACTGAGATATTTATAAGTTAACCACTCAAAGGCTTTCTTGTGAATATGTGGGTCTGTCATTTTTTCCTTATATGAAGGTGTGTGTATCATACATATGCATACATGAACACACACATGTGGCATTTTGTATTGCAGTTATGGATTTGTAACCTAGGGTGGTTGTTGTTGTGTGCTTTGCAGTTTTTTCTTACTCATGGTGATCCTAAACTGACCCTATCATGGGTTTGCCTAGGGCTGAGAATGTGTGACACACCCAAGATTACCCAGAGGCCAAGCAGAGATTGAACTCTGGCTCCAGGGTCATAGTCCAATGCTCAAACCCCAATGCTATGCTGGCTTAACCTAGGGTTGTTGTTGTTGTTGTTGTGAGCCTTCAAGTTGTTTCTGATTCATAGCAATCCAAAAATTAACTTATCATGGGATTTTGTGGGGACTGAGAGTGTGTGACGCACCTAAGGTCACCCCTTGGGTGTGCATGGCCGAGTGGGGAATCAGACCTTGGTCTCCTGGATCATAATCCAATGCTCAAACCACTAATCTGAGGTTATGGATCTATAATAGACCATTTGTGACCACTAACAATGCCTCACTCAACATCAATAATGCAAAATTCTAATACACAGCATGGGATAAAGCATTCAGCTCACCTGCTGATCTTAGACAACCTTGCTTAATCCCATATGAGGGTGGCATTACGGTGAAGACAAAAATATCCCCTTTGGAATGGTTGCCTCATGACACGGATGCTATCTGGCAAGGGTGAGAAGGGTTCACTATGGGTGGGGTAGAGGAAACTTTTGGGACTTTGCAGATAAGTGCTAATATTGCATTAGTTTTCTTTCTTTTTCTTTTTTTAAAGTGGACCATTTCTTTCTGGCAGAGCATCTGAAAAAATATGTGGAGAAAAGTGATAACAGATGAAAGTTTACAGAGAACTGACAAAAAGGTTAGGAAGTCACAGAGGCCGGACAGCAATACCCCAGTAAAATAAATGTTGGATTTGATCAATATTAGAGTTGCTGCTACATGAAAGCTTGGGGCATGAAAAACAATAACCAAATCCTCATAGGGCATCCAGATATTACTATCGAGAAACAACAGGCAACTTTAATATAGGGTAACTCAGCTGTGGACAGGATGAAAATAATCTGGGACTGCTGGATGAAAAATAAGATCTCCTTAGCATCTCCAGGTAGAGCTGGAAAAGATTCTGTCTGAAACTCTGCGGAGTTACTGTTAGAAGGAGCCATAGCAAGGGTGGAGAAACTGTGTCCTGCAGCTCGAATGTTATCTCAAATCTCTCCCTCCCCACTCCCCATTTTTTTGCAGTTCTTCATTCCTCTCAGAACACTTCCTTGATGTCCCTAGACCCCCTCCCTGTTTTCTTAGTCTGAGTAAGGGTTATTTGATCCGTCTATCACTAATACTTCTTTGAAGTGCTGCAGTTTTGCTCCCTGCAGCCTCCTCTACTCTCCCCAACAAGGGTGGCAAATGATTGAAAATGAAAACCGAAGAGATCTTCGAATCACAGACTCGTAGAGCTGGAAGAGAGCATAAGGGCCATTGAGTCTAACCCTCTACTATGCAGGAATACACAACCAAAGCACTCCCAAACAGATGGACATCTAGCCTCTATTTAAAAACCTCTAAAAAAGAAGAATCCACCACACTCCCTGATACAGTATTCCACTATCAGACTCCTCTTACCATTAGGAAGTTCTTCCTAATGCTTTGGTAGAATCTCTTTTCCTGAAGCTTGAAATCACTACTTCCTCTCCCAGTCTCTGGAGCAGAAGACGACAAGCTTGCTCCATCTTCCATATGACATCCTTTGAAATATTTAAACATAGCAATCATGTCAGCTCTTAACCTTCTCTTCTTCAGGGTAAACATACCCAGCTCCTTAAGTAGCTCCTCACAGGGCATGGTTTCCAGGCCTTTTACCACTTTGGTCACCCTCCTCTGGACATGTTCTAACCTGTCAATATCCTTCCTGAACTGTGGTGCCCAGAACTGGACAAAATATTTCTAGGCTTCACTTCCTTGTTTAAGCATGGCAGTCCACTCAGAGAGCAGGGACAGTATGGGAGAAAAGGCCTTTACCTATCCCTCCACTAAACAGACCAATGGTTTAATTCAGAATGAAACAGCTTCCTTTATGGTCCACTTTCTGAAGTGGTTATGAAGCCCAAACATCTCCAAGACTTCATAGTCCCACTTTAACAGGAGTGGATTTGAAATCCTATGCCATGGCAGTAGATGGTCAGTTGGGAGTCCAGCGTTTCAAAAGGGCTACACAATAGTTCTAGGTAATCTGTTGGACAAGAGGTTTGGGGTTTCAGGAATCTTTATAACTGTCAGAGATTGCCATTAAAGTCTAGAACACATGCCTCTTAACATCTTAGACCTAGAAAGAAGCCCAGGCTACTGCTCAATATAAAGCAATATAAAGCCCTGAAAGCCCTTGTATAACCTTCTCTGAAAGATCCAAGAAAAGGTATTGTACCTCTCAGTGTTTGATAAGCTTTTGAAAAGGTCATACTTGAGACCACTTCCTTCACGCTAAGTAATCTGTCTTCTCCTGACATTATTAACATTGCACTGTCGACAGTATGTTTATGAGGCTTTGTTGAACAAGGTATTATGGAAAATAAAGATATTAGTGCATGCCAAGGGGAAAGAAGTAATTCATTTACATTTTTAATTGCCTATCACCTTTTTTGCTACAAGTTCAATTCATGTCCTGCCTCATCTGTCTAAGCGTCACATAACCCTGACAGCTGAATGCAATTCTTATGAGAAACAAACATGTTCTACTTCTCCATATTCAGGTTCAGAGAAATATTGCAGCATGCTAGAACCTCAGAGATTCAGAACATGAAATAAGTAGCTCATTTTTTAAAAATCCCAGTAACAATGGGCAACAAGGAAATTAACTTTAGATTTTTTAAAAAAGAAATCCCACCAGATTTTTGTTAAGGTAATAGAAGTGTAGTAGAGGGATGTCAAGGGATAGGTTGAAGCTGTTGTATTTAGAGAGGGCAACCTTTGGTTTTCTATCCATTTTCTCTCTCTACATTGGCCCAGTTAATGAACCACTCAGGGCAATTCTGTGGAAGAATCCCAGTGCTGTCTATGTTCACTTCTCCCAATCAGGCAGTCCAAGACTACAAAACTTTCTAGGTCAGGCTTAGCTTTTATTTGATCCAAAGCTGGAGGCCAGCCATGGTTGTTCTTTCTGTTTTATTTCCCTGTTTGATTCTCTTCAGATATGGATCCTGCTTTCAGAGATTTATGCTCCCTCAACAGGGGTATGAAAACCTCTTGGTCTCATTCTCATTGAGCTTCAGAATTTCCCCTTCTCATTTCAGTATGTATGGCAGTATGTCAATTGAGTATTCAGTGTCAAATGGCTTAACCAAAAGCTCAATTCGTATTTAGAGATCATGAATGCAACATCTAAGACAATGAGTTTAAATATAAACATGATACAATGGTTGTTCTGCAGTATGTCCAAGTAAGGAAAAGGAAAAGGAAGAAAGAAAGAAAGAAAGAAAGAAAGAAAGAAAGAAAGAAAGAAAGAGAAAAGAAAGAAAGAAAGATTCCTTCGGCGTGAATTTTCTGTTTATGCAGAAGTGATGGTCTCAAGATGTCACATTGGCTGAGACAACTTTAAAAGATGATTGCATAGATCCTCAGAGGCTAGTTCTACCAACAGCTTTAAAGCAGTTCCACTTTCAGAGGCCCTTTCTGCACAAGGCGAGGGAATCGCTCCGTACCGTTACCTACCGCTTCTTCTGGGGTCTGAAGCAACGTGGACTGTCCCTGAAGCCCTTCCGCAAGGCTCCTCCTTGGTCCAGGGAGAATTGGAGCAGTGCGAGGTCTGTAGATCCGCACTGCTCCAGCTTCCAAAATGGTGGCTCCGGCTTCCAAAATGTCCGTTTCTGGCTTCCAAAATGGCAGCTTCCAGCTTACAAAATGGCAGCTTCTGGTTGGTCGTGGGTCCCAACCAACTGCTGAAGTTTGCCACGCCTAAAGCCCACCCTCTGCAGATCGCAGGCTCGCATTGGTGCGATCCTGCAAATCTGCACAAGGGAGCAGGAATGCAATGGCACGTTCCAGGAAAATAAAGACCTGTTTTTTCCGGTCTTTCAAAAACACACTGGAGGACCACTTGGGGTCATTTTGGAGCAGACTGAGGTGCGGATCTCTGGTAAGTAGTCCGCTCCTAGTCCGCTCCAAGGTGCAGACGATCTCCGTGAGAGGACGCATTGCCCCATTCTAATTGCCTGGTGTGGAAAGGGCCAGAGGCTATATTCTTCCCACAGTCAGAGTCTGTGATAAAGGTGCCACAAGCACTTGGTGGTCCACTGCTAGACACAGAACAGATGGAACAGTGGGTTGAGTCAACAAGTTATATACAGATTTTTATGTATTCATACCCCTTGTGTGTTAAAATGGTTGGAAATAAAAAAACAACAAGCGAGTCAGCCAACCAACCAAGAGAAGGACAGCTACAGAAAAGGCCGTGCCGCCATTTTAACATCAGCATTCTGTTCAAGTTTATCCATCAGTGCCAACTGCAATAACTTAATTTCTTAGCTATCTCTGTAATCACAGATAAGTTGTCCTCAAGTGTCATTTGCAAGAAATCTTATTACTTCTCTACCTGCAGCTTTAATATGGCTAAGGTTTGTCCTCCATCTTTAGCACACAAAAATGGTTCCTGGGGAAGGGTGAGGGAGATGGCATGAAAAATCGCACGAATGTGTCAAAGTTTTTGAGAGTTTTTTTTTATCAGTACAGAAGAGACTGATATTGGTAATATACCATTTTGCTTTCCATAAAAGTGGTGTTTCGGGGTACTATGCTGATAAATACTTGAGATTCTTACTATATTGAGGAAACTTATTTTGGATAGAAATACACAGTTCTTCAAGAATCTTGTGAAGTTTGCAGCTTTTCACACTAGAACAGCTGTTGTATGTGATTGAAATAAATACATTTATTGCCCTTGATTTTATTCCTTCATCTTTCTTCTGAAGTCCCCACGCTGCATCCTGTGCACAGTTATGCAAACTGAAGCCATTTCTACACTAGACTGTTATAGTGCTATTATTCCACTTTCAACATCCTATGGAATCCTGGAAACCTCAGGATTCCATAGGATGTTGAAAGTGGAATAATAGCACTATAACAGTCTAGTGCGGAAATGGCCCAGCTGTAGGGTGTGCCTAGTTCGCATTCCATTGACTGAGTCACCCCTCTGCTAGTTCTAAAACATCTTAGCACTCCATGCATAGGCTAAATACGCATGGAGTGGTCTCTTCCACAAGACAAAGATTGTATGAATGGCACCTATGTGGAATGTCTAGATTATACATTACAGTGTGTACACCCTCTCTTCTCCTCTCTTAAACAAGAAGATCCTCTTTGGAATTACTTTTATTTAACACTACAGAATTTCCTCCAAGTTATCACGACCATGTAAATTCCTAGCACTAGTAAGTTCCTAGTAAATTCAGGTAGTGTTGCCAGATTTTCAAAACAGCAATAAGGGACAATCAAAATTCATGACATGCAAGGCTAACAATTAAGAAGTAACTATTAAGAATATGAGATTTTTGGAATCTTGTTCGGTCTATATAAGGAGAAGAACTTTCCAACTCTCATACACAAGCTGTCCTTTAATATGGGATACCTGCCAGTCTGATAAAGGACAAGCGTTCCAGACTTTGAGTAAGGGACTTCCCTTATAATAAGGGGCAACCGGCAACCCAAAGGTCAGGTGATAACAGTAGTGGACTGGTGAATGGTGAGGATAAAGATTCAGGATTTTTCAAAGGCTGAATGAGATTAAGCACAAGCAAGCAAGCAGGGAACAACTCAGCAGAAACAATGCATGCTGTGTTGGAAGTAGCAACAAAATAACTGGCACTTTAGTTGCTCCAGATGGAAGGCTGTCATCAGTGAGGCAAGTGTTTAAAGTTAAGAAAGTCCCACCAAAGGAACTGGCATGTTACTGGAATGACTAATTCAGCTGGTTTCCTAAGGCAGTTCTCTGCTTTTGCACTTCTCTCCTAACAGCTTTTTTTATTATTGATTTATTGATTATGCTTTTAAACCTCCCATGAACCAAAGTTCTCTTGGTGATGTACAGTCTGTTAAAAAAAAAAATGCAAAAAAAAAAAAAAGACTAAAGAAGCAGAACACAAAGCCAAGATAAAAAGGGCAGCAGGGAATAAAAATGCTTCAACAGAAAACAACAAAAATCTAAAGCAAAATAAGTGTGCCAAGGTGTAGGTGCACTAAATTGTCATAGGCATTTTCTGCCCTACTGTTATAGTGCTATTATTCCACTTTCACCATCCTGTGGAATTCTGGGCTTTGTAGTTTACTGAGGCTAAAGAGCTTTTTGGCTGAGAATTCTAAATGCCCCTCCCTAAACTGCAAACCCCAGGATTCCATAGGATGTTGAAAGTGGAATAAAAACAGTATAACGGTGTAGTGCAGAAATGGCCATATTTGTTGCATGCCTTCAGGTCCTAAGGTTGAACCTATCACCTTCTCCTGGCAAGATTTGTTTGGAGGGGTGGGGTTGCTATTGTCTTCTCCTGAGGCTGAGATTGTGCACAACGCCCAAAATCACCCAGTGAGTCTCCATGATCAAGTAGATATTTGAAACCTGATCTTTGGGAGTTCTGGTCCAACTCTCAAACCATGACCCCACAAAGAGTTTTGTAAACCCTGGCAGATAAAATGGTCTTTCTTGGATGTTGAAAAGATTATAATGAAGGAACCTGGTGAGTCTTTCTGAGGAAGGCATTGCACAGATAGAGTGTCATATTTGAATCTGTCATTTCTCTTGTAGCCACCTACCTTGCCATATTTGGTAAGTTATAGGGTTTGAGAACAGTGTTAAATCATCCTACCCTCTATTTCTGATGTTCAGGGATGAACATTGTGGCTGACCTGACCAAAACAGTACCATCCTCCTATGAGAGGGAAATATCTGCAGGTTTCTTCAAAAGTTGCAGAAGTGCTAACAGTGGCAGAGCTTGGAGTGTGTGGAGGGGGGTGGGAGGCGGTGGGGCTATGGTGTGTGGGGCCATGGCCGCAGTGCATGGAGCCATGGCTGCAGTGCTTGGGGTAGTGTCTGAGGTGCATGGGGGCATTACCAGGGCATGTGAGGGCGTGGCTATGAGCCGGGACACCCCAAAAACTTTGCCACCCAGGGCGAAGCATCCCCCCACCCCCCTATTCCTGCGTGACTGAGTGGTAAAAGGGAAGGAGAAACAAAAATAAACCTAGTGGTTTAAAAATGAGGAATGAGTATGCTGAGTGGCTGCTTGTATGAGTTCAAAATGAATTTACAGATACAGTGGACACTGCTCTCACCTGAACTCCTCAGGCATAACTGTGAGGATATGTGAAGCATGGCATCCCATTATGGTTAATGGACATAGCAGGTGCATGCATATATTGTGTCCACTGACATAATGGGACCTGTTGCTTCACATTTTTTGTTTTACACTGGGGGTTCTGGAATGGAACACCCACATATATGGTGGACACACTACAAATTTCTTACAGATGTGTTTACTATATTTTCATTTCCCTTTATTAATCATGAAGGCAATTCTTGGAAACAAGCTCCTTCTATACAGAATGACTTATGGAAAAATCTGTAGGGATAAAACTGGATATTCATTCTGGGGACGAAGTAACCATAAATGAAATAAGTTGCCTGATCGGCTTTGAAGGAATGACAACTTTCACATCAATAATAAAAGACCCCGCAAAATTGTATTTGGATTTTTATTGAAATGATTACAAGTGATTTTTTAAAAATCATTTTTACCTAAAGTCTCAACATTCTAATCTGTCCTTTTTATACAGTAGCTTGAATATAAGTCCCAAGGTTGGCCCCTATTTTACTATTATACCCTGAATGTTGACTATTTTTAGTAGTTTTACTTAGTTTGATTATTCGTTATTGTTGTTGTGTACCTCCAAGCCACTTCCAACTTATGGTGACCCTAAGGCGAACCTATCATGGGATTTTGTGGGCTGAGAGTATGTTATGTACCTAAGGCCACCCAGTGGATTTCCATGGCCAAGAAAGCAATTGAACCTTGGTTTTCGGAGTTGTATTCCAACACCCAAACTGCTATACTATGCTGGCTCTCTGGTTTATATGTACCGATCCAAATTCCAAGCCATTTTTAAGACAGTGTGTGAAATGCATCTATGGGGGACAGGTGGTAATTTGGTTCACTGTAGGGTGGACTCAACAACTCTTCCAACTCTTTTTGGTGGTTTCCATTTTTTCCTTCCAAGCATCTCTTGGATCAAATCTATGTTGCTTAGGTAACAACTTTTGAGAAACAAAGGCACATCTTACTCCAGTAGGTAGAGTTCTGTGGGTGAGAAATGAATCTCCCCCACATGATTATGAGATGATGATGATGACAATGATGATAATGATGATGATGATGATCATCATCGTCATCATGATCATCACCATGATCGTCATTTTTATTTATATCCTACTTTTTCCTTATAGCGATAGCAATAGCTGTTACATATCTATACTGCTTATCAGTGCTAAGCACTCTCTAAGCAGTTTGCAATGTGTAAGCTAATTGCCCCCAACAAGCTGGGTACTCATTTTACCAACCTATGGAAAGATGGAAGGCTGAGTCAACCTGGAGCCCTGCAGGATCGAACTCACAACATTGTGGCTCCAGTACTGGCATTTAACCACTATGCCACCAGGACTCAAAGCGGCTTACAATAATTTTTAAAAAAGTATAGTAAAAAAATCACAAAATACAAAAGTTAAAACTAAGCAATCAAATAAAAATTAAATGAAGTTGAAATACATAATTAAACCATAAACATTCATAAATTCCACATGGTTAGCAATATCCAGCACTTTTCATCAGCCAGGTCATAATCACACACTAAATGCCTGTCGGAATAAAAATGTCCTTGCTTGTGTGTGAAGAGAAAATAGGGAGGGTACCAGTCTGACTTGTCTGAGAAGGGAGTTTGGGAGCCAGGGAGCAGCCACTGAGAAGGCCCTCTCCTATGTTCCCACCAGATTCACCTATGAAGGAGGTAGGACAGAAAGAAGGTCCTCTCCAGCAGATCTCAAAGCCCAAAGAGATGCTTTGAAGGCCCTCATGAACAAAAAGTTTGGACAACAAAAATAAACTAACATAAAATAAAATTAAAATTATTCTGGATTGAGTCAAAAACAAGAAAAAATGAAAATGTTCACAAGTTTTACTTTTCCTTGTTGACAAACTGTACTTGTACTTCTTTCAGTGATCATACAAATGGCTAAGGAAACCTGACCCTTATTGCTTAATCACTATGAGTAGGCATTTCCCAGGGACTTAGGCCATTTCCGTACAACACTGTTATAGTGCTATTGTTCCACTTGTGACATCCTATGGAATCTTGGGATTTGCAGTTTAGGGAGGGGCATTTAGAATTCTGAGCCAGAGAGCTCTTTGGCCGCAGTAAACTACAAACCCCAGAATTCCACAGGATGGTGAAATAATAGCACTATAACCGTGTAGGGTGGAAATTGCCTTACACAGCCACTGAAAGCCCCGTGTTCATATAACTACTTCACATTTCCTCCTCTGTTATCCATCTAATGGGAAATGGGTATGAAGAGCTTTCATTTCTTCATTGCATCATTACTCATTGCATAATTTCCATTTTTTTAAAAAAAGAACAGTTTCCTGCAATTATGTGTTTACATTCATCTGAATAAAGGGGACTTAGTTATCAAAATTAAGAGTATGAGGGAGAGAGGAGGTCCAGGTCTTTATGAATATAAAGGAGAGATCCCAATGCTATTCATTTTTTTTCCAAAAAAAGGGTATATCTCCATTTTTCTAAAAAAATGCATCGATGTGCATTATTCTTTCTTCTTTATTGTGGTGCATATCTAAATTCCAGTCTCTGTGTCCACAGAACAAGATGAGAAGCTGTCAGAGCACTAAGTTTGGCGGGTGGAAAATTAATTTGGGTCACTCTGTAGTGGAGTCACTATGGCAACGGCACGCAAAACGTAGCAAGCGAGCGCTTCATCAATGTTAATATAACATCAGGCATTCACCACGAATTTTTAATCAATGTAAACTATAGCACAAACTTCACAAGGAAGAGAGTGTCGAACAGTAACGCTTTCAGCCTCTCCTTTGTCAAATCCCCGAGCATCATGTTCATCTCTTCATTTTCTTCACACTACTGCATTAAAAGCCTTCAAATTATTTTATTACAGGAGTATCTTTTGATGGAGAAATTTCACATGTTTTCAGCACTTTTATTTTTTAATTTTTTTAGACACTGTGCTTCTCCCCATCACATAATAATATCCTTTCTTGGAAATAAATAGAAAATAAGAGGAGATAGTAGAAGGATGTCCAGCAAATTTCACAAGTGTAATGCATATTCTTAGTTGGGTGGGGAGGATTAGCAGAAGCCCCTGATTTTTTTCTGAAATTTCAATTCTGGTGAAATTTTACACCTTTTAGATGTTCAAGCCCTCCATCAAAAACAAAGAAAACGACTTGGTCCTTATGGTCTCATTCAACTTCATCACTCTATGACTCTACTTTTCTCATTGAAATTACCTTATTTTTTTTTTCTCTTGGATGGTTTTGCTAAAAAAGGAATACTCATATTTGAAGTGAAACTTCACTGCAGCTGAAATTCTCTCTCTCTGCCTTCAAATCATTTGTCATTTTATAGTAATCCCATGAATTTCATAGGGTTTCCTTAGGCAGAGAATACTCCAAACTGGTTTTGCCAATTCCTTCCTCTGACCTACAGCCTGCAGCACCTGCTATTTGAAAGACAGTCTATATTCAAGACAGTCTCTAGTCCAGAGGTTGGAAAAATTACATTTCCAGGAACCCATGGACATCGTTTTCCAAACTCTGATAATAAGGAAGCAGCAGAGAATATCTTTGTTCACAAGTGGCCACTGGACAAATAAATTCTCACTATTGTGAGGATTATTGATTTGATCACTAAATTTGAACTGATTTGGTCCTAGGCTGCTCTGACTCATCTGCCAGTTATTAGGACTCCCCCCCCCATGTAAGGACACCAAGCCTTCACACTTTAAAAACAAAAAAACAACATACACATTTAACTCTACGATTGTGCGTGTTTCTCTTCTTGACAGGTGCATTGTATAGAATACCACAGAGCATCAATTTCAGCTTAATTTGGGAATGTATGAATAGCTACAATCTGAAAATTCTGGTTAGAAAACCACAAATATCCAGTTTTGCAGAACATGTCCGATATGTAGTATATATAACAGTACACTGTCACTTGTATGTGGAGTGGGGGGAATTAAAGAAATAAGAACTGGGTACAAATATTCCTGGACAATAATGAAAAGTGATAGGAGACCATTTCAAAATAATGAAGGAAGTGTAGTCTGCAAAATCTTACATTTAATTTTGACAGTTTTTAAGAACACACAAGACTCTTTCTTATTTTTCCTTACTATAGGTTTCAGATCACAGCACAACTGTTTCTCCGTGTGGGGAGATGAAGTCTCTTTAGGACACCTTCAGGTCTTCACACATCCATTTCCTTCTGTGCCCAGTACATCCATGTAAAGATGTTATTCCTTACAGGGAATACTGTTGTTGCTGTTAATTGCTGTCAAGTCAACTCCAACTTTTGGCGAAACTATACATGAGAGATCTCCAGGTCACCCTGTTATCAACAGTCATGCTCAGGTCCTGAAAACACAGGCTGTGGCTTCCTTCACTAACCTTATCCACCTGTAATATCCACCTTCCTCTTTTCTTACTGCCTTCCACCTCACAAAGCATGACTGTCTTTTCTAATGAGTCATGTCTTCTTGTGAGATGTTCAAAGTTCTTTCATCTCAGATTAATCATTTTGACCTCTAAGGAGAGTCCAGGCTTGATTTGCTCTTGAACCCACTTTTTTTTCTCTATCTGGCAGTCCATTGTGTCAGTAGAACTCTCTTCCAACACCACATTTCAAATGAGTTGATTCTCTTCCTATCAGTTTTCTTCACTGTCCATCTTTCACAACTATAAGTAGAGACTGAAAGTATTATGGCATGAGAAATCCTGACCTTGGTGTTTCCAAACCATGACAACCCTAAGGTAATTCTATTATCTTTTCTTTCCCCAAGAAAGGGGAAAGAGGGTGTTCAGAGGGTGTTTGCCATTTTCCTCTGAGGCTGAGAGAGTCTAACTTGTCCAAAGTCATCCAGTGGACTCCCACAGTACTAGTCCAACAGTCGAATTACTACACCATGCTGGCTCTCTCTAGACTTTTGTATTCAATGCCATCTCTTTACACTTGAGAATCTTCTCTAGTTCATTCATAGCTGCCTTTCTAAGTCCTAGCATTTTTCTGAGTCCTTCACTACAGCTTCCATTTTGATTTATGATTCAGCCAAGGTAGAGAAGTCTTTGACTATCTCCAGATTGGTTCACACTGCTTAAAGGTGTTGCATGGTGTGACAAGATGCATTGTAAGTTGGCAGGCATTTGCTTGCCAATATTCTTAAAAACATTTCTTGAACAATAGAGGCATGAGATTCACTGATGACTGAGGAGGCCATATAGGACCCAAACTGCCATGTAACAAGAAGAGAACATCTGTGGAATTAGAAAGACATTTACACATTCCTGGCTTAATATATTCAGCCTTAACCTTTCTTTGATCACCCACATGCAAGGATTTTTTTTAAAAAAAATTCTTTATGTAGGGGGAGCTTTCCAGAATGGACTTAGGTAGGTTTAGCAGAAAAAAGAAAGACAGAGATTTGGCATGCACCTACTATTTAAAAATTGGTTTGAAGGGTTAGACAGAAACAGATTGCAGCTGTTCTTGGCAGAGAGAACAATACGAATGTGTTATATCTTTTTTTCACCAGCTAGCGGAAGATCCATCCTGTGGAATCTCACACTGTGAGAATTCAAAGAGTGTCTTTTTGGTGACTCATCCTCTCTCCTTGCGACAACCACAGAACATAATTTTTTAATATTCAAACAATTCTGGCATGTAGGCCTACTGTTAACTCCTTTATCATGATCCCAACATACATGTTAATTTAAAATAATAATAATAATAATAATAATAATAATAATAATAATAATAATAATAATAATAAAAAAAATTAGGACCACAAAACACTAGCTATCTACTTTTTAAGATAGATGATGGATGGAGGGTGGATGCATGGATAGATAGATAGACTGATAGATGATATACATATGTAGAGACAGACAAAAAGAAACTAGGGCCCTTTCCGCACGTGGGAAAGGAACTGTGCAAAAACGGGACTCACCGGACTTCTTCAGCGTCTGGGTGAGTCCATCGGGATGAGCAGTGCAAGCTTGTCGCTCCGCATTGCTCCGGTGTCCAAAATGGTGGCTTCTGGTTAGTGGAGGCTCTCCACCAATGGGAGAAGCTAACCAGCCTAAAGCCCGCCCCCGGCAGATCTGCAGGCACACACTAGTGTGCACCTACACATCTGCACCGGAGCGCAGCGATGGAGCAACATGGGGTCGCGTGCTTCGTGCTTTTGAAAAACCTCTTAAAAGAGGTTTTTAAAAAGCACGCTGTACAACCAGTTTCGATCGCTCTGGAGTAAACTGAGGTGTGGAGCTACAAAAATAGCCTGCCCCAGTCCACTCCATGGTGCAGAAGACCTGTCGGAGGTCACTCTGCACTATTTTAATAGGCCGGTGTGGAAAGGGCCTAGGTCAGGCAGGACTTTAATGAATAGCTTGGTCATCGTTAGGAAATTTCCAGGGAACTCCAGCAATAAAGGACTTGCAAATGTCTCTCAATGACTCAGTCTCCACAGGCACTAAATTAACAATCTTCAGCCCTCTTCCCACTCCCTGGCAAGGTCTTCCTTTATCGCCTTTCCTGTCCAGCAATCAAGAAGCTATCATGATTCCCACCAGTCCCTTTGTCAACTAATGCTAAGACAATTAGCTCATTCCCGATTGTTCACTCTGTGGAATGTTTACTCTGCCAGAGAGACATTAACACCTTCACCCTCCAGGCAGAAATAGAATATTTAAACCCCACCCCTGGGGTAGCCAACTTGTGGTACTTTTGGTGTACTGACCATCACTATGCCACTCCAATTCGCACCTGTGTACTATCCTTGGATGCCCAGTCTGAGCCACATCACTTTGCTTCCTCTCTGTTAGATTGGTAAATATCACCCACTTCACCCTAAACTCTCGCTATCCAACTTTTCTTCCATTTTCCTTCAGTTAGCTTTGTGTGATTGTGAGACTGCTTGGATCTTACGCATGCATGATTATTAATTCCCCCAGTAAAACAAACAAGCTTACTTTTGAATTTCTGGCTGGTTTTTCCCTGTATTAGTACTGGTATTCCAAGGTGTGAAAGATCTTGTAAGGTTACCCCCCCCCGCAGGCCTCCCCTTTGAACAAATATTCCTTACTGTTTCACAACCACATTGCATTGTGGGTGGACCCCCAAGTCACCCACATTTTGAGACAACACCTGGTATTCTTCTAATGCATTGGGGTATAACTCCTAATGGCAAATGGGCTAGGGATGATAAGAATTTGTTGTGGACTGGCTAAGCCAATGGCCATGCTGGCCAGTGATAATGAATGATGCAGTCTAACATATTGGGAGCCCACAAGATTGGGGAAGGGTGTCAGAAATATGAGGTTGAAATAGGAGGAGTTACAGCTCACTAGTAGACCTCAGACAGGCATAAGAAAAACATAAAGATAGCAGTTCTCCATTGTTGCTTGTCATCAGTGGCTGGTATTTATCAGCAAAGTGCTTTTGAATATGGAGGTTCAGTTACAGTGGCTACCATGGATAGGTCATGAATTTTCTCATTCTTTTTTGTCACCTAAGATATCACCTCATGCTAAAGCATTTACTTCCATATATATGATTTATGCAGAATGTAAAAAAATATTTTGTACATCTTGATCTATTGCCCTTAGATTGCCCGAGCTACCTCGGGTTTCCTCTCCCATTCTTAAACACTCTATGGATGAATTGCCCAATGATATTACTTGATATATGGCACATAGGAAGCAATAGAAGGGGATCAATTTTACTAAGAAATAGAGGCAGTTCCACACAACCCAATCTCTGGATCCAACCCACTGGTATGTTGTTGTTTTTAAGTGGTCCAAGCATAAAGATCGAAGTTGTTTCATTGTTACAATGGAAGTGTTGGCAGCAGGTGAAAGATTATCTAAAAATAAAAAAGAATGGCGACCGTAGTAGAACTTCACATTGCGTTATTGACACAAGCATACAAAAATATCTCAGCTGCAAAGACCTTAATTGGTTTTCTGTTCCTGAGAAACCAATTAATAAGCTCACCAGGGACAGGACTGGAGTAAATTTGAGTTGAACATTTCAGAAGTTGCACTGCAAAACCACAACTGGCTTCAGACATAGCTACTAATATCTTCAATTTCAACAGTATACACATCCCTTGAAAATGCTACACGGGTTCTCTATGAGAGTGTGTGTTTCCTGGCACAAAGATAATTCATGTTTGTGCAAAATCCGCATGCCATAAACAGAATTGCATAAGAAATAATTAAAGGTCATCAGACCACTGCACAAACTACGCATGAATTTTGGTCTCATGCCAGGAAGAAGGCAAGAATATAGACAAACAAACAAATTTTAAGGCGAAAAGTACTTTGTTTACATGGTTACTTGAAAAACATTCTTATAAATTGAGGCTTGCAACAGAGATAAGAAACCACAGTCCTTTTCTTGAGGATTGGCCCATTGTTATTGAATATGTTACTGCCAACTCACAGTTGCACTGAGCACTAACAGGACATGCTGACTTATGGAGTCACTTTTTCTGCTCACACTAGACCACATCATGAAGGATTTCATGAGATGACCTTATGCCTATTCTAACACATGTGCGCATCCAACAAAGATCTGACAAGCACTCCACTTGAACACCTTGTCAAACATCCTTAATGTGTACTCTTCTACTAACTCATACCCTAAGCTAGTTTGAGCTTCCTTTTTGTTGCTTGTAAACTTTAATAAATAAGAATTAAAAAACAAACTTAGGCCATTTTCACACAGGGGTAAAACCCCGTGGTGCGACGACCGGAGATGGAGGTCATTCACACCGCAGGGTGAGCTAGTGCGGTTGGAAAAGGTGAGGCTCCACACCTCCAACCGCTCTAGTGCAGCCGCAGGGGTGGCGCTGCGAGTTTTTTAAAAACCACCTTCCTAGGTGGTTTTTATGAAACTCGCCCTCACTAATCCATGGCACCTCCCGGTGAGAATCTGTAGAGATGCGGTAGCGCATCTCTGCAGATCTGCCCGGGGTCGGGCTTCCGACTGGTTGGCAGAGCACCGCCGGAAGCCGCCAGCCGCCATTTTGGGCGCCGCCGAATGCCGCCGAAATTCGGCGGCGTGTGGAGCGGCGGAACCATGCTCCCTGCAGGGGCGGAGCAAAACGCAAGCAGGTAAGCTCCACCCCAGCGTGCACCACCCCGTTTCGGCCCCCCCACGTGTGAAAAAGGCCTTAGAATATTACAGTACTATTATCCAAGTATTGTTATTTTATGATACAGGCTTCCCCCACTTATCTGACAGGGTGGGGATTGGAGGGTGCCTCCACAGGCAAGAAGAACTGATGAAAGAGTGGAGCCCCTGTCAAATTAATGGAATTTGTCCTTAATTTGGAAACATCAAAAGGGCGAGTTGTCAGATAACAGGGCATCAAAAGGTGAGGGCTTCCTGTAGGGTTGAGAAGAATCTTCACAAATAGCCTCCCCCACAAAGGTTGAAAAACATGCTTCTTCAGTGTTGGGAACTTCTGATGATGATATTTGCAGTTTAGTTTAGGATTCTATGCAAATTTTCACATTTGGAGGAGGCAGAATACAATATTTTCTGAGGAGGAAACAGCTTGTTTCTGCACAGAAAATGCTGCTTCCAATAAACAAAATGCTCTCAAAACAACCATGTGTGAATTTTGCATAGAGTAATTCCCCAAATATAGCATTTTCAGGACATAAAATAATATTTTCTGCAGAGAAATGTTATTTTCTGTGGAGAAAATACTGTTTCCTCTGCAGAAAATGCTGCATGCTATGCATAAATGGCACCTGCAAATTGTGTGCTGAATAAGTCCTGAACTACAAGTGATGTTTGAAAAGTGTGTTTTTGAAGACTCTCTCACAGCAGGAAGAAAACTGCCAAAATTAATTGCTGTTTCCTTTGAGAATAAAATTAGTGAGGATCTCCATTCCCTATTTCCCCCCAGAACATTCTAATGTCTTTAAGGGAATATATAATATAACCAGATGTACTTGCCAGAACCCCTGAAACTTTGCCAAAAATGAGATGGGAAATGAATTGGCAGGTGTTCCTTCATAGGTGGAACACTAAGAATGTCCAAGAACTCAAAACAATATTTATAAGAATAGCACAAATTTCTTAGAGGCAGTTGGCCTGATTCTACCTCAAGTTACTTATTATTAGTTATAAGAGAATATATTTAAAAAATGCATATGGACAAATCTGTATATGAAAATATACATTCTGTTTGATCATGGTCAGCCCTGTTAGTACTTGGATGGGAGAATGCCAGTGAATACCAGGTAATATAGTCTATATTTTGGAGGAAGGAACTGGAAAAAATATATCTGAGTATTCCTTGAGTAATAAAACCCTATGAAATCCATGGGGCTGCTGTAAGCTGACAGATGACTTGAAGGCACACACAAACATGCACATCCACACACATGTGCACACACACACATGTAGGCAGGAAGACAAAGCAGCAAATAGAGACCACAAATTTTCACATTTCTAGTCTGTACATTCCTACCTTGTCACCTAAGGCATCTAAACCAGTTTAACATTAGATGGTATCCTTGTTATGGGATTATCTACCTCAAGCTTTTTCTTTCTTTCTTTCTTTTAGAAAGCCCTCATTCATGATTGGATGAACCATGTGGAGATGGTGTTGACTTTTCTGCCGAGCTGTTTTCTCATCTAAAATTACTTCCCCAGAGCTGCCATTTGTCTAGCAGGGACCATTTATGGGGCAAATATCAGTTCAGGAGTGATTTTCAATGGAACAATAGGATGGAATAAAGGTAAGTCCTTCCTCCATACACAACACAAGACCTCAAAGTTTCTACAGGCCTGTTCGTACAACAGTATCATAACACTATGATTCCGCTATAGTGGTCATAGTTCCATCTTGTGAAATTCTGGGATTTGCAGTTTAGGGAAGGGCATTTAGAATTCTCAGCCAGAGAACTCTAGTGTTTCATCAAAGTAGAAACCCCAGGATTTCATAAGACGTAGCTGTTGCGATAAAAGTGGAATGATAGTGCTATAACTGGGACGTGTGAAAAGTACTAGGTCATCGGTAGTGTCTTCTATGCAAAACCATCTCGGCTTCAGTCCCTTGCATGTCTAAGTTATTTAGTTACCCATATAGCTGCTATTTTTTAAACATAACACTTTCTCATCATTAAAAATTACTTAAATAGTTACTTTTTAGAAGGAAAACATCAGAATGCTACAAGTTGCTGTTTTAAGAATTGTGACTGTATGCCCTGTACCTATAAAAGTAACTAAAGCCTGTTCTAATTCTAACACATAAAGAGTGATGTTATCCCTAGTTAATATGTTACAGTCACAACATAATATATTTATTTCTTCATTAGGGTAAAAGGATGTTAATTGCAACTAACACATAATTTGTAATGAGGTATTATTTCCAGGATCTGCCAACATCAGAAGCAAAATGTTGCTTTGGGGAAGTTAATAATTACCTACTGCTCTTCAAAGATACTTGTGGCACTTTAATGACTGAGAATGTTTGTTATGACATAAGCTGTCCATTTCATCAAATGCTTCTGGTTTGATCTCAGTCGTTGTAGCTACGGCAACACTGCATGCATCTGATTAAGTGGACAGTATTTTCAAAGGTTTCTGTCATAATAAAAATGATTGTTAAGGTGACAGAAGATCTTTTGTTGTTTGTTCTACAACATATGAAAATGGTTACTTCTTTGACTCTAAGGAATTCTTCAATACACTGGTATTTTTTATGTGAATATATATTTACAGATGGATTATTATAGATTTGGGTTTCTGACAACCTGATTAAGGGTAGGGAAATCTCCCCCCCCCAGTGCTGAGGATTTCAGAGTCTGAAAAGATAATTGGTGCTGGTGTACTGAAAATCATTAGATGATATACCAGTACATCCTGATCTATCTATTGTCCATCCATGCTATATAAAGCATTTGCTAGCAAGTATTTTTCAAAGGAGGAGGAGCTGTACAGTTACTCCTTCTGCAAAGCAAACACAGAGATATGCACCTTCACTTTCTTCTCTCACACACAAATTAAAATTTCCAAAAAATTCTTCTAGCAGGGTGAGATCACAACAGGTTGTGGGGGTTTTTTTTGCACATTTTTGACTATTTTTCACATTTTGAAACTTTTTTTTTAGCTTGAAGAGTTTATTTGTTTGCATTTCTGAAACAAACCCACCCTTTTTCTGCTATTTTGGGGATGCTTTTCGGCTAGGATGAAAAATCTTGCAGCAGCTGACAACTTTTTTGACAGATGCATTATCAAGCACGAAAGGAAAAAGATTGTGAATATGCTTTATACCTATCATCAAGGATACTTCCACAAGTAGAAATGGCACACCCATCCACTACCTCATACATATGGCATCTTGAAATGTCATCATTCAGTTGACAGGCACAGGGTAATTACAAAGTTTAAAATACGGCAGACATATATATTTGATTGATTACCTGCATTAGCTTGCTCAAAGAATACTGGCAACTAAAGTTAAAAAAAGCACAGACTTTAGTAGTAACTGCTTATCTGGAGTGCAACCTAATCATGTGTAATTACTTGGCATGAAGGCATTGTATTAGATGTGAATAAACAACAAAGCAGATTACATTTAGTGACAGCAGAGATTCTTCTAGGAGAGACAATTTGTCTCTAGCAGTGGGTAAATGTGTCTTCAGACTTAACAGCCCTAAATGAAGTTACTGCTAAAAGCAATAAGGAAAGCCCTTGAGCCTCCAGGCAGCAAGAATATTAGAACAGTAGAAGGGGTTTTAACGTCACTTCTCTGAAAACGATCACTGATTTAACTTATTAATAGATTTTCACACTCAACATTACTTGTCTCTTGAAACTTTGTTGTTGTTGTTGTTGCATTAAACGTTATAGACCAACTTCTTAAAATTACAAAAATAAAGTGATGCCTTATTTTTATAAAACACATTATAACATTGGCCAACTGTCTCTTGAATATATACTGTGGGTGAAGGATTGCAACACAGAATGCTCCTTACAAATATAATATTGCATACAAACAAATAAGCTGATACTTTCTAGAAAACTATGAACAAGACTGGATAGCTTTTCCAGATCTGCTAATTTGTCTGTCTGCCTGTTTCACCTTTCTTTCATGGATAGAGACTTAGGTAAGGCAATCTTTGCTTGTCTTGTTCTTGCATCAGAGAATGAGAAATCAGCAAATTTATCTTCTTACCTGTAAGATGGAGATGGTATGATTCGTTTGTCTCAAGAGAATGATTTTTGCATCAACTGCATAGCTACAATAACTACATAACTACAACTACTTTCTTTGCATTGACATACTTCCAAAATAGAAGCACATGATGGGTTGGGTTTGTGCCTCTTTGATCTATCAACCATTCCCTCTGTGCGGTAGTTTTGTGCACTTAGTATTTTGCACAAATTATGGAAATCTTGATAAAAAGCATTGCATTCTTTGTCTCATTCTTGCACTGAAAGTGAGACATATTTTATATGGCACATCACATGCAATATACAGTATATATAATATCTATGTTTCTCCATTCTGTTTGAATAAGAACAGGTGTGTAATTGTTGGGCTTGTGGCTGGAGGCAGAAGTGGTCGAATGTGGTCCAATAAAGTGAAGTCAAAAGTTTTTTGGGTGGAGTTTCTCTGAGTAGGTCATTCCTAGATCAGGGCATTAGGCTAGGGGCTTTTTTTAGGTGGTGTGGCACCATCCTCAGACAGAACAGGTATGTATTTTTGAAGTATTCCTTAATTCAAGGTTTGCCATTGGAGGACCAGGTAGCCTTGGGTGTGGGCAACTACAATTTTTTGGCCAACTGTAGCAACTCTTGGACTAAGATAACCTGGCCACATTCATGTAAGCTCTGGTGACTTCCTGATTGGTCTATTTCACCGTGCTCTATGTGGAATGTCTTTTGAAGATGGCCTGGAGGCTGCAATTGGCATGGAAAGCCACTACCAGGTTAAACATATTACACTTATTCTGAAATCTCTGCCTTGTTGCCACTTACCTACCTGGCCCATTTCAGAGTGTTAGTTCTAACATACCCAGCTCCAAATGGCTCTGGATATGTATGTTTTTGCTAATTTCATTCTGGCACACAAGAATGAAAAAAAAATCATACATTTTCTCCTTGCTGGGTGAGATTATGACAGGTTTTTCTTTTTTGTCTTGATTTCTTTTCCTCATTTTTCCACTGGAAAAAAACTACTGCATATTTTTTTTTTGGCATAAAAATTTATTTCGCATACAACATAATGTTTGCCTGCAAAATTTACTGACAATGGAGGGGGGACATGATAGTCATTTCACTTTTGCTCAAGAATGAAAAATCTTGTGACAGTGGTCAATTTTTCTTATCCAAAAAACAAGCAAACAAACCTGTGACTATTCTTTATCTCCCTAGTATTGAGAGGATTGCTTTCTCCAGTACTGGCCCACTCTGATTGTAAGATAAGATAAGAAGGTTCTACTTGGGGTCCTCCAGAGTTGCATGGGGTCTGCTCAGTGTGGGCACTCTGGTTGTAGAACTCTGATCTATCAGAGATTTGATTGTCAATTTGTACAGAGGTCAGTAATATAATGAAGAGTTTTATCCCTCCCTCCCTCTTCTTTCCACCACTGGTTTTATTCTATTTCATCCATATTGCCAATTTGCAGGTTTAAATATTTGTAATTAATGTTTTAGTTATTTATACTTCGCAGTGTTAAACCTGTGTTTTCCTGTAGGTTGCAGTTTAAATAAATACAGAAATACATAAAGTAGCCACTTGTGTCAGTCCTCTAAAGACATTCAGCTATAATTTATAATCACAACTCATTAAGGAAAACTAAGAGAAGAAAACCCTGCATGGAAGGATGGGAAACAAGGGGATCTTAAATGAAAACTGTACCTACTTATTGGCTCATTTAGCTGCAGTATTGCTTTGGCTCTGGACCAATACTTGATCTGGCTTCTTCCTCTTTAATTTTTCCAATTCCCTTTCACATCTGCTTGTCGCTATGTAGTCTGAGTCTGTCTCCTTAGTTCCATTAATCACGACACACCACTCCTCTTTTAAAAATGACAACACATATTGATACCCACACAACCACACACTAACCATTCTAATCACCTTGGAAAGGCCAAAGGGTTAAACCACCTTTTCTCAATTTAGCTTCCTCCAAAACCTACCAATGCTAGTATGCATGTAAAGGGAACTGAGTCCTAAAACTATCACATCACCATCATCTTCTTCATCAACCTTGTTGTTTAAGACATCCACAAAGGGCCAAGCTATGGGGCCAATCTTATTGGTAAAAACACCACCACCATTTAGGTAGTGGGAAACTCTGAAATGCAGTGCTCACCTAAAATGCAAGTGAAGCATGGTTCCCCTACCCACACTTCTAAGGAATGCCCCAAAAGGCTAGTGAATGTGTCTTGATCCACGTCAACAAAACAATTCTACTAATTTCCCTCTCCTTCTGGAACAGCTCTTTCCTAAACCTATCAGGTCTTCATTCCCCATTCAACTCCAAGCCAACTCCAAGTACAAAAGAGCTGGGTAGGTATTGCTACTCGGTAAAATCTATCCAAACACCCGAGTAAAAGAGGATCATAACAAAACCTAGAAGAAACAGCTGAATTTGGCATAGGGGAGAGCCAATGATGTCGTTATTGCCCCTAATCAAAAGTCCTGGTGCTCTCAATTTGTGAGACCTGGCCACCCAACACAACTGAATACAGCACATAAATGTAAAGTGTAACTAGCAGCTAAACAGTAGAATCTTGGTTTCTGAGCATGGATCTTTGGCTCTGGACATCTTAGGCCCTTGGATGATGAACTTAAGGTCCATGCTCATAGAAAAGTACAAAACCAGTGTGCCTCAATTGCAAAATTTCAGCAACATTCTACCTCTTTAAAATGATTTTCAAACTAGTACCTTTTTCATCCAACTGTATGTCAACTATTGTGGGTGGGAGGAGGATACAGAATGAATGTTCAGCACAACTGATGCTATAAAGGTGCTTGGGGAACGTCTCCTGACTTAGGAAAGTGTGGAGTACAAAATAGTATTATAAAATCTTTCCCACAAGCTGCTTTGTAATAAGAGTAAGAAAAGAGCAATTTAAAAACAGCAATTTAAAAACAAAGTTTAAAAATCCTACAGACAGGTTTGCAAAAATTTACTCATTTCTGCCAGGAGTACAGTAAATTTAGGATAGAATCCTGTAAGGCAGAATAAAGGAAGATTTGCTTTGATGTTGAAAACTTTTTTATGTTTGGATGACAAAATGGGGGGAGGGGTTATATATTTTAAAGTTTTCCCACCATTTATTTTCACATTATTATTAAAATAACAATACCCTCTCTGTAGCTGGATGACTTTAAAAACTGTAGCTGGATGACTTTAAAAAAACCCTATTATTTTGATATATTTGTAGAAATGAATATGATACTTAGGCATGTATATTGATTATGTCTCTGGGATAGTTACATAAATAATATCTGAAAATCTTTTCTGCTTGGTGAGAAAGGGCTATTCAACACATCCAGACAGACACACAGCTGCCAGATCTTTCACATCCTGCAACCCTTTGCAAGAAATTCTTTTGCTTAAAAAGCTTGGTGTTTTTCTGCAAACCTGCATGGAAAACGGTGTTTTGTGCAAAATACAGCATTCTGAATGTCAGTCAATCAGCTATAAATGTTGTATTGACATTTTTTTTCTGCACAGAAAGAAGTTACTCTGTGCAAGCAATTTTTTTCACAAATATCCAAAATTGCCCCCCCCAAAAGATAAAATCTAAAAACATGTGACAACTTTTACCCAGTACTCTGTAACTTTGACATTACAGCTTTACTGCTATGTAACTGCAGATTAATGGCAAAGAATAATGAATAGATAATTAGAATTTAGTATAATTACAGAGCAAATATAACATTGCAGGGATGACAAGGTAGTTTTAATGATGGAGGATGGCATATTTAGTCCTCCAACTGACTCCCTCCCCCTTTTACTGTGGTGCGAGGTGCGGAGAGGAACTACATCATAGCTCAGGAAGGTGTAGAACAAGAAGTGGGGAAGACATGATGATGAAGAATTGAGTCAAGAACAAACAGTGTATTTCAGTATCTGGTGAAAGAAGAACTGGGACTTTCTGGGATGACATCCCTTTGTCATCTCAAAACATGCTCCAGAGAGTTTCAGAGCCCACTGAGAAGATAAGGTGGAACTGGGGGCTCCAAGATAGAATGGTGTGGCTGATTCCACCACTAATGTGCATTTTTTTCAAGGCAATGGATCTGGGGTGATTGGGAATTCTCTGTTGCTATATGGTATGAGGGTTTGGGTCTGTGACCAAGTCCTTGCAGGATTCTGCCTGCAAGGATCCTTGCCCTGACTCTGTTCTTTGCAGAATCTTACCCAGTACTTCAGACCCAGCTGGCTACTCAGTTGTAGGGCAGCTAGTGCAGCCAGCTATAAGAGCTGGGGTTACTCTGTAACCTTCATCAGAGCAATGTGGTTTCCAGTGCTGCCTCTCCTAAGTGGCTAGTGTTCCTGATCCTGCTGACAGCTGGCCCCTGGACTTGGACCCTGGTCTGACTTCTGGCCCTGTCGACACTTGTTACTCATTAGGCTTCTACTGCTTTGAACCCTTGCTGTGCCCTGACTTTCTGCCTGTCTCTTGGACCTGCCTCTGGCCCTTCGTATGCCTGTTGCCCAGAAGGATCCTGCTGCATTGGATTCTTGTGTGCTCTTCGCTCCTGCCTCTTTCCTGGACCTGCTTCTTGCTTCTGGCTCCCTGGATTCTTGCTACCTGGAGGACTGCTGCCTTGGACTCTTGTGCCCTCACCCCCCATTTTCTGATCTAGTGACCATCCCTAGGCCCAGCCTAGGTGCCTGTACCAGATAGCCCTTGCTGCCCATGCCTCAGACCCTGACACACTGTAGGCAAATCACACACACACACCCCTTCTCACCAGGGGCACAAAGATCAGAATTTAGTTGATGCATGCTACAAGGATAATAACCTTTCATGCAAGCTAGGCATGGTTGCCCCACAGTGATAAAGGCAGGGAAAATCCTTGTAGTCACTGGTAGAGGAAGGCAGCCAGTTCTCCAAAGCCTGCTGTGCACAGGAGTTATCCAAGCCAGCCTTCCCGGAGCACCTAGGCTGTAAGAACTCCCATAACCCATCAGTGGCAGGAACTGATGGCATGAAGTCAGTGGCTCTACCCCCTCCCCCAGCAATGAGAGCTTTGACATCTGTTGCCTCTCCAGTTCCTATACTGGGATAATTGCTGAACTAGACATATTTTGAATGATAATAAAATTACATCACCACAAAATGTTGCTCTTTCATCTTGTCATAGATGTTAACTCTTTGTTCTTAGTGTCAGAGAGAGTTTAGTGGCTTCTACCAGGCTGGTAAATTTTTGACAACATTTCTGGAAGTGAACTGTGTCACTGTTTCTTGAGAACCGTCATAGCTAAAAATGCACCCTCCAACCTCCCAGAAAGGTATAGTAAAATCCTGCAAGTGCTTTTTCTTTTTTTTTCTTTTTTTAAATACAGGCTTAAGCAGTTAATATTGAATGTGGATTTATGCCTAAGTGCTACCTTCATTTCGCTTTAAATTAAGAGTTGCATGAGAGACCCTGAGGGAAACGGGCAGTCATATTGAAATTAGCACACTAAACTCAGCATACAAACTCCACTTTGCAATTTAGCATTATTGCAGACATAGCCAATTAGCTAAAAGGTTCAGAGTAATCAAAATGTCTGAAATCTTTATGACTGCTCTGGCCCAGTGTAGGTTCACAACCCTTAAACTGCACAGGGCAGGAAAATTATAGAAAGGACAGCTTAAGACTGCATGCAAAATTTACAATGAAACTATTTGCAATGAAACTACCACTCTATTCTGCTTTGGTCAGACCTCGTCTGGAATACTGTGTCCAGTTCTGGGCACCTCACTTCAAGAAGGATACTAACAAGCTGGAACATGTCAGAGGAGGGCAACCAACATGGTGGAGGGGGAAGCCATGCCCTACAAGGAGCGGCTTAAGGAGCTGGGTATGTTTAGTCTGGAGAGGAGAAGGTTAAGAGGGGACATGATAGCCATGTTCAAATATTTGAAAAGCTGTCATATTGAAGAGGGAAAAGGCTTGTTTTCCACTGCTCCAGAGACTAGGACAAGGAGTAATGGATTCAGACTACAGGAAAAGAGATTCCACCTGAACCTCAGGAAGAACTTCCTGAAGGCCAGAGCTGTTCAGCAGTGGAATAGGCTGCCGGAGTGTGGTGGAGTCTCCTTCTTTGGAGGCTTTTAAACAGAGGCTGGATGGCTATCTGTCAAGAATGCTTTGTTTTCTACATGGCAGAGGGTTGGACTGGATGGCCTCTGTGGTCTCTTCCAACTCTGTGATTCTATGAGCCAACCTTAATATCAAAATTAAACAAGATATTAGTCACAGGGTCATATCTACTGTCACCTTTATCTTTGTTTCATGCAATATTATGATATTCTGTTACCCCCAAAGGTGGGTGACTCAGAGGTCCATCCACGGTGCCAGTGCTGCCATGGAATGGTGGGGAATTACAGTTTAAAAAGGGAGGTCTGGAAGTGGGAAGTAACTTCTGGGATCTTTCTACCTTTGTATATTGGTACTAATGAGGGACACCAGTTGGAGATTAAAATAATGCTTTATTGAGGAAAATCACAAGTACACACCAGATTCAAGCAGTCTCCTGGCCATACTAGACTAACTGAAGGAAAGGAGGGAAAATTGGATAGCAAGGACTTGAGATGAAGTGGGTGATATTTACCTATCCTGATGAGCAGAGACAAACAATATGGCTTAGGTTAGAGGTCTGAGGGTAGCACAAGAATGGGAACCTGAGCAGAAGAGTGACAGCTTATGTCTAGTATACTAGAGTTGTCTGGCTCAGAGCCAGGGTTTAAATGCCCTTTTCCTGATCTTATGGGGAAGGTGTTAATGGCTCTCTGTCAGAGCAAACAATGGAGTCTGGAACAGGCTGACTGTCTTGGCATTAGGTGACAAAGCATTGATGGGAATCATGATAGCTTCTTAATGTCAGAGCAGGTGAGGAAAACTAAGGAGAGTTTTGGTGGGAAGAGGTTGTTGACCATCAGCTGTGCTACTGAGACAGTTTTGTGTACCAGTGTGTTTGAAGGTTGAGTTGTTGAGGGGATTATCACAAACTCATCAGCACTGGAGCTTCCAACAGATCCCTTGAACTTATGACCTGACCATGCCCTGATCTCCCATCTGACCTACTTTTACACATGAGCAGCATGACTTTTCAGCCATAACACTGTATGATTTATATTTTTATGCCAGTTAAACAATGTTCATTGCCAATTATATCATATCATGGAATGGGGGTGTTCAGCATGGTAACATTTCCATGAAGGAATATTAGGCATTGGGGATTATTGGTGCTGCTGGGGATTTTTTTTTCCTTGTCTGACATTCTTATGGCTTCCCAAAACATTTCAGTTTTAGAGTTAGAACCAGCCCTACCATTAGGCAGAGTGAACTGGTCAAAGTAATACATATGAGGAGCAAAGAATCAAATGGCAAATTAAAGGAATATAGGGCTTGGTGTTTCAAAAATGTTTCAAAAAAGTTTAAAATCATTTTTATCTATATTATGGATGGTTATGCTTTTTTGGCAGGATCAGGGACTAATTTCCCATCCTCATGACACACCATGCACGTAACTCCTGAAAACATGAAAATTACCCACAAAAACTGAAATCAAAGTAACTGCCGGAAGTCCACATCTAGTTTTGTTTTGGATAAGTTGTAATTTTCGGGGGAGGTGGGGGTTAGTTTTGCAAAATCACTAGTTATAGAGGCTTCCACCAGTAGAAGACTATATTTTTCAAGTGGAGATGGGGGCTCAGGGAGGTACTGGAGTGACAGGATCCCCACAAATGGCCTTGAAGGGCAGCATCTAGACCACTGGCTGTCCTTTGGCCACCCCTCTGAATGAGGAGATGGGATAAGCCATTCACTTTTAAATGGGCTTTTCATATTACTCTGTCTTGAAGTGAACCAGACGATTAGTTTGGCTAGCTTTATGTTACCTACTTTTCAGGTATCACCAGGATTTCAGTCAAGAGTTTCTCACCTCACAAGATGCCAGAGATTGAACCTGGGACTTTGTGCGTGCAGAGCGGGGTTTTTTGCCACTAAATTCTAGCTGTACTTTTTTCTCCATGTCATTGTTGGAAAAGAAAGCCACTTGTTTAAAAAATCATAAAAATAAGAGTTATGAATTCAACTGAGCTTTAACCTGGAGCAGATGATCTTTCATTGTTTCCAAACTGGAAGAACTATGTTTGTAGCCTGAATTAATGGCAGCCATCTATTGTATGTGCTCCATGTTTATTTTCCTGACTACAAGAAATGCAGAACTGAAATAAACATGCAGGATGTGCAATACACAACTGTCATTATTTCAGGCTTCAAGAGGAGTTCTTCCCATTCAGAAACATGCACTTAAAAGTCCATACCTTATGTAGGTCATTTGCAATGGAGCCATTCAAATAACCTTGCAAGCTAGACTCTTCTGCTATTATGCTGGCAAGCAATGCAGCTTTCACATAGCAATATTAGAGTGCTGGTTTCATGGTTGCTAGGTAGCTGTGCAGCTTAAGGACCCTGAAGGGAAGACAAGCGCAGCAAATTAGTGGCATCCAATCACCAGTCAATCAGCATAAGGTCCATTACTTCTCATTACGTTATTTTACCATTACTTACTTTCCATTAATTCAGACAGGAAAGCTAAGAAGAGAATTGGCTGAAAGGGGCCAATTGAATTAACATCTTTTAGAGCCAATCCTACTCTCATCCTGTGTATAATTATACAATCTAAATCGGAAATATGAACACAATTTTCAATTCGTACTGGCAAGACATTTGTAACTTTATGCTGGCTGGGCAGAAATGTATTCTCAACATGAGTGGGTGAAGAGAGAAGACTGGTACTCCGTGTGAAGCAACAGGAATGCTCACGACATGGCAGCATGCAGTTACAGAATCTGTAGGGATATGGCATTTGCAAGCAGCTGCAACCAGATCTATTATAGCTGAGAAAGGGGTAGAGAAGGGGAACTTGTTCTATGCTGAGAACTATATTACAGGGAGGGCAGTGGCTAATATGAATAGTCTGCCTCCATGCAGTAAACATCACAAATTCATTTATTTCATGAATGTGGTGGAAACTTACCTGCTAGACAAGTTGCATGCTTATTTTGCCACAGTTTTAAAATCTGAGATCGCTGTAGCACTTTCAAGAATCACTCTAAACATGAATATAGCAGGAAACACATATTATTCTTATGTTGGCTATCTTTCTTGGACTTCTTTTCATGAGAAGACATTGTTGCGCTGACCCGAGGACAGTCGAAACAGTAAAGTTTTTATTTGACCAGCATGCAGGAACGGTGAAACTTGCAAGTATTACTCCATTCTCTAAAAGTATCCAGATTCAATTTAGTGAAGAAGACAATTCAGTGCCACAAAAGAGTTGCATGCATGGATTTACTCCACACATGCTGTTGCAATCTGACACTATGAGCCTTTGTTTCTTCACCTGTTCTTTCCCCCTTTTTCAATGCTGATTCTGTTAAGAATTCCAACTAGACAGAGGATGAGGAGGAAAAGCGGTATTTGAGCCAGTGAAAAAAGACTACGTAAAAAGGAGCTTCATTGTCAGAGGTTTGCTAACAGAGGTATGCCTGCAATTTATTTAATCTTATGACTATTAATTTTTTGCTGCTCTACACTTTTATCTTGGCTTCCACAGTTCCATGTTGGGAGAAAGGCAGAATATAAGTAATATAAAGGGGGAATGTAAATAAATCAAATGAATAAATGAGGAAGAGGAGAAGACACCCAGAACACTCATTGCCACGGCACCACATGGTACCCATTACCAGTGATGTAGACTTGAGTCGACAGACTTGGACTCCAGTCAAACTTAAGTCACTTTGGTGACTCGACTCGGACTCGACTCAGCTATAAATGATGCACTGACTTGACATGACTCGAGACTTGTATATATTTTATTGACTGACTGACTGATACCCTCGATTCAGTAACATAATACGTTCATCCAAAAATCTTATGACTTTGAACAACGCTTCCATCTCTTTTTGCCTACTAGTCGCATGACAATCTGTCTCAAGCCTAAAGTGTGGGTGCATTCCTCAGAGGGGAACAGCAAACAGGTTAGGCAAGAGGTTGAGGCAGCCTTGAGATCTGCTCAGCAGCCAGTCCCTGCTGTGTATCAGAGAAGCCTTCTAAAACATTTCCATACAGTAGAAGACAGGACTCACTCTCAGAGTGCAGGTGCATTTCTCAGAAAGAACAGCAAATGTGTTAGGCAATGGCCTTGAGAAGGAAGGATCCTTCCTTCCAAAGCTTTTGAATCTTCAGTAATGGGGAGTAAGATAGGATCCTACTCCCCACTTCTGAAGCTGCAGATGGCAAAATTGCACATGTGGAGAGCTGACTCTGCTTAAATTGTTAAAACTGAATTTATTTCACTGTATCCAATAATTCTGGAATTTTGGTTGGGGTATAAAGTTGTCTTCCAGACTTGAGACTGGAGTAGAAAGTATCTTCAAGGACTTGAGACTTGACTTGAGATTTGGAGTAAAAGACTTAAATACATCACTGCCCATCACTGCTCATATCTCATTGGAGGTGAAGAGAGGAACTTGTGCTTTCCTTCGTCAAAAAATAAATGTGGTACAGCTTTATGCATCGCTTAAACAAAAAAAAAGACTTTTCTTCTCATATGGTAGGAAAGGGAGAGCCTACTATTTGCAAGCCATGCAGATCTTTGCTGATGAAACACTTATCAGTCAGCAACTGAGCTCTGGTTACTGCAAGGGTATAGTCACTTGTGATGGGAGCACCATTTTATTAATCAGATGGAGAATAAATACAACCTTCAAAAGGCACAATAGTTACTTTGGCAAAGCAATCTGAGGGCGGTGGGGGGGAGAGTTTCTGGTGGAAGTACTGACACTTCTCAAGTTTGGCCAGGTCATGCCAGAACCTGGGGAATGTCATAGCAGTCCAACTGGGAGACAGAACCTGGACCATCTGACATGGACTATGTAGAGAGGCACAAATAATCGCACCGGTCTGAATGTTGGTGATTTAAGCAGTAGAAACAAAGGAACAGGACCTGTCAGAGCACTTCTGAAGAAGGACAATTGGGCTATTGAGTCCAGCTGGGCTTGTTTACAGCTGTCTGTACATTAGTGCAACCAAGGCCATCTCTTTGCTGGAGGGCAACAGGTCCATTATCTCTACTTGGCATCAAGGATACCATCTCTGCTCTCTTGTTTCTTGACCTTTGGCTTCTTTCTCAGCCTTTTTCCTCCCTGCTTGGCTTTGATTCCTTCTCAGATTGCTTTTTCTGCTCAGACCCTGGACTGCATCAACTAGGCTTCTGCTACTACAGACTCTCTGTGTTTGACCCAGCTTGCTGCTTTGTTTGCTCTCCTGAATCACAGGTATATACCTTACAAGGCACACATGATCCTTAAAAGATAAGAATATGAATGTATATGAATTGGAATCATTCCCCATTTTCGTATCTTTCTAATAATTCTACCAGCCTCTAATGCACTTGCTTAAAAAAAACCTTTACGTTTTAAAAAAATCTGTAAAAAAAATCTGTAACAACAATAATAATACAATCGTAGAGTTGGAGGAGATCACAGGGGCCATCGAGTCCAACCCCCTGCTATGCAGGAACACCCATCAAAGCATTCCCAACAGATGGCCATCCAGTCTCCCCTTAAAAACCTCCAAAGAAGGAGACTTGAGCACACTCCCAGGCAGCATATTCCACTGCTGGACAGCTCCAACCGTCAGGAAGTTCTTCCTGAGGTTCAGGTGGAATCTCCTTTCCTGCAGCTTGAATCCATTGCTCCTTGTCCTAGTCTCTGAAGCGGCAGAAAACAAGCCTGGTCCCTCTTCGACATGACCTCCCTTCAAATATTTAAACATAGCTATCATGTTCCTTCTTAATCTTCTCTTCTGCAGACTAAACATACTCAGCTCCCTAAGCCACTCCTTATAGAGCATGGCTTCCAGACTCTTCACAATTATGTTCACCCTCCTCTGGACACATTCCTGCTTGTCAATATCCTCCTTGAAAGGAGGTGCCCAGAACTGGACACAGTATTCCAAATGAGGTCTAACCAGTGCAGAATAGAGTGGTACCATTACCTCCTTTGATCTAGACACCATACTCCTATTCATGCAACCAAGAATCACATTAGCTTTCTTGGCTGTCGCGTCACACTGCTGACTCATGTTCAGCTTGTCATCTACGAAGACTCCTAGATCCCTTTCACACATATTGTTATCCAGCCATGTGTCCCCCGTACTATATTTGTGCATTCCATTTTTTCTGCCTAAGTGCAGGACCTTACATTTCTCTCTGTTGAAATTCATTTTGTTAGCTTTGGCCCAGCTCTCCAATCTGTCAAGGTCATTTTGAATTTTGATCTTTTCCTCTGGCGTATTAGCAGCCCCACTCAATTTGGTGTCATCTGGGAATTTGATCAGTATGCCCTCTACTCCTTCATTCAAGTCATTGACGAAGATGTTGAATAGCACTGGGCTCAGGACAGAAACTGGGTAATAATGGTGATGATTATGATGTTGTGTTTGCCTGGCAATGGAAGAACAGCAGGAAGAGGCCATTCTGGTCTCACTGAAAAGGCAGCTTGAGAGCCTGGGGCTACCACTGAGGAGGCCCTGTTTCACATCCCTACCAGCCAAGCCTGTGAAGGTAGCCTGTCTGTGAATCCATGCCTGAGAAAAGGGCCTCTCTTGAGAATCTCAGAGCCCAGGTAGGCTCATAATGGGAGATACACTCTACCAGATAGTCTCGACCTAAGCCATAAAGGACTTTAGCAGCACTTTGAATTGTTCCAGGAAACAAACCAACATCCAGTGGAACTATTCTAACAGGTGAGTTTCATCGTCCTTGTGCCCCACTCCATTTATAGAATCACAAAATCAAAGAAATGTAGAGTTGGAAGAGACCACACGGGCCTTCCAGTCCAACCCCCTGTCATGCAGGAACACCCTCAAAGCACTCCCAACAGATGGCCATCCAGCCTCTGCTTAAAAACCTCCAAGGAAGGAGCCTCCATTACACTCCAAGGCAGCATATTCCACTGCCAGACAGCCCTGAAAATCAAGAAGTTCTTCCTGAGGTTCAGGTGGAATCTTCTTTCCTGTAGCTTGAATCCATTGCTCCTTGTCCTGGTCTCTGGAGCAGCAGAAAACAAGCCCCCTCCTTCCTCTACATGGCATCCCTTCAAATATTTAAACATGGCTATCATGTCCCCTCTTAACCTTCTCTTCTGAAGACTAAACATACCCAGCTCTCTAAGTCTATCCTCATCGGGCATGGCTTCCAGGCCTCTCACCATTTTGGTCGTCCTCCTCTGGACTTGCTCCAGCTTGACCATGTCCTTCTTGAATTGGGGTGCCCAAAACTAGACATAGTATTCAAGATGGGGTCTAACCAAAGCAGAGTAGAGTGGTACCAGTACCTCCCTCGATCTAGACACCATGCTCCTATTGATGCAGCCGAGAATTGCATTGGCTTTCTTGGCTGCCGCATCACACTGCTGACTCATGTTCAGCTTGTGGTCTATGAAGACTCCTAGATCCCTTTCACACGTACTGCTATCCAGCCACGTGTCCCCCATCCTATATTTCTGTATTCCATTTTTTCTACCTAAGTGTAGAACCTTACACTTCTCTCTGTTGACTTTCATTTTGTTCGCCTTGGCCCAGCTCTCCAATCTATCCAGGTCATTTTGAATTTTGATCCTGTCCTCTGGCGTATTAGCAACCCCTCCCAATTTGGTGCAAATTTGAAGAGCATGCCCTCTATTCCTTCACCCAAGTCATTGATAAAAATATTGAACAGCACTGGGCCCAGGACAGAACTCTGAGGCACCCCACTAGTCACTTCTCTCCAGGATGAAAAGCAGCCATTCGTGATCACCCTTTGGGTGCGGTCGGTCAACCAATTACAAATCCAACTAACAGTAGCCCTGTCTAGCCCACATTTTACTAGCTTCTTTGCAAGAATGTCATGGGGAACTTTGTCAAAGGCCTTACTGAAATCGAGATATGCTACATCCACAGCATTCCTTTCATCTATCAAGCTAGTAACTCTATCATAAAAAGAGATAAGATTAGTCTGGCATGACTTATATTTAAGAAATCCATGTTGACTTCTCGTGATTACCGCGTTCCTTTCTAAGTAATTAGAAACTGACTGCTTAATGATCTGCTCCAGGATCTTTCCGGGCACTGATGTTAGGCTGACTGGGTGATAATTATTTGGGTCCTCTTTTTTTCCCTCTTGAAGATGGGGACAACATTTGCCCTCTTCCAGTCTGCTGGAACTTCTCCTGTCCTCCAAGATTTCTCAAAGATTATAGCAAGCGGTTCCGAAATGACCTCTGCCAGTTCTTTTAATGGCCCTGGAGACATGAATTCATCCAGTGTGGCCAGGTATTCCTGTATCACCTCTCTACCTATTATGTGCCTCATTTCCCCTACTTCCTCACCTGCTCCCCAACCGCCAGGTTGAGTGCTTGTATTTTAAATCCAGGATTTAAAATACTTTGGCTGAAGCTCATTGTATTAGTTGAAGTTTCTGGACATTTTTCAAAGGCAACCTCATGATACAAATGGAATGTAATTATGGAGTGTTTGTTGTTGTGTGTTTTCAAGTCATTTCTGATTTATGGTGATCCTGAGGTGAACCTATCATGGGGGTTTCTGGGGTTAAAGGTGTGTGACATGCCTAAAGTGACCCAGTGGGTTGGTGAGCAGGGATTTGAATCCTGGTCTCCAGGGTTGTAGTTCAACACTCAAATCACTACACCATGCTGGCTCTCAACTAAGGCATGCACCACTTAACAATTTAGTCATATCAAGCTCTTGTTGCAGAGCACACACATGCTTGCATTTACATCTGACTTGCCACCATTCTCTCCATTTTTTTTTTAACTCAGGAAGAAAACAGAATGATTAAGTAGCATCAGCAATCCTGTAATAACTGCATTTTACATTAATAGCATTGTATGAAAATGGGTTGGGCAAAGTGTGACCTTCCACATAAGGTTGGACTGCAACTCCCAGCATTCCTCATCATTAGCTGTGATGTCTTGGTCTGTTGGGAGCTGCAGTTCAATAACATCTGGAACACTAAATTCTGCCAAACTCTGATGGAAATGAGGCACAGAAACCATATGTAGGTTTCTATGCAATTTAATACTATCTACGCAGAGTAGAATTAAAGCAGTAAAAATGACAGGTGATTCATCACCATATGTCATTTCGTGTCATGAAGATGACAGTTCCATTCTGACAGGACCAGGAATATATCAGGACTTAACTACATCTTTATATCTCCATTTATTGATAATTTCCTTTCAGAAATCAAGAGTAATTGTACCCTCTGTTCCCATATTATTCCTAGTATAATTACTTTTAACACAGAACCGCATTTATAGTGCTGCATTAACTCAGGCTAATAGGAAGCTGTTTGTAGACACAGCACTTTAAAAACACACCTGTGTCGAAACTTTTCTGCATATGTTCTCTTTTAGCACACATTTCATCCACCTGGTGGGGCATGCTTGATTACCACACATAGCTCCTCTTTCCAACTTTCTGGATCAAAATAATCTCTTTCTAATCCTTCCCAACCATAAAAGCAGAGTAAATTCTGGTCTTCACAAGGGAATAGGAAACTCGTGCCCATATGTAGGCATCAAAACCCAAGGTGACAGTTTTTGCAAAGCATAAAAGTATATCCATTTCTCTCAGTCTTTCACATGACATCGTAGAATTATAGAGTTGGAAGAGACACTAGGTGCCATCCAGTCCAACCCCCTGCCATGCAGGAACACACATCAAAACACTCCCGAGAGATGGCTATCCAGCCTCTGCTTAAAAATCTCCAAAGAAGGAGACTCCACCATACTCCCAGGCAGCATATTCACTGCTGGACAGCTCTGACCATCAGCTTGAATCCATTGCTCCTTGTCCTAGTCTCTGGAGCAGTGGAAAACAAGCCTGCTCCCTCCTCGACATGACATGACTTCAAATATTTAAACATGGTTATCATGTCTCCTCTCAACCTTCTCTTCTGCAGACCAAACATCCCCAGTTCCCTAGGCCGCTCCTCATAGGGTACGGCATCCAGACCCTTCACCCTTTTGGTTCCCTTCCTCTGGACATGCTCCATGTGATGTTTTAGGGTGTTCTCCTTGTGGATCCTAACATTAAGGTTGCCAGAATGAAAACTGGAAATGACTCCTGAATCTTTAATGTTGTGGGAGAGGGGGTCAGCAACTGCTGCAGCCAGGTAAAAAATGCCTGCTGAAGTTCCCTAAAGGTACAAGAGCTGTCTCCAGCTTTCACTCCAGCCTCGTGTTGACAGCCAGTGTAGTGTAGTGGTTTGAGCACTGGGCTACAACCCTGGTGACCTGTGTTCAGTTCTGTGCTTGGGCATGAAAACCCTGTGACTGATCTTGAATGCATCAGACACTCTCAGTTCCAGAAAACCTTGTGGTAGCTTAACTTTAGGGTCACCATAAGCTGGAAATGATTCAAAGGCATACAACAAGAAGCTCATGTTAATCCAATTGCCAGGTCCCGCAGATTTTAATAAGAAGAATTAAACAATGAGGGGGTGAGAGTATCCATGTGTGTGTGTGTATGGTGTATGTGTAGATAGATAGATAGACAGATAGATAGATAGACAGATGTGTGTGTAATTATATATAATTTGCTTGTTGTTTGCCTTCAAGTCGCCTATAAGATATATAATTTGTTTGTTGCTTGCCTTCAAGTTGCCTGGTGACCCCATGAATTTTACAGGGTTTCCTTATACAAGAAATAGACATTGTTTTGCTAGTTTCTTCCTCTGACATATAGCCTATAGCATCTGGTAATCAATTCCCTACTCAGTTATGGAAATCCAGTGGTGACTGTGGGTATATCACACACTCTGAGCCCCAGAAAACTTTGTGATAGGTTAGCTTTAGGCTCATCATAAGTTGAAACAACTTGAAGGCACACAACAACAACAAGCTCATGTTAATCCAATTGCCAGGTCTCTTCCTCCAAAGAAAAAGCAGGGGGGAATATCTCTTGAACTGTGATTATCTTCATCATGTGTTTCATTATGAGAAAATAGGTGATCAACCATACCAGGTCCAGGAGCCAATTTTATACTCTTAGGGAGCCCTGAGGGCCACAAGCTAAGAGAGTATAAAGATTGAAAATGAAACAAAACCAGAAATGGCTGGAGGTCAACTTCAGGTATTGGATTTTATTATCAGTTGTGTTGCTCCTGGAGGCTTCCTAGAGCAGCTATTCACTGAAGGGGACAGAAAAACCAGCGGTCTATGGAGTCTGGAGAAGTTGAGAGACCCAGAAATATGGGCTGAAGGCTACATTATGCCCATCTCTGACTTAGAGACTTGTCAGGGGTAAAAAGGATGGGCTGGTGCATGACAAGGACTAATAAAGATGTGAGGGGGAAAAAGTCCCAGGAAATGGTCATGCCTTTGCTGGAGTTCTCCATTGTGTGGAGGTACGTGAACCCTATGAGCTTTAAGCTGGCAAAGCAGGAATGAGTCCAATGCAGAGATGAAGAAACTGGACTTTGTCCTAGTCTGTGGAGAAACACTAACTGAAGGAAGGAAGCTCAACTCCAGGAGAATTTTTCTCACTGAATAAGAACTCTCCTCAAAGGAGAGCATTCATCCTAGGTTGATATAATGCAAGAGTGACTAAACTTGATTTTTAGGTATGATTCAGGTAACCCAGTCATAAAGTCCCTTGAGAGCAATGTGGATCTTGCTAGTAATTCTTCAATTCTTGTGACTGTCTAGTGCTTGACCTTGGACCATATTTTGATTTCCTCTTGGAACTCCTTCTCTTTTTCATCCACATTTCGTTTCTTATGTTTTGAATCTGGACTGCCTGACCATCCTTTGGCACTTACTCCTATCTGGATTGACTTGCTCTGTGGGAAGATGTGGCCATTTGCCCTTGAGCTGGCAAATGACCCTGCTGTTAGCTTACCCATCCCATCTCTCTTTCCTTGCTACTGATCCTTTGACTAGACTGGTAGATGTTACAAGTGGAGCCTCAGGTTGCTGGAACAGGACAGAGATCTTTGATGAAAATGAAAGTTCTGGCCACCTACAAGAAGTGGATAAATCTCCAGGTAAGTAACTTGCTACTTTTCACACCAGCTTCTGAAATATTTTCAAAGGCTGCTCTATTTTTTTTTCCAATTTTTCAGTCATATGCCTGTGTTCTTTATTTATGAATACATGTATTATTGCAATGATCTACTATTATTTTGGGACAAAAGGAAGTGGTGCACTCACAGGGGAGTAGGAGCTTATATGCTATAAAAGAAGGGGCAGGCTGCTTTGAGGAAATATTTAATGCCTTAAATAGTAAGTTTCAAAATCACATGTATACCCAGTGATTGTTCTTCTAGCAGTTACCGCAATCTATCCAATTCTTTGTCCATTTTCCTCATAAAACATATTTATTCCAATATATATATTGCAAAAGAAACAACTTTGCATAGTTCCTGTTACAGTCAAGTCTTGAAAGGATCCTAGTGACTGCTGGTGGTTTCTATAGCAATGGAGCAGTGATTCTACTCTGGGTTTTAGTACAAATTGTAAAGGAGACATTCAAGGTCATGACCTCCACCCCACTCTAAATAGAGGGGATTCTACCTGAAGCTAGCCTTGAAAACCATTTGGAAACTTCAACGAGCACAGAATGTTGTTGCTAAAATTTTGACAAGGACAAAGTGTCAGAACCCAAAGCGACCCATTCATGACATCATTTGAGTGTGTTACCAGTTTGTCACAAAATACACCAAAGGTGCTGGTTATAACCCTTGCAGCCTACGAAGTGAGAAGCTGGGTAAGTCTGGTTAGGGCCAGCCAATCACAGTCTTCAAGCTATGATGGGAAAAACATATGGGGAAAATAAGCTGGAGACTTGTCTGTGAAAGAGTGAGACAGGATCAAGGTGGAAAATTGTTAGGGAAGGCAGGTACAGAGTGAAGGAAGAAAGGTATCTGAATAGGGTTTGGGGAGCTGGGAATGTGGAAAAAGTTTAGGGAAATCATATTTAACTTTATTGTTACATAATAAAGCTTTATTGGTTTAATATTCTAGAAATGCGTCTGGCTGTTTTCATTTAAGTAGCCAAAAAGAAGCAGCAGTCACATCTTACAAGACTTAATCCACTGATCAACAGTTACTAGTCCAGAATAGCAGCCACCTTGAAGCTTGATTTCAGGGATGACAGTACAAGATGAGTGACATGAGCCCAACAGTTGGGACTATGGGACCCGTCTGGAGACAGGTTCCATCACAAAGCCCGAAACAGCTTGGGACCGGACTACTTGAAGGAATGTCTCCTCCCATGCTTGTACTTTAAGATCAGCTTCTGTGTGAGGTAGTACACTTGGTAGCAATATATGAGAGAGATTTCTTGGTGACAATATCCCATATGTGGAAGCCCCTGCTCCAAAAATTTAGATCATTTCTGCTTTCTGCCAACAATGGAAAACTTTACACTTTTATATTTGATTCTGGTGCTGTTTGAGTTTATTAATTAAACTTTAGTTTTGGCTCCCTATACCTATCTACCTACCTCCCTCCCTCCCTTCCTTCCTTCCTTCCTTCCTTCTCTTTCTTTCTTTCTTTCTGATTACTTATTAAATAATTTAAAAAACAAAAAAAACCCCACAAATTCATAGTCAGAATCACTATCACAGTCAGAGAAATATACATTGAAAAAGAAGGGAAAAAAATCCTAAAACTAAAACACAATAAACAATAAACACTAACCTAAAACACTGGACACTAACAAAAACATTAAACACTATCTTACTAAAACACAAAATGGTTCTGACCCTCCAAGCCAAAGTGTGATGAAAGAAAACATTAAAAAAGGAGAAATATACTATTATACCATTAGAGATACAGCTCGGTAATCATCCTTAGATTTCTTATTGTTCAAAAAGTCCAGAAATGGATGCCTATATCATTCCTTTTGAGTTTTCTTATTTGTATGCAAACCTGTTTTAATTATTGGCAGTTATTAAGCTCTGGAGATTTTAAAAACTGCTTTGAATGATTCCTTTTTCTTTACTTTTCTTTGCAAGGGAAAAAGCTAACAAGGTATCCCTTAAATAAACAATATGTTTTGGATTTAAATCTTCTTTTGCTGTGATTTAACGGTGATTTCCCCCCTACACAAACTCATTTTAAGTAATAACAAATGTCTGTGCAAGATGTCTTAATCATTCCTATGCCTCATGAGATTCAAACAGTAAATGTCACACACAAATTTAGAACACCCTCAGCTCTTATGCTGGTTCAGTGGCTTGATCTTCATATAATTATTCTCGTGTTCCAGTTTGTGCCCACTGAGCCAACTTTAAAAAGCCAAGACATGGTGCAAAGATAAAGCAGAATGGTGACATCATTGTACATTTTTACAAGGGAGGCATATCGTTCACACTTTCTCAGAGGTTTTCCTTGAACCTTCTTTGAGTGTATTACTTAAAAAGAAATGCCATTAATCTAATTTGAACTCAAAATGCCAAACTTTTTGTCAAGACCTGCAGTTTCTTAAGAAGAATTTCTCTCACTTACAGTAGCAGCTGCGGGCTTCCGTATTATTAGAACAATCAGTCTACACTAAGTTTTAGGTCCGGTTATCTGCTGCGGTTCTGTCCTTTGGAATCTTGAGATTTGCAGTTTAGGGAGAGATATTTGGAATATTTAGACAATGAATTCTGATGGCTCACCAAACCACAATAGCCAGGATTCCAAAGGATGCAACCACGACAGTTAAATGAAACCACAGTGTAGTGTGAAAGGGCCCTTATTTCAAACTGTAAAGGTGCTGTGAAAGAAACTGAAAGGCTGAATAGATTCGGCATGTTGGATGGTTTCTTTACAGTTTAAGCTAAAACCTGGAGCAGCTTTTACTGTTCTTCGCAAGGCCTGAACTGATTGCTTTCAGAGAGCTTTCTGAACTTAGGTCAGGGATCACATGAAGTCATGCTGAGGGCTTTGTGTGATGACTTCATGCCACCTTTTCTTTAGATGTAATCTTAGGGGTCACTGGGGAATCTTCAAAGAAGGAGGAGGAGCTTTCTTTTGAATTAGCTACCAAAATTAGATCAGCTACAAAAAGAAGAAGAGGTGGGATTTTTTTTTTTTTTAAAAATTAATCCAGAGGGTTCAATTCATGCAGTCAGATAATATATGCTCAGAGCGCAACCACATAGCAAGAAGGTAATTGGGAAGTTAACTTCACTGCCCATAATGTACCATCACGAACTATGAAAGAATAAAAGTTTCTCATGAGTTCTGATGTGGACCGCTAAGGGCTGAGTAACCTGGCAACTAAGCAAAACTTTGCACTTCCTCTAATATTTCTTAGTGGGCTCCTAGTATTGACAGATTCCATCAGAATGTAAGAGAAACCAAGCTGAATCAAACCAAAATCCCACAGTAATCAACTACATGTCCCCAGAAAGCTTCAAGAAAGACACAAGTGCTTTCCTAATGTTTCCTTTAAGTTTATACTCAGGGATGCACTTCCTGCATTTCTTAAAATAAGGTATGGCCACAATGATTAGTAAGAACCCTATCCATCAATTTGTCTAATCTAGGAGTAAGCAACTGAATCTGGGGAGCTGAATTTTGCATGGACATCTTTTTACTAAACTAGAATTGAAATGAGGCCACTTCTGGTTTCATGTCTAGTGATTAGAAGGATTGTGGGAGCATGGGAACCAAATTAAGGGAAATTGCAGGATTTTTAGGCAGTTTTGCAGTATTTTTTGACCCTTTGGAGGGAAAATTATCCAGTTTCTGGAGGCATTGGGTATGTTCTGAGGGGAGGTAGAAGCCTTGCAAAGCATATGCACTGCATTTTTCTCACCTTGATCTCATCCTTCCTTAAGATGATCTCAGGCAATGCTACTCTAAGCAGTAATCTGTGGACTGGAGCGGACTGTGAGCTATTGCTCCCTGGTCCACAGTGAGTTTCTAGGAGTGAAAGAAAAATTTGTGATCAATGGGCACAAAAGAAGTACTAATACCTAGCATTTTTGTGGGGAAAAAATGTTAGTTTCCCAAGTCAGAAAGAAATGCCAGTCTATGAGTCAAAGTACACAACTTAACAGAGGCAGACTGTATAGCTGAACAGTGCAAACAGTGCAAACAGCGAAGAAGTATTTCCTTTTGCCTGTCTGAAATGTCCTGCCTGGTTGAATAAGTATATGCTGCTTCCTTCAGCTATTAATTATTGTTCTACTTTTTAAAAAATTGATCTATGTTTGGTGCTCACAAAAAAAGCATCATACAAGTATAGAAAGTAAATAACATTTCATACACATACGGTACCTTAGTAAATTTGTTTAGGACTATAATTGGAATCATATTAACACCAATCCTACAAAGGACCTTACTGTTCTTGGTTTGGTAGTGATATCAGGGCTTTAATGACAGAATGGCAATTAGAAATCCTGGCAGTAAAACTTTCACAGTGATTTTTCTTTTTTTCTTTTTTTGGGGGGAGGCTTCTGGGTTTCTGCTACCTTGTTCCATGTAGCTATGAAACACTCAAGAAATTGAGGAGAAGAAAAAGTTGATGACAATTAGAGATGGGTCAACCAAATTCTCAAATCCTTTGCAAGGATTCAAGATTCGTGAATCTGAATCCCTGCACCAAAATAGGCAAACCAAATCTTTTGAATCCACAAACCAAATAGTTTGTTGGAGACCGGGATACCTGAAAACCTGGGAGACCAGACACACAAGGGGAGATGGCAAGTAGGTGAGTTTTTCCCTTGGAGTAATAATGGCCTTTGCTAACAATTTCAGAAATTACATCAGAGGTTGTATTCTAAGATATCTAAATTGAACATTTAATATTTAAGTTCAGCACTTGACTGGAAGGTACAGGCTTGAGATTTCAAGGATAGCTAAAAGATTTCTTTGCATAGCTCTCTTGCAAAGCTCTTTCATATGCAATTCTGGGGTTTGTAGTTTTACAAGGTATCACAGCCTTCTCTGCCAAAGTGTGCTGGTGCATCATCAAACTACAAACCCCAGGATGCCAGAAGGACCTATGTAAAGAAAATCCAGTTTTGACTTGGATTAGCTCTGTACTGTAGTATGTGGCCCTGTTTACACAGGCAGGAAAATGGGGGATTAATCCACATTTTCCTGCCTGTTTACAAAGGGCCTTCCTGTCATTTTCAATTTGGGGAGATCCTGAGGCAAAACTATAACAATTGTCCTGGCCAGATTTCTTCAGAGGGAGGTTTGCCTTTGCCTAGGCTTTTGCTAAGGCTGAGAAAGTGTGTCTTGCCCAAGATTATCCTTCTTTCTTTTGGTTTTTAAACCCTTTTTGAAAAAAGGATTCAAAAGATTTGAGATTTGTGAGATTCATGGATTCTCAGAACCTTTCAGAGATTTGGATTTGGAAAATTCTGGATTCATCCCATCCCTACTAAAAATGAATGTATGTAGAAACAAAACACATGGCTCCAAATATATTGGTTTTCCCCCTTCTATTTATATCAGTTTAGGGAATTGGATCCACTATTAGAGTGCAGCTAAACAGGGATAGCATGAGGTTACATAGACTAAGAGTTCCTTGTCTGAAAGCAGTTAGCTCTTCTTTCTCTTATTTCCCCCACCATTGGATCGATTTAGTGTGAGCAAGTTATGCATTGTCACTTTGAGCAGTTGCCAGTTAATCTGAAGGTACAGTTTTGTTCCAGTTCCTTACATAGCAACAAAAGTCTTGTTTTCCTCAAATAGCCTCTCCCACACTGATATACATGCTCATATTTGTTTCTCAATGGTGTGTATTAATATAGTTCAATTGTGACAATGATACCTCAAAAGCTAATGACATACCTATTAGGAATTTTAATGATTAAGAGGAAAAATCATCCGAGTCTCAGCCTTGCAAGAGTATAATCTTAACTGGTCAGGGGGCACCTAGATTGATGCTACAGGTCAATTGAGGCTGTCTTGAATCCAAATCCTTTCCAGCCCAGCACTGTAAAATATTACTGAAGGCTTTATCTGGCTTTTGGTTCTTTCCTAGGGCTGGAAGAAATTTTAATGTAGTGTTAATTTGGCTCTGCTTTCACCCTGCACCTTCTCTGTCCTCTTCTGGTTCTTCTGTTTGCAGATGTAAGCCAGCAGAGCAGTTCTGCTGGCAAATTCAACCATTGGCAGATCTCTGAGATCAGCCAGTGGGAGGGCATTTATGTCAGCGAAACAAGCTTGTGTCTAATTTTAACCTGCTATGGGCTGCAGATCTTTGAGTTAGGACTGCAATGCGGTTATAGAATTACTCTCACAGCATTATAAATTACAACCTTGGATGATTGATGGGGCAGGAAAATAACACCTCCCCCCTGCACAGATGTAACAAACAAGATTTAGGTTGTGGATATAGTAGAGTCCAACACGTATAGTTCTGAAAATGCTTCTGTATGTCTTGGACTGTAGCAATGCTGTATAGTTAACACATATGTAATGTCAGATGCAAGGATTGGATACCAACACAATACAGGTAATGCACTTGAATACAGAACCTGGGAAATTAACTTTTCTAAGCTCTTTTCAGAAAGATAGACATGTCAGTCTGTTTCAGTAGAAAAAGAACGAAGAAAAGTCTTGGGGTGCCTTTAACACTAATTTATTTCAGCATAAGTTGAAATGGTAGCTTGTGTTTCAGCACAATCCTCTCTTCAGAAACAAATCACAAACAAATCAGTCTTAAATGTTCCTTCTTTCCAAGTTCTCTTTCTGTTCCCCCAGACTGTTGTTGGTTTTTTAAATGTTAAAGCTGCTATTACCTAAAGCCAATGTAGAAACAGAATAGAGTCTTCTAAAACCAGCTGATGGTCTCCTTTAGACACTGATAACAAGAGGTCCCTGACCTGGGTTACTTCAGAGAAAAAAGGTCTTATACAGTACCAAGAAAGACTGGGGTGCAAGAGCTAATCCAATAGACACAAAAGCTTCTAATATAATGAATTCGTTAGACGATATGATCGATGGATTGCAACACTCTTTATTGTTTCCCAGAACTGAGGATTCACGACTTTAAAGATACATAAATTAGGTAGGATCAAGGAGACCAGGCAATCGGTGCATTTAAACCCCTCCAGTATTGCTGCTGCTACCATAAATGCAATGTGAATTATTGCTACAATTTCTCAATTTTATCTTATTACTTTGCTAAATCTGTCTTGTCTGTTGGTATTTGGCGAAGCTCCAGGTTCTGATCGAGCTAATGCAAATTCCAAAAGGATGACATGCAAAACATGAACTTTCATTTAAAAAAAAAAAATCTGTCTTGCACATTCTATCTAAGAATCACTTATAATGGAACAAGAATTGGCAGAATATCTATCACTGCCACCTACATGGATCTCTCTTGTACCTTCTCCAGCTTTCCTCTGTAAATACTTTGATGAACTCATCATCCTAGCCAATGTAGAAATTATTATTACAGAAGGCTGTACAGCAGTTCTGTGATAGAGAATACGTTTTGCATACATATGATCCAGGATTCAGTTCTTGTGATTTCCACTGAACGGATACAAAGTCAGTCGTCTAAGAAGGAGACTCTCCAAATACATCTTTTCCACTGCCAGTTGAATTAGATTACTCAATTAGGTATACCAGTGCTCTTATTTGGCATAAGCCAGTATTTTATTTACTTGGGATGGGAGAAATATTAAAATATTTTTGTAAAATGGTGGGAAAAAAATCTCTGAAGTGTGAAATCCTGAAGACTAGAATCATAAAGTGATGAAAATCTTTCAATATTTTATGCACATGGATATTTTGTGCATGAAACAGCATATTCTGTCCCAAAAATAATATTTTTACTCAAAAAAATATTATTTCTTGTGCCTGTAGTTGGAGACTTATGTTGTGCCAAATTCACACATGAATGTTTTGCACAGCAAAAAGCTTTTCTGCATGGGAAACACCAAAAAAAGTATGTATCGTCCTTATTATTCCTCTGTGCAAAAAATGCCACATGTGAATTTTGTCCACAAACAACCTGAATTGTGAATAGTCTTTGAGAATTGTCCAGTTTTAGAAAACTCTCTCAGTGGCAAGAAAATTGTTAAGATTACTCACTGTTTCCTTCAAGAAGAAGCCCACAAGGGAATGCCTTGCGTCTAGGTATGGGGGGATACATTGTGGAAAAGGTGAACAGAACATGTATTTATGAAGCAAGATGGAATTTATTCTCATGAAGCTTTTTTCTTAAATCTTGGCAAATGAATGTTGTTTGAGGGCAAAGTTCAGATATAAAGATGTCTGCTGCTATGTTAGTATTTTCCGCCTGGAAATGACCCAAGATTGCTTGCGAAGTGAGAAGCTAGGAAAGCCTGGATAGAATCAGCAAATCATATATGAAAGAGGGATATGGGAAAAAGAATATAACCTAGTGGCTTGTCTGTTAAAGAGTTAGATAAGGGAAGGGTGAAATAGAGTTAGGACAGGCAGAAATGTGGGCCAGTTAGGAAGAGAGAGGTTGATAAGTGTAGTGGAGTCTCCTTCTTTAGAGGTTTTTAAGCAGAGGCTGGATGGCCATCTGTTGGGAATGCTTTGATGGGTGTTCCTGCATAGCAGGGGTTGGGCTGGATGGCCCTTGTGGTCTCTTCCAAATCTATGATTCTATATGAATAGAATTTGGGGAGCTGAGAATGTGGAGAGAATTTAAAGAAAAGCAATACTTGGTTTGAAACAGAAGGGTTACTGTGTATGTAGAAGGAAAATGAAGCATTGGGGACTGACTACCACATCCAGGAAATGATCTTTTGGGTAAAAGAGTAAGATGAATGAGAAGAGCTCTTAAGGTTAGAACTATAGAATAAACTTGGAAAGAGGTTCCATCACACTGTTGCTCATCTGGACAGCTGATTCAGAGGAACAGTCACCTGAATGCAATGGAATCTAGGACTAAATGGACAAATGCCCATAGCAGATCTTAGAAAGGCTACCTTTTTGGTTACAGTTCCCAGAATCTCCCAGCCAGTGTGGCCAGTAGAGTTGTACTTCAGAAGTTCAGGGTCAGTCTGGGGCTGACCAGCAAAATGCAGAGGATGCTATAAGACAATTCTCAGAATCCACATTGTAACAGTACTTTCATTAGGCCAACTACATAGAGTGCCAAACCAAACAAAAAAAGAAAAAAAAGTCTTTATGCAAGTTTTCCAATGTTTGGTTGGCCTATAAAAGGTAATCCCCATCAGTAACCTTTTCATGCTCTGGTCCATGTGATAAAAACGTTTTTGTTTGTTTGTTTGTTTTTTAAATCTACATGCCTCTCTTGTTTTATAATGCTTTTAGGATGCTGGGTTGGCTTAGGTTAGGGGATTTGCTTCTTGGGACTTTGTCTAAATAACACCACTTTCAAAGACTGGCTCTGAAACTTTGGATTCATGTCAGCAGCACTCTGGTGAAAGTGACCATGGGAAAGGACATCTTGGAGTGGGAACATATCTCTTCTGCGGCTAAGATGTGTTACAGAAAACATTTTCACAGTTCAAGTGCCATTAAAAGTCTTTCCTTCCAGGCATTCCTGTTCACTGTTTCTCAGCATGGAGCCAAGCTGTACAGCTTTGCCCTCCTTGCCCTTCCAAACGTGCCAGCCTCAAGGGGCTGGAGCTAAATCCCAAGCAGGCAGATTGATGTTCCTTTGTCAATAGACCAGCCTCTAAGTTCATTGACTTGCAATCAGGTGTGAAAGTGCTAATGGGCTCCTTCCCTTCAGCTTGCTACAGTTTGGCAGCTTTTTTTTGGCTTTTAAGACTTTTTGCTTTCATGGGCTCTAAAACAAACAAATGAACAAAACATGCATAATCTCTCTGAACAGTTCTGGGGTTGAATCTGGGATTTCGGAAAAGATACCAAGGTAGCTCCAGTATATTCTAAAGAATAACTTCATTCTTGCTTTCCCTCCCCTCCCCAATTCCTTTACATTTCCACTGATAGTTTTACAAATGTACAAATTTGCAAAGTGTACCTTGAATCTGTTAATGTGTAGGACTCCCAGCTGTTAGGGTCTGGACTGGTTTTTCGGGATAAGAAAGAGAAATCTGAGGGTAAGAGCATTGCCTTGAAAAGTATATGACTAGTTACTTTCCTCTTTTGTTAGACTTGGTGTTTTTTGTTTGAACGGTATGTTCTTTGTTACTATTGTTGTTGTGATGGTGGTGTGCCTTCAGATCATTCCTGATTTAAGGCAACCCTAAAGTGAACCTATCATGGAGTTTTCTGGGGCTGAGAGTGTGTGATGTGCCCAAGGTCACCCAGTGGGTTTCCATGCAGAGTGAAGAATCAAACCATGGTCTCCAGGTTCATAGTCCAGTACTCAAACCACTACACTACACTTGCTGTCTTTGTAATTATGGTTGCTGCTTTAATGCATAATATTTAATGACATCCCTAAGGCCCACTTCATGATATCAACAGCGTACCCTCCAACAATCTACAGATCGACCAAGAAAATTCAACAAACACTACGTTCAGCAAAGGGCAAGGGGGATCATAGAATCATAGAAATGTAGAGTTGGAAGAGACCACATGGGCCTTCCAGTCCAACCCCCTGCCATGCAGGAACACCCTCAAAGCACTCCCAACAGATGACCATCAAGCCTCTGCTTAAAAACCTCCAAGGAAGGAGACTCCACTACACTCCAAGGCAGCATATTCCACTGCCGGACAACCCTGACTGTCAGGAAGTTCTTCCTGAGGTTCAGGTGGAACCTCCTTTCCTGCAGTTTGTATCCATTGCTCCTTGTCCTGGTCTCTGGAGCAGCAGAAAACAAGCCCTCTCCTTCTTCTACATGGCATCCCTTCAAATATTTAAACATGGCTATGATGTCCCCTCTTAACCTTCTCTTCTGCAAACTAAACATCCCCAGTTCTCTAAGTCTATCCCCATAGGGTATGGTTTCCAGGCCTCTCACCATTTTGGTCGCCCTCCTCTGGACTTGCTCCAGCTTGTCAATATCCCTCTTGAATTGCAGTTGTGGGCAGGTCTACGTAGGGACTACAAAACACAACATCTAAACATGAATTAAAGAACATGAAAGACACTCCAGCCTGATCCAGCCGGAAAAATCAGCAGTAGCAGAACATATTATCAACCAACCTGGACACAATGCTTTTTGAAAGCACAGAAATTCTGGATTGTTCTGACAACTATTATGTCAGACTACACAGAGAGGCAACTGAAATCCATAAATGCATGGACAATTTCAACAGGGAAGAAGAAACTCGGAAAGTAAACAAAATTTGGCTAGCAGAACTGGAGAACACTAAAATCAAGACTCAAAATATGCCAATGAACACCACTCAGATCCTGGAGGTCCCTCTACAGGGAACAATACAATGGGGTGCTGATGTACTTAACACACTATCATGCATATCCCCTGACTAACAATACACCCTGAGGGATATCTCATTTAACAATAGGCCATCACACAGGCCAACTGTAATGCATGCAAATTGCTTCCTTCCACCTGGGGACTACACACATATATATACTCTGTCTCACTTCCATGCCACCAGATCCTCTAAAGATGCCACCCACATAAGCAAGCAAAACATCAGGAGAAAATACTAATCGAACACAGCCTCAAAGCCCAGAAAACCCACAACAACCTATGGATTCCAGCCATGAAAGCCTTCGACTATACCCTCCAACATTTTACAGATGACAACCTGGACATGTAAGGCCACACAATATCAGACTGTGGTCAAGATAGCAAAAGCCATTCAAAAGCTAAGCCACTTGTGGCTCCTCAGGGCCTACCAAGAATTTTTTGTTTTTGTTTTTTTGCCTCAGAATGCCCCCAAATGTCCTCCAGGGGAGTGGTGTGATCTCCATGCATTTTAGGAATTGAAACCCAGGGCAGGACATTTTGAAACAAGAAGTACACAGGAGGTGACTTTTTCTCTTCCTATCCTTTTTAAAAAAGAGGCTCTCCATGGATCTAAAAGCATAATTAAAATGCCTGCATCGCATCTAAAGGGCATTTGGGAGCAAAACATATTTTCATATTACTACTACTATTGCAGGAGGAGTGGGGGTTGTGGAAGGGTAATGTGGTCTCCTAGCCTTCCATAGTTGCCCACTCTTGTTTTGAAGTACTGATACTTTAACATGGCATTATTAAACAACTCATTTACTTGTATGTATTTTTTTTTAAAAAAAAATATTAAGTTTTAATTTATGTACCTTGCTTTAATTGATGTTGCAAGCCCTGTTGCTGTCTACTTGGGGGATAAGTGGAAAATAAAAAATAAAATAACTCATAGTAAGTAAGTAACCATTTTATTTCCCCCATTGTTTTGAAAATAATCTTCTTCCGCAGGAAAACATGAGGAAGCTGATTCCAAGGAATGAGAATCTGAGGAAACAAAGTTTTGAAGTGCTTGTCTTTGTCTGCACTTCCCAAGCTGTGCACAAGGCGGCCACAGAGGACTTGTGCCCTACAAGCCTCAGGGAAACAGATGGCAGTGGGCATTTCTAGAAAAATGTATGCATCTGAAAAATGTGCATACAGGGGGGAAAATTCCCCACATGTTTTTAATATTATTATTTATTATTATATTTACTTGTATCCCACCTTGAGTTAGGACTCAAGGTGGCTCGGACTGGGACTCAAATATATGGAAAACACTGCCTAAGCCCACTTCAATCAATGGCAGAATGCATTCAATAAATGATAATCTTTTTAAAAAGAATAGGCAAACAAAAAGAAGAGTGGGCATAGACCAGAGCATAGACCAGGGCATAGAAGCTCCACGGAATGGGAAAGGGACACTGTCTGTGAAAGCGGATTTTACAGATGTACACATTACTAATTGTCTGTCTGGTGTTTCTTCCAAGATCTCCAATTTTCAAGTACTGTCTGTCAGGCATCATGATCTTCATTTGCTTTTTTTTTTCTCTTCTTTTTTCTAATGTGCAAGGCAATTATAGCCTCCTTTAAATAGAGCTCTGTAATGAGAAAATGCTTCCTATAATTAAGAGCAGAGAGGAATCAAGAACTTCCTGGTAAAATGAACTTAGATTACTACTCAAGGGGGTGTTGCTTGTGAATTAAATAAAGAATGCAGACATCTTAGTGAAGCTTAGAAATATTCACTGATTGCTGTGTACTATATGATTTGGACTTCCTCAATGTAAACGTTTCATTTTATGCAGTAATTTGCTGAGTATCCTCCCTCCACTTGGCTAATGAAGAGAAGCGAGTGACCCCATCTGTTTCCAACACACAAAGCAGTTGTTGAAGCTTACTTATCATTGGGAACATTAACACTCAATGGGTCTACCTTAAATATGACAAAGTCTAGAGCATTGACATAATTCTTGTTTTCGTTTTTAAAAGAATTTTGACGAAGGCGAGCTTTTCAATCAAATTCTTAGATGACTAGGGACTTGGCCTTTGGATGGTACCAAAATACTAAGTTAATTTCTCTAGACAATCAAAAAATGGGGAGTGACCGAAAACACTCTCTATCTGGACATCACTCCTCTGATTTCTGAAGGTGAAGCCTCCCCAGGGGAAAAAAAAATCATGAGGATATCTTATTACTGATGCAAAGTCAAGTGGAAACAAGATGTGCTTTCCAATATCAAGCAAGAAACAGCTTTAAAGAGTTTTGCAATAAGAACAGAGGAATACTCTGTTGAAGTGGCTGCAACTCCAAATTGTGATTCCTTGTGGTGGTGGTGGTGGTGGTTGTTGTGTGCCTTCAAATCATTTCTGACTAATGGTGACCCTAAGGTGAATCTTTCACAGAGTTTTCTGGGGCTGAGAGTATGTGACATGCCCAAGGCCACCCCATGAGTTTCCATGGCCAAGTGGGAAATCGAACCCTGATCTCCAGGGTTTTAGTCCATTGCTCAAATCACTATACCATTCTAGCTGTCTCTCTCCATAATTACTATGAGTTAAATTATATAGTAAATCTGGCTCTCTAACACCATTAATGGTATCTTGCTGCTATTGCGTCCAGTAGCTTTCCAATATATGTGCACATTGCATTATGCTCAGATAAGCATTTTGGCTCTGATGAATGAGGGACCTGAAGGTTTTCTTAATAATGCAAGGCTACATATTACTAAAGTATTGAGGCTTTATTGTGGCATGAAAACTCGACTTTTCTTCTGATCTCATCTTATAGGCATGCCTGCCTTTGTGCCCTGTTATTATTGAGAGCTTACTTTTGAAGTAACATTATTCCGTCGCTAACATATAACACAGTTCCTACAAAGTTACATCTGCATTGCATATTATAAAGAGGAGGAAAATGAAGAGAGCAAGATTAATTTATAGGAGCTCAGCGCTTTGATCGTATTATCTTTACAGAGAGAATGTCAGGCATCCATGAGTGCTGGAGTAATTTCCTCAATGCCTATATTAAGCAGCTCAATCTTATAATGCCACTGCAAGGTCTCCTTCTGAGGAAAGGGGACATTCTTCACTCACTTCTAAAATGAAATAAGAGAGCTTCTTAATATACTATTTGAAGTCCTGTTCAGACTTCAAGGACACCGAGGAAAGTAATGTGAAGGTACTCTCTGCATTGAGGTTCCTTCCAAAGGGCTGAAGTATTTTTCAGAAGCAACAACTCTGTCCAGAAAGTAGTAGACTGGATAAACATGAAATCTTTGCAGGTTGTATTCTCTCTCTTCCTCTGTTCATTCCCTCTACCCAGTTTTTCCTAGAATCATAGATTCATAGAGTTGGAAGAGACCCCAGGGGCCATCCAGTCCAATGCCCTGTCATGAAGGAACCCAGATCAAAGCACTCCCAAGAGATGGCCATCCAGCCTCTGCTTAAAATCCTCCAAAGAAGGAGACTCCACCACATTCCGTGGCAGCATATTCCACTGCCAAACGGCTCTGACCATCAGGAAGTTCCTCCTGAGGTATAAGTGGAATCTCTTTTCTTGCAGCTTAAATCCATTGCTCCTTGTCCTAGTCTCTAAAGCAATGGAAAACAAGCCCGCTCCCTCCTCGACATGACATCCCTTCAAATATTTAAACATGGCTATCATGTCCCCTCTTAACCTTCTCTACTGTAGACTAAACATCCCCAGCTTCCTAAGCCGCTCCTGATAGGGAATAGCTTCCAGACCCTTCACCATTTTGGTTGCCCTCCTCTGGACACACTCCAGCTTGTCGATATTCTTCTTGAAATGAGGTGCCCAGAGCTGGACACAGTATTCCAGATGAGGTTTAATCAAAGCAGAATAGAGTGGTACCATTACCTCCCTCGATCTAGATGCCATATTCCTATTGATGCAACTAAAAATCGTGTTGGCTTTCTTGGCTGACACATCACACTGCTGACTCATGTTCAGCTTGTGGTCTTCGTGAATCCCTTTCACATATACTGTTATCCAGCCATGTGTCCCCCGTCCTATATTTGGGCATTCCGTTTTTTCTGCCTGTGTGCAGGACCTTACATTTCTTTCTGTTGAAACTCATTTTGTTAGCTTTGGCCCAGCTCTCTAATCTGTCAAGGTCCTTTTGAATTTTGATCCTATCCTCTGGGATATTAGCAACCCCTCCCAATTTAGTATCATCTGCAAATTTGGTAAGTTCTTTTGTTAATAATTTGTTATAATGCTCCAAACTGGAAACTTGCGATAGCTTTTGCTCTCCAAACAACAGTCAGACAGTGTGGTTGGAAATGGAGAAAAAAAGTTCACCAGTTCAAGAAGAAAAAAGGGCTATCTCAACAGCCAGAAACCCCCAAAAGGTAAGCTTGTTTCCTGTTCTCCACACTCCCTCCTCAAATACATTCAAGAACTACTTTCTAGGTATGGAAAGAATATTTGGAAATATTTGAAAAAGAGTTGGAAAACATAGAATCATAGAGTTGGAAGAGCCTGCAAGGGTATAACCCCAAACATGGGAAAAAAACCACGCTTTTCAAGTGTTGAGAAATCTTTATAAGAGAAATACTGAACTGATGAGAAGCTTCATGGCTTGGAAGTTATTATGCACAAAATTTGCACATGGTTGTTTTGTGCAGAAAACATCATTTTCTGCAAAGGAAACAGCATTTTCTGTACAAGAAACAGCATTTCCTGTAAGGAAAATAATATTTCAACATATAGATATTGTTGAACAGAAAATATTGTATTCCCTGCAGAAAAAAGACTGTGATTGGGGATTTGTTCTGTATAAAATTCACACATGGTTGATTTGTAAAGAAAACAGCAAAGAAAACAGAATTTTCTGTGCAAGAATTAATACTTCGGCATTGAAATATTATTTTCCATGCCGATGATGTTGTTTCCATTGCTGACAATTCTGTTTTCTTCACAAAACTACCTGAGAATAATTTTGCACAGACTAAGTCCCAGATTGTGAATAGCCATTGGAAACTGTTTTTTCAAGACTTTTCATGCAGCAGGGAAAGAAAAAACTGCTGTAATTACTCATTACTCCATTCAAAAAGAAACTTAGGCCATTTCTTCACTAGACTGCTACAGTGCTATTATTCCACTTTCAACATCTTATGGAATCCTGGGATTAAACTGCAAACCCCAGGATTCTTTAAAATGTTGAAAGTGGAATAACAGCACTGTAACAGTTTAGTGCGGAAATGGCCTAAGTGAAGAATTACATCCCTATTACTTTCCTACTTGAACCAGCTCAGAATTATGCTTGCGCCTCCCACTGAATCATTGCAGTTTACATGAAATGTCATTTGCCAAATTCCCACTGATTCCAGGAGACCAACAAAGACATTTAAGCTGAATTTGTCACAGTTTTGAAAATGTTGTTCTGTTTATAGGGAAACAAGATACAAATATTATGAAATAAATCAAGTTGTAAAAAGGCAATAAATCATTCCATTAGGAAATAGAAAGGCCATCTCAAATGATGTAGTGTTCTTCTCACATTTATCGTGTTGAAAGATTAATGTGCAGGCATCTGGTTTTCAAGAGATGTCAGAGTTTCTTTTAAACAATGTTCTGTAACAAAGAAGGTCAATACAGAATATATAGGATATATAGAGTGTTTTGGGAATCTGGAATGTTCTAAAAAGTGGAAATTGATAATTGTATTGTACTGTGTTCTGTCTTGACTTTTGAAAGCTTGATATATGTTCAGTATTACAATAAAAATAAAATAAATACATTTATGACTGTGCCAAAGCCCATTTTCATGAGAGGTGAACTCTTCCATTCAATGGCATCGTAAGAGTGAACAACTCAGATAGTTCACCCATTAACCACTATTTTCCAGAGGCACTTGCAAGGGAAAAATATTTCCATAGGTTCAGGCACTCTTATGCAGACCCTCGATAATCAAAAGCAATTTGCTTCTAACTCTTAATATTTATAATAAAACAAAAGGCATTTAGAAATGACAGTGTAACTCAAGGAGTGTGGCCAGTACGGAATTAATCAGATCCCCAGGGCTTCTTGGGCACTCAAGTGCTTCTTGTACGTCACAGCAATTAACTATATTTCTTACTGTTTACGATCCAGCTGAGACCTACTGCATGCACAGCCTTAGTGGACAGCTAATCTCTTCCCACAACAAATGCAGCTTTTCAGCTGGGTTTCAAGAAATGCCTTCGTGATACTAATGATGTTTTTTTCACACAGGCATTTTCTTCTTTTGATAGATTAATTAGGGAACAACAGTAACAAGGCGCAATGTATCATATCTGAATCGTTGTAACCTGAATGGGAAGTCCTATCCGATTTCAATGGAAAAGTAAAATGTCTAAGCAAAAAATACAAATTGGGGAACGAGGCAACCAAAGAATCCCAAAGAACAGCATGGGTTGGTGCACAGCGAGGTTGCAAGTGAGAAATGGAATCTGCCGTGTCTTTAGAAATTGGAGAAACAGCTAGAAGATGAAGACGTGACACTTGTCCACGTCAAAAAGCTGGGTTAAGGTAATTAAGGAATCAAAGGAAAAACAAAGGCTATACAACAGGATATTGGAAAACGGAGGGCCAAGCAAGAAAAGTATCCAAAGATGAGCTGAACTACTTTTATTTCCACGTGGGAACAGTGGACAACAAGTGGGGAATATAGGCTCCATAGACTAGCATTGAATTAATTCAAATCAAATTGATTTAAATCATAAACTGCTTTTCTGAATGATGAAACTAAATCACATTTTAAATCACTAGTGAGAAAGGTTCTTCTGAATCATATATGAATTTTTTTAGTAGAAGTCTTTTATTGTTTCACATAACCTTCATAACATTAGAAGGGAGCCATGCAATTATTATGAGCTGTTTTCACATTATTTTTCAATTCTTTTTGGTCAAAGTATTTTATTGATTCACATGACTGTACGCATGAAGCAATTATTCTGAGCTGTTTTCAGATGAATTTTGAGTTCATCAGCAATGGGACCCCTTGCATTTATGAGCTTCTCCTTGTCCAGGTCTATTTCATCTCTCCAGATTGTCTGTTTGCTGGCCTTTTCCTGTTTTTGTGCTTAGAAGAGACAGAGAAGACATGCACTTCCTATATACCACTCGTAGAACAGCACAGAACAGGCTTTCTCCTCTCACTACGAACTAATGTGAACATATTCATAGAAAATAATTAGAAATAACATAGTTTTCATTATTTGAGGTAGCTTCTTTTTTGGTTCTAATGTTTAAGAATATTTTGAAAGCTACCTGCAGTGTTGATAAATTCAATGATTTTTTTTAAAAAAATATATTTAATTTTTTATTTCAATTTATTTTTACTTTCTTTTTTACTTTAATTTTTAAATTGTTCACATTCTTTAACTTTTACATTGTTCACATTTAATTTTTTTAATTATAATGATATTATTCACATTTAAATGTGGATATTTTAAAAATCAAATTAAAAAAAAAGCCCTCATGTTTTAATTTTTTAAAATAACTGATTTTCATCAGCCCTCGTCCAAACTTTCTTTTTGAAGGAATCTCAAGAAAAATTATACTCTTCAGTGGTATTATAGATAAGGGGGAGTTTCCCCCTTTTTCCCTTTCAGCAGAACTATTTAAAAAAAGAAAGAAAGAAAGAAAAATATGCTGTAAGATCTTGGGATATTTTTATATGTATTTTATTTACAAAAATACATAGTGAAGATGGCACAAACAGGCAATTCCAGTCTTTAAAACTGTCTCCATTCTCCCATATCCCACATCAAAAGTTGACAGTAGACATTTTCTGACATTTTTCCAGCTTTTAGTGTTTTTGTTTTGTTTTGGGTTGTTTTGTTTTTTCCCCCCCAAAGCCCAGCATGTTTTTTTTCCATTTGTTTGAGATTCATTCTGCTTCCCTACCATTCTTCTGCTACCATTTCTTCCAAACTGACAGAAAGGACATTTGTTTTGTGTAGCTGATAGTTAGTAGGTGTGACCAGCAGAACATTTCAGTAGGGATATGTAATGCTGTTTTCCTCTGCCCCGTGTTCAAATTGGGTGAATTTTGTTAAATCCTGATCAGAAATATAACAAAATGAAATTCTCCTCTGTCCCAAAGTGGCCGACAGATTTCTTCTTCTTGAGCCAAAATTATAGGCTGATTAAACCACATTGAAGTCAATACTCCAGTTCTACCTTTTCTTCAAAATTAATGGAAGCCTTTGTTCTTAGGAACGTTTCCTTTTAGTTTTCGACATAACCAAGATTAACAGACGAACGACTAATAAAGAATTCTTTACCACAAAACATAATTACTGTGACACAATTCCCCGCATTAAGAATCAAAACTGAAATCACCATTTACAAAATAAAGGGACAGGGTATAATAGGATGTTAGTTCCTACTTTGGGCCATAGTACATTTTAAAAATATAGAATGAAAAATATATTTGCAGTAAAAGGAAAAAAAATGAAGTATTTCACTCTGAGAAGAATGGAAGCACAGATATTTCTACTTTACCGTCGACTGTGAGAGAACTTTATTAATCACAATCTGTGACACATGGGAAATTGTGGCAGGTGGGTGATGCTACCCCCTGAAGGTGAATGGCACGACCTGGGAAACGAATGTGCCCTGTCTGGAACAAACAGCTACTTTCAATTAAACAGAAGCATTTTCCATTTCCTTGTTCCTTAAAATTGGGTAGATAGAGCTATTGCCCTCCAGCCGCTAAAGCTGTTGTAATTGGCACTTGAGAATTGGACCATACGACCTTGGCAGCCAGGCAGGGATCACACGGAGCTTTGGCAGGCATACAGGAGTGGTGCTTAACCAAGATGGACTTTTTATCATTATATATATTAAAAAGGAAAAAAAAATATATTTGCTATTGAAGATCCTGGTATGGTGTAAACAGGTTTCCAATCAATATCTCATCACTCACTACAGTTTCTGCTGTATGGGATACTGAGAGGAGGGGCTACTTATTAGCTTTAGTATTATAAATCAAGTGACAGTACTGGACCTTTCAACCCTATCTACTCGGATCTACTTTTCTTGTCCCTCTCTACTCAAGGTGCCCATATTTTCCTTTTATTGGTGCAGCACACAGTGCAATTACTCAGATACATGACTCTCTACCCAACAGTCACTGAATGACAGAGGGTAAGGAAGAACAAGTCTATTCGATTTTTAATCCCGGTTATGTATACCATAGTTGCCGGTATATAAGATGCACCCCATTTTCAGAAGGCATTTTTTTGGGGGGAAGTGTGTCACATGCCAGAAAATACAGTAATTATCCTCCTCCAACTATGAAATTAGACATTCACAGTTTTTTCTGCTTGCCTTATGTTTGGTGGCAAAACTCATTATTTTTCCCTCAGCAAGCTCCCCATATTACTTGACAAGGTTAACAACCAATTTGGCATAATTTCATTGCACTTGGTGATCTTACTCATCACAAATATGGGGTTGCAACAGGTCTTTGAGCCAATCCTTTCTCTGGGGTAATGATTAATGAAAAAGTGGGTGAATCCAAACACATACCACACACCATACACACATTCTACTATCTAAAGAGAGAACGAACCAAAAAGCCAAAAGTTGTGGTTGGTGACTTTCCATCCCTCACTGTAAGGAAATTTACACCACTGTTGAATTACTGCCACCCTGCTAAATGAAAGCTTGAGCACATTCATGAGCCCTATTTAACCTTAATTTCTATCCAAGTAAAGAAACAAAAGGGCATCTTTCATTCTTTGATTCTCTAAAAAGACATGTGTCCCCTGCTCCTTGCTCAAATGATGAGCAACCAATAACTCTAGGGCACTAGTTCTTAAAGTGTGGGGTGGGACCCTAAAGGGGGACAAGAAAAAGCCTGCAAGCACAAATTGGCTTCCCTGTTTTATGCTTTTCCCATGCAGCCTCTCTGAACATCCTGTCATTGGTGCAGCAGGCGAATGCCCCTTAGCCACCATGACCAGATAGCGAGGAAGGAAGTGAAGAGATGAGGTGGACAACATGAGAAATCAGTGTGTTAAGATGGAGGGCACGTGGAGCACAAGGGGTCTATGAGAGAGAGGGGAAACAGATGTGTAGTATAGGATGAGGGCTGCCACGTGGAGCATGGAGGCTCTGTGTCCTAACACAGATGTAAAGAGGTCACGAGGTAAAAGCTCTAGAGTATAACAGTGATTTTTTTGTTTTTTTTTTGTTAGACAAAGAAGCATATCATAGAAACTTCCTGTTAGTGTAGAATAATGAAGCAAACTTTTCACCGTAGTATGAATTAGTCTGTCAAGATTCTAATCACCTCCACACGATCAAGTGCCAGGGGTCAATGTGCTACTATGGTCCCAAAGTTAGCTGGCTATCCCTGCATTAATTTCTAATATACATATGCAAGGAGAAACCCTGTAAAAATAACCTTGTGAAGCACATGCTTCTGTAGAACATGGGACCCCATACACACTTTGTTCCCAGGCAAACCTGCACATGCCTATATATTTTTCTTTGCTATGAAGTAAAAGTGGCATTTAAAAAAAGTAGTGACAGTGGGGTATTTTCCACTTTTTTTTTTTTTTTCATTTCAACCAAACCGTTTACTGCAGATGAAGTTTGCAACTGAAAAATTGTCATTGGGCCTTAATTAGCAGCAGGATGCCAAAAACCAACATGAGTATTTCACACAAGGAGATTAATAATGCCATGGTTTTGGAATGTGCTACAGCAGATGGAAGGATATTTTGCAAAAATGGCATTCTGAGGTTTTACACCACAGGCAAATCAGTTAATAACACTCTGAGCAACAGAAGGATCAAAGAAGGAGCATTTTTCATCTAGCCTGGTGTCTGGTAAACAACTGCTTTCCATGGTTCACAAGTTCCATTTTTGTAGATGTTCTGCTTTTTGCAAAACTCAATTTGCCTGAAAAATATGGCAAAGTGAGTCAGCTCAAGGTGTTTGCAATACCTTTTCCTCTGAGGGCTGCACATCAAAGATTTATAGTACATTATGAAAAAAACAATGCTGTGACAGTGAATTTTGTGCGAGGGAATGGCCTGCAATTCAAGTAAAAACATAAGATGGTTATTAACTCAAGATACCTTGAGAAAGACCAAGTACAAATTGATTTACTACAAGTCTGAAAAATTTCCTATGCAACACCCAGTTTTGCTGGAATAGTATGTAAAACTTCAGTGGCTAAAGGATTATTGTGCTACTTTTGTACGACAAAGGATGACTTGTTTGAGGGAAAACCCTCAGTCTGCTGATGACTTGCAAAAAGATATCATAGCATACAATGAAGCCAGAGCGTAATGAATGACAATTAAAGGATCACTATTAATTTCAAGCTGGAAGAGGTCCAATACATATGAACATTCTATGCTATTATGATCTGCATTATATACAATTGTACACTATGGCTACATTCAGGATACACCACCGACTCTCCTCTACACAACTCTCCTCAGTTGCTTTTTTTTGGGGGGGTGTCTTTTTGGGTAAACAAAGCCACGCAAACACTCACTTCTGGAGGTATGTCCTCTCTGCCACAAGGCTGCACATTCTGCAATGTAATGGCTGCTGATTGGTCAGGTGCTCTCTTTGCTCCTGCCTATCACAGTGCCAGCTGTTTGTCACCCAGCACAGAGTGCTGGATTAGTAGGTGGCCATTCACAGTCAATCATACTTGCCTGTTCAGGGTGGAGAAGAAACACAGGCCATTTCCACATGGGGTTTTTTAAATGGGGCAGAGCGTCATCCAGCGTGCTTTTTAAAGACCGTTAAAAACAGGTCTTTCAAAAGCACAGAGCACGCCACTGCGAGCCTGCTCCCATATGCAGATTCGCAGGCTTGCATTGGTGCGAGCCTGCAATCTGTCAGGGGTGGGCTTTAGGCTGGCAAGCTTCAGCGGTTGGTCCAGACACTCAACCAACCAGAAGCTGCCATTTTTGTCCCTGGAGCAGTGTGAAGCAGTGGCCACGGACTGCTCCGGAGAAGCGTGGACCAAACCGGGGAGTCCAAAAGTCTGGTGAGTAGCGTCACGGGGCAATTCCCTCACCCCATGCAGAAATGGCCTTAATCAGGAATCAGTCCGAAGGTCAAGGAATCCTGAGGGCAAAATGGTCAGACAGCAAGGATCAGAAAATCCAGGCAGGCAATGAGCAGGGAATCTATAGTACACAAGGCAAGGGCTGGCAAACACATGAGTTGTTTCTGGTGACGAGCACTGCCCTCTGCCTGTCATGCCCTGCCTTGGAGACCCTGGCAGTGAGAAGGAGGATTCTGAATCTGGGGCAGAAGTTTCCCCAGAGGCAGGAGTTTCCCCAAAAGCTTGCTCAGGAGAAGATAACAAGCAACAGCAGGGGCCTGAGCAAGGTGAACAAATACTAAAGGATGAGAAAACACAGATGCTTACTGTGCAAGAGAGACGACGTCAGAGAGGGGGGCTGTGCTGCTCAGTGCATTTAAGTAACAAACAAGCCCTAATGAAGGAACACCTCTGGTGACAGCATTAGTAGATAAAAGGCTTTCAGTTGGCCCTTTCCTTTCAGGGTCAGCAACTGACCTTTACAGTCGTGGAAGTCCTCTGCTGTGTTCCCTTGTATCTGGACTACCTTGAACCTCTGCCTGTTCGACTATGACCTGGATTTGCCCTTTGGATTTGTTTGCTTTGGAACCTAAACTCTGTTTGGACATTTTTGCTGCTCTTGCCTTGTGAGTAAACCCTGCTCTGTTGTTTGGTGATTTATTGTTTGCTCTGCCCACAACATGACACTGCCTTCCTTAAGAAGGCTGAAGCCAACTGGCTCTCATCCCAGTCTGATTAGTTCCTGGTGCACTTCTGTCTGTCCTCCTTTGAGGCTGCTGTTCACCTGAGAAAGCTCAATCCTGGCCCATGACACTAACCCTTCCCTCTGGAAGGAGTCTCTTTCTCAGGATGATGACCAGAAGTAGCTATAATGCCAGAACTCAGTGCTCCACTCATCTCCATCTGAGGGGAAGCTACCGTTAAGGCCTTTACCTTGTCTTTTTTCTCTCCCCCACCCCTGGAGTGCTGTGGCCAGAGGCAAGGGAATGGGATGGGGGAGCTCCAGAGGTGAATGGGAGGGAATTGCAGGAGAGACTTATTTGCAGTTTTTCAGTGGTTACCCATGGCTAGCAGGGATTTGAACCATGGTCTCCCAGAGTCCTAGGCCAAAACTCAAACCATTGCACAATGCTAGTTCAGATCCCTAGTGTGCACTATGTGAAGATTTGGTTCACTGAGGGCTACATTATTCAATTTCAGGGTTTAATGCTCAACAGCTAAAGTGGTAAACTTTGTATCTTCTTTCTGAGAATCAGTGGCCTTCAAAAAGTAAAGGAATTTGGGGCAGTGGGGCTAGCATTGTTCAGGGCCACACCGCCATAACTGCAAACTCCCAAGCTTTCCTTTGCCTGTTTTTGTTCTGGGTTTTATTTGATACTGTGACTGAAGAACTAGGAACCTGGCAGGGTCAGTCTGTGGTAGAAAAAACAACAGATTGTTCCATGGTATCATAAAGACTAATAAATGTGATTGGCATAAGCTTTTTGTGGGCTAAGACTATTTTGTCCAAGGCTAATTATGATTCCTATTTCAAAACACTGCACCATATGGTCATCAAACCAGACTGGTTAGCAGTAGGTTCAGGAAACAAAACAATGTCTTTCCTCATGCAACACATTGCTCCTGTGTTGAATTTATGGCCACAGAATATTGTTGCTATGGCTGCTAACATTTTGTTGCTGGTTTAAAAAAAAATTAACATGAATTCATAGTGAATAAGTCCATCAGTAGAAACAATATTTAGAAGAGAACATTCATATCCAAAGATGGAAAAGTCCAATTGTGTAGTTCAGTAACCAATTCCACCAAAACTAACCCCTTTGTCCCTTCCTGTTCCAACCTCTGTGTACTAAACCATATGCTTCAGAGGGTTTCAAAGCTCTCCCTGGAGCAGATTTTTAGATTGCATGGGAGACTACACAATGAACCTGTACAAACGATTGCATTCTGGTGGAAACATGCCATTGGATTTTAGTCTATATTTGTGTGCTGACAGCTTAAAACTTGAAAACAATGAGAAAATCATGAATAGAGGGGAATGTATAATCAGCTATCACAGAAAGGTGGGTCCTGGTTTGTTCTCTGCTGCCCCAGAAGATAGAATGAAGTTTAGCGGTTTTAAGTTACAAGAAGGTAGATTTTATTTGAAAACTCAAGAGAACTTATTAATGGTAAGAGAGATTCAGCAATTGAACCACTTACTTAAAGAGGTGGTCTCCTTCTTTGAATGATTGCTGCCCACCCCTTGAAATGAAGAGACCACCCAGCAGGACTTGGGATGAACTATGGGCAATTTTATTAATAATTGCCTCAAGACATGACCTTGACCTTGGACATGACATTGAACTTGAACTTGAAATCATGGGGCTGCATGATATCAAAGTACATGGTCCCGAGGGCAAACCTCTGATCCTGGGTTGCCACCTCGGTGACCCCTCTGGAAGGTGTGCCCCACAAAAGCCCACCACCTGCCACAGAGCCCAGAAGTGAGGGCATAAAATAGATGGGCTTCCATCTTTGCCCTTCACCCCCTGCCTGACAACTGGGAGAGTGAGATCCAGAGACGTGTCCTACACCACCTTGTGCCAAAAGTATACACCAATACCTTAATGCTCCCCCTTCAGACGAGGGGGAAACTGGATTTCAGAAGGAAACCGGATAGCTACCTACTTGGAATGTTCAGGCTGGAGCTCCTGCATTAAGCAGGGGTTGGACTTGGTCACCAATAGTCTATGGTCTATGAGACCCTTTCCTACTCTATGGTTCTATGACTCTATGATTCTATCCAGTTCCACTTGCACACGGTGCATCTTGTATGATATGGGCATGCAGGTCCTGTACTCCACCCCTGTCAAAAGAATAATTGAGAACTCCCGAGAAGCTTTTCAAGGGACAAAGGCAGCTACATGGGGTGCAAAAGCATCCTTCTGTTAGCTTTCCCCTCCTACTTTGGGATCCAAGTTTCTGAATATCAGGAACAACAAGCAAAAAATAGGCTATGGCCAACTCCAATAAATTCTTGCTTGTAACCTTTCAAAAGATGGTTGGCCAGATGCAGACCAAACATATTCATAGGTCATGACTTTTCTATAGAAAGCTGAAGAGATTTGACCCTGTCTTTCCCCCAATACAATATTGATTAGATAAATTAAAATTATGTTGTCTGGGGAGAGGAGTGGTTGGTAAAATGAAATCACAGTCCTAAAAGATTTTCAAACAGGCTTGCAGCTTCTCTATTTCGTTCAGTTCTTAAAATTATAACTAAAGGGAAAGGTTTACTTTTCCCCAATCAACATTATCCCTGATACCAAATGTGGAAATGACATTATCCAAAGGGCCTTAATTGAAATACTTTGGCAGTGATTTCATTCATGATGGATTAAAATAGTTCCTGTACAGAGTCTGTTCCTGAATATTATGTGTTCCACAGCAGAGCTGCACAGAGGGGCTAGTCTTTGTGCTTGTCCTTGTCTTCCAGAGCTAGTATCTGAAGGTACTGACTGAATGTGCTTGTGGCTTTCAGCCTGCTCTCACTGCTGCCCAATGCAGCCTTGTTTGTCTTCAGTATTAATAGGTGTGCTTCATAGCATCATGGTAAACACTTACTCAAGATGTTTGCTTAAACATCTTTTGGCCGTTTCCTCAAAAAGGCACGCACAGTTTTAATGCATAGTAAACATCATAAGACCACCTTATCTTTATTGGAACAGTCGAACATTCCATCCCTGCAGCCATTTCTCAATGTTGCTATGGAAGCACCAAACCAATGACGGAGCATCATTCTCTGCAGCTTCAGAGGCACGCCAACATTTAAGCTGAACCCCAGCACATTCCTGGAGGGAAGCATTCTGCTGGTGAACAAATTTTCAGGCTGTAATGCTAAGCAGACTTTCTTAGAACGCCATCCCACATAGGAGTAACAGAACGATTAGTAAAATCTCACTGTGGGTTGGACCATGCACCTTGAAGCTGTCAGCACTTTTTCACATATAGTTGAAAGTAAATATAGGAATTTGTACTTTGAGGAAACAGTAAAAAATAGGTGCACAGAAGAAAGCATTTTGATGCGGGTTTCCACACTTCCATAGCCTGTATCACATTAATGTGAAAAGGAAGCAAACAGATGGTGTTTTTAGTATGCAAGACACATTCAGAAAGATGTCAGATGCGTGAGCCTCAAATTATCAGGAAACAGAGCTCCATCTTTCTTTCCACTCCAGCTGCCATTGAGTACATGATACGCACATAATTCACAGACAGTTGCTGTGCTTACAGTGACGTTTAAAAGTGCTATGTGTTTTTGCTAGTTACTCTTGGACAGACATTTGTCTCCTCTTTTTTAAAACTCTAAAAAATTCTTCAAAATATAAGATTGTGGCAAGGTGTGAAAAGCACAACCATAAACATAGAATCTATGGTCAAACCACTTTGCAAATTGGGATGTCAATAGCCCCCTTTCTTTCATTGTGCAAGTAATTTTATAGTATGTGCTATACATGACATGTAGATGTGTGATTCTCCAGATATCATTGGATTGTATTCCTGTATTATACTAAACTACCTATGCTGGCTACAGCTGATGAGCATCACAATCCAACAACATCTAGAAGCCCAAGAACAGTATAATGCATAACAAAGAAACAGCTAGGTGAATATACCACAGGGTAAATCACTATCTAGATGTTGCTCTTCACATTAGTGCACCAAATAGATTGTCTGGATCTTACAAGATTAGATAAGGGAAAGCTTTATATATCACCTGTCTGGTGTTGTAGTTGATCACTTAATGTCTGATGGGCACGACACTTTAACACACTATAATTTATAAATTCTGTAGCTTTGCCAACAGTGCAAAGGCTCATTTTTATCTTTGCTGTTTGGTATTGGCTTTTGTTGCTATCTTCCTAAGCCAACTTCCGATCAATGGGCTGGGAAGGAAACAAATGGTTCACAAAAAGAGGCTGCAACTTGCAAGCTTATAAATAAACTGTCAAGCAGCCTAGGAATCATCTATGAACTCTTTCTCAAAAGCTGTATATGGACAACAATGAAAACGATGACAAGAAGAAGAAGAAGGCAGCATGACCCAGACAGAGTAAAGCATCTGGAAGTTTCAACAGAAGTCTAAAGATCTATATAGTGGCCTCTCCACTTTTGTGAGGGTTCAGATGGAGCAACCTTGCAAAAATGGAAAAATTGCAAATAATTCCCCTTGTGCCCCCTCCCATTCTCTTCTGGGGCTCCCTCTCCCATTCCTTTGCCTTTTGCATACCAGGGCCAGATGCAAAGGAATGGGAGGGGAGAGAAGGAAAGCTTATATGAATCTCCCCCCGTCCATTCCCTTGCCTATTGCCTTGGCACCAGCTCCAGTGGCAAGGGGATGGGAGGGGTACTCCAGAGAGGAGAAAGAAGCCACATTCATGCTTCCCCCCATGATTTTCTTGCCTTTTGTATGGGCCCTTGCCTTCCTTCTCCATGCCCAACAAAATGCAAGGGAATGGGAGGAGGAGAATGAGGGAGGAAGATATTGTGCTTTCACAGGGTTTAAACAACTTGCAATTTAATTCTAATCAACAGAAATAATGGAAATAATGCTGATTTTATTCCAAGTACAGCCAAGCTAGAAAAGTACTAATTTTTTTTTAAATGAGCAATATTGAAAAGCAATTCACTTTTTCTACCATCTTTTGGCATTCTTTGTACAACTAGTTATCTTTTCATTTATTCTCTGTTGACTTCAGTTGTGTGGCCACATTGTCTAAACTGAACAACTATATAGCATTAAGTTTAAATACTTAAAGGGATGTCATGTCAAGGAGGGAGCAGGCTTGTTTTCCGCTGCCCCAGAGACTAGGACAAGGAGCAATGGATTCAGGCTTCAGGAAAGGAGATTTCTCTTGAACTTCAGGAAGAACTTCCTGACAGTCAGAACTGTCCAGCAGTGGAATATGCTGCTTTGGAGTGTGGTAGAACCTTCTTTGGATGTTTTTAAGCAGAGGCCGCTGGATGGCCATATGTTGGAAATGCTTTGATGTATGCTTCTGCATAGCAGAGGGTTGGATTAGATGGCCCCTGTGATCTCTTCCAGTTCTATGATTCTATGACATTTCATCTACTGTGTGATTCCTGACAGACTGGAATTATTTGTATTGTTGATCTGCAACACATTGCTTTCACTTTAGGTTGCCTGCAATGTGACCACCCACTCCTGTTTGATTAGCAAGGTAGTATTGTTAGATTGCCTCATTTAATGAAAGATTATTGACTGGATGGTATCATCCAAGTGAGGAACCCAGAAAGGGGAAAGAAGATGCAACCATTAAAAAGCAATATTCATATAGAAGGGCCAGTTGAAGTAATGATACTGAATATACTTTATGGGGAAGGAAAAACGATGAATACTTGCACTGTAGACTTCCACTGCAATATTTTCAGCAGCAGCAAGAAAACAGCCAAGCATACATTGCAATGTTACATCCAAGAAAAAATGTTTAAGTCTGCACTCACAACACTCTTGAACAAGATCATCTTGAAGTGATTCATGCTTGTCTCAGCTTTTTAACTTTGTCCATCTATGGCCAAAACACCTAACTGTGCCCAACACTGCCTTAATTTACAAGATACAATCCCCATAACATACAAAAAAGAGTGCTGTAAAGTGACTGGATCATACAGATTTGCTCAAGGCTAAACTCACCTTCAACATAAGCATATTTTGTGGACTCATCTCAAAGCATGTTGGATAGATACTAATCTGTGGAACTATGCTTCATTGGGCAGAATTAAATAGAACGGTCTCTATCGCAAAGTCTGATCTGTGTTTGAGAAACAGTTCTGTTCAGTCACTACAGGGAACAGAACATGGCATTCTTAACTTAGAGCTTACATTAATTTACATGTCTGCAATATGCATGCAAAATATAGGTAATATCTGCACTAAATACATAGGCCATCCCTCTATCCCAACCATCACTGCTCTGGCCTTGGAGACATAGATGAGTAGGCAGTATCTATTGGACTTAATTTTCTTCCCGTACTGCCATTGTGTGTGTGTGTGTGTGTGTTATGTCTTATTTAGATTCTAAGCCTGAGGACAGAGCCCTGTCAAATTAACAATTTGTAAGCAGCTCTCAAAACTTTTTTATCTGAAGGTTGGAATATAAATACTCTCAACTGATCAATCAATCAATCACAACAACCTATGGGTCCCTTTTTTTCCAACTTAGGTGATAATCATAGCCAAGCAGGCATCTCAGCCCAGGCAAAAATTACAGACGGAACTCAACGTAAGCGTTCAGAATTTCAGAGGACATTGGACAGGGGCTGAACACTAAACCAAGTGGGTTTGCATGTTGCTTCAATTGTGGTTTTAGGGCTGGAGGCTTGAACTCCAATGAGGGTTACTTATTGGTGATAGGCCATGGGAATGATGGAAGCTAGGGCTTAAGAAGAAACTGGCCTTTTTCAGGACTGGTACTGACAGTAATACTTAACCTCCATCCATCACCTCTTCACAGTCCACAGTCTCCTATTTTCCATAAGGGGAAGTTTGATCCTGAGGCAATGATTTTTTACTTTCCTTCTGGAGCCGTGAAAATAGACAGATAGACAGAATAGATGGATATAGGAACACAATGATAATTCTTGCAGAATGGTTGCTGAGAAAAGCAGCAATACTAAATATAGATGTACTCAGGTGTGGAAGGTTTGCCATTATAGCAACTACAACTTATACTATAGCACTATAGATATGGGGAAGCAGTCCCCATGTTTTCTTTCCATTGTTAGTGAAATATTACCTGAACCAATTAGCTCTTCTAAAACATAATAGCACTTTCCTTCTAGCATTGAAATAAGAGACCTACCTTTAAAAACAAAACCATGAAGCGTTAACATAGTTTTCTTTCTCAGAAAAATACTAATGATAATGTTAAGTCTTAATCAAGATATGCCTGTTTTAAGAGATAAAACAGAAATATATCTCCCATTTAGCAAGTGGCAGAGTTGCTAAATATTAGGATGACCCATTGACTAGGACTTATTATTTTCGTAGATCCATAAAAAGGGACATTTAATTCCACTTAACTCTTTAAAAAAGATTAAATGTTTGAACTCTGTTTGAAAGAAAGAGTGCAGCAATTACTGTAAAGAGTGTCTGGGCATCTTCAGTTACAGCAGATGAATAGGAATCTCTCTCTCTCTCTTCTTTCTCTCTTTTGCCTAAAAAAAAAAACATTTACAACATCTGTCTAATTATTGCCTGCTCTGAGGACCATCTACACTTTCAATAAAAAAGGAATGTGGAAACCCCTGCTGGTGGTGTACCACCTTAGAATGTAGTTTGGGGAAATTTTTAGTGCCCATCCAAATTTAAAAAAAACCAAACATTTTTGTGTCAATAGGAGGAGGCTGGGTTAGGCATCCATTCTATACATGTTATCTTTACTTAGGTAGGTTTTTTTTTTTTTTAAGGGAGGAATATATGGGACTATTTAGTCATGTGAACTTTACCCCGAGTGCTGCATTGCAGTCTATGCAGTGCAATAAGCAGACCAGCTTTAAGCTTTCAGAGATGATGAAAACATCCAAACAAACAACATTAGGGTCACCAACAACTCTGTCATGATACAAAGTTACGTCAGGTACCTACTATAAGGTTTAGCAGGACCTCAGGCTTACAATGATCAAAACTTAAGAAATTAAATTTTTTGCAGACATCTCACTTTGGGCATATTGATGTATTCTTTACATTGTTCTGTCTCTTATGGCCAAACTATATTTTATTCTTACTATAAATCGGGGATGGGCAAAAGGTAGCTTGTGGGACTCCTAAATGTGGCCTGTGAGATCCCTCACAAGCCTCTCAACTCCTTCAACTTTTATGTCCTTTTTGGACTGATTTTGGGATGGTTTTGACCCCAAACTTCTCCAGAACTTCCAAAACCACTTAAAAAGACAACAATTTGCTCCCTTGAATCCTCCCAACTACCCAAAACAGAAGAGAGAGAGAGAGATGCCAAAATGGCAGCCGGAAGTGACATTACATCACTTTGGGCATGCTGAATTGCACTGTTGTGGCCCATCAGGTGGGTGCAGTTAGAAAAAATGCCCCCCCACCATGTTTACAGTTGTCCACCCCTACCATAAATGTGCATGTTGCAGTTGTATCTTCAGAATCTCTTTCACGTGTTTTCCAGTAATGTTTAAAACAGATATGTGATATAATGTCAATTAGCCCCTTCTTATCTTGCTTAGCTTCCTTGGCAGTTCCTGGCATATCCTCCTAGAATTCAAAGGTTCTAGAGATATGTTTGCAACAGCCCAGTTCTCAAAATAAAGATCTCAGAAAGCTTGACTCTCTTTATAATGTTCTTCTCATTTACTCTGAACTACCAGTCCTTTACTAAATTAAAATCTGAAATGGTGCTCATTCTTTCAGTTCAAAGCACATACTAGGTAAAACACTACAAGAATCTGATAATACGCTGTCAGAGTTCAAAATCTGCCTAAACATATTTGCTTTATATAGAGTCTTTGCTATCCATCTGAAAGATGTGGAAAGACTCTGAAGAAACATGTCGCCTGCAATCCTTAGGATTCGACAAACCATTCTACATACAGACTATATCATTTTTGCATTTGCTCACCCACTAGCCTCTTCCATGCCCTTTCATACATTAGTGTTCTACTGAAACAAGAACAAAAATCACTGCAAAAAAACCAAAACAAAAAAACCATTGAGATATTCAAATTCATGTATTTAGGTAAAAACTATATTGAAACACACATATTTAAATGCCTTTTGATATTATTGCCAAGAACTTCACTATGCCATTTGGAGAAATTCAACATCCGGTGGACAGTGTCCTCCTCTGGCTAGGCTCCAAGCACACAAGGTCAGCGGGCAGCAGGAATGCCAGTTACTGGCAGCTAGCAGAACAGCAGCTTAGGCAGAGTCATAGCCAGTAAAGACGGAGCAAAGCTGTTACAGCAGGATTTGAAACAGGCAAGGTTGCCACAACATCCAGCACCTTGGACAGAGCACTGGGAGAAGGTGTTTCACCCACAGTAAAGGAGCAGTTACTTGAGCGAAGAGCACAAGCTTTCTGAAATCAAATTCATTTTGCTGTTGCTGAATTGAAGGGGACAATGCTTTTTTTTTTTCTGGCACAGAAAATGATATTTCTAAATATATTATCCTCTGTGCAGAAAATGGTGTCTTATTCTATGTCAAATTCATACCTGGTTGATTTGCATAAAAAACAACATATTATGCACAGAAATCTCATTTTCTGCACAGAAAACAAGCTATTTCCTGCACAGAAAACAAGCTATCTCCTGCACAAAATAACCATGTGCAAATTTTGTGCTGAATGAGTCCTGAACTACAAACAGGCTTCAAAGACAATGGAATTTTTCAAGACTTTCTCACAGCAGTAAGAAAAGTGCTATGCTTATTCCTTCCTTCCTTAAAAAAAAAATAGTGAAGAATTACATTATTAGGGAAGACTGAATCTCCAAGAGGCCCTTCCTCTCCATATATGTTCTCCTCTATGCTTGATGGTCTAAGCTGGGAAGCCTGAATTCAGGATGCAACTCTATGCAGGCTATAATTAAGTAAAATTAATCAAAGAAGGCATTGCTTCTGGATAATTTTGCATACAATTGCACTGTCATTCCCTGAAACTATTGGTTAAACAAAAAGGAAATTATTTGTACAATGAACACACAGCTACTGAAGCTTGCCTGTTGTTAGCACTTTGGCATGCTATGCCTAGAAAACAACATCTTAGCAATAGGACCACAAAACAGCCAAGTGCTCAGGAAAGATGTGGATGGAGAAGGAAGTTCTGAAGCTACTGATTGTGTAACTAGATACTGGTGAATGAACTGCGAGAAATGACTGCCCCAAAAACCTAAGCAAGGCTAAGAAGGATGGGACTTGTTCATGTCTCAAGTCATTTCCAAACGTCACCATCCCACCACAGCAATGGGTTGCTCCCTGTCTAGGAGCTGTATGGCACAACGTCTTTGTTATCCTGTTGCTATTCTGTTCCCAAGCATTGCAAATCAACCTTATATCATTTCCAGAAGAAATCCGTTAAGAGCCTCCTTTAGCGCTACAGTCCTGTCAGCCATTTCAGTGTGGTTCTGTAACAGCACTTGATAGTGCTACCTGTCACTGCTAATCCAGCAGTGGGTGGGATGTGGGCATGCCCAGGTTGTCCTTCCATCAGCTACTCCCATGGTGTGGTAACTTTGTGATCTATCACTTCCCCGTGTTTATTTTCAATTTCTCCTTTGAGTTAATTTTTTAAAATATATTTTTTAGTGTTATAGCATAAAAAAGCAATAGTTACTGGCATGTCATGCTGTTATAACATAGCTGGGCTGCTGTGGCCTACAAAAAAAAAAAAACCCTGACCAAACACAAGCTGTGGGGTGGGGAAAAGGCAGGGGGAAGTACTGGCCAATGCCACTGTAGTGCGGTGGGAACAGTGGTGGCAATGACGCCACTCATTCACTTAAGTCAAAAGGGTGTGGCAGAGAGCATTCCTAACCCAACACCATCACAGAAATGGTAATGCTGGCAGTGTAACAGAACAACATGCTATTAAGGTATGGTGCAGAAAGGGCCTTAGTTAATTATTCTGTCTTGGCACTAGGAGACTAGCTTCATTCACCTGGAATACTGTGCCCACTTCAGGGCACCCCAGTTCAAGAAAGATATCAACAAGCTGGACTGTGTCCAGAGAAGAAGAATGATAGAATCACAGAGTTGGAAGAGACCACAGGGGCCATCCAATCCAACCCCCTGCCACACAGGAACCCACATCAAAGCACAAAGAGCAACCAAGATGATCAAACATCTGGAAACCAACCCTTAGGAAGGAGCTGGATATGTTTAGCCTGGAAAAGAGAAGACTGAGAGGTGACACGATAGCCATCTTTAAGTGTTTGAAAGGCTGTCACACAGAAGATGGAGAAAGCTTGTTTTCTGCTGCTTCAGGACTAGAACACGAAGCAAGAAAAGAGATTATAAGAAAAGAGATTCCATCTAAACATTAGAAATAAATTGTTTGCCATGCATACTCTTTAGCAAAGCCCAATTGCTCTAGATCATAGGATCGGTATTGGTTCTGTTTGGCTTCTCCTGCACAGAAGGCTATAAATATGGACTGAGTAGGATAAAATTTTGTAGGGATTTCTGGCTGGCAGCTTTATGCCACTTGACAGATACAGGATTTAATTTCAGCTATCACTGCATCATAAGCCGATCTCGAGCCCAGGGGTGTTAATATAAAAATAGAAAGCAGCCTTATATGGTTTATATATACTTTATAAGGTGTGTTTGTGTCCCAAGAGTTCAAGTCAAGAACAATCTAAAAGCAAAGCTTTAGGTTCATTGTTTAAACATCACCAGGGAAAGGGAAATTCCCATGAAGCAGTGCTCAGTTACCATGGCAACCTTGCACGGTAGCACAAAAGGCTTCTTTTCTGTGCAATGCCGTTATTCTTGAAATCTATCATCCCAGATGCGACAGTATCATTTTGGTCTGCTGTGACACCACAGTGCCTGGGAGATCTTAAATAGAACTAATGCTTCATTCATTTCAAGATGAAGTCAACTTCTTCCATGCAAAACACTGCCTCCTAAAAATGTGCATTTAATAAGCAACGATGCTAATTTTAAATTAAGCAGAATAAAAAGTAGAAACAATACATGCTGTGCCCAGTCTGTGTTTGGAATATTTGTCCTAATTTTTGACAAATTCCTTGACCTTTTAAGAGAGCCCGATCAAAGGGCTACGTCTGTAGGCTCAGCAAGCTTGTTGATAACAAATCCCACCGGTCTAATAAGGTATATAAAAAAACAGCACTAATAAATCATTATCTGGCAATCACAATTACCTCAAGGGACAGCAAGAAGAAAACCAGTATAATCAGGAGAGCACATCATTAACAATTCTCAAAGCAACCCCTTCACTAAATCAAATGAAATTTATCATGATCAAACCTTGCTAAATAGTAGATGACCAGACAATTTAGATCGTGTGGACGGGGTTAATTTGATTCATGCTTCTTTTCTTCCGAACATGTTGGACAGCACACGGCTTTGGCTATTGCTCACTCTCTGTCAATAGATAGATATTTCCCCTTTTCCTTAACATGACAAAATTAAAATGGTGGGTAATATAACACATCAGGTAAGAGATAAAAAGAGAGAGTGGGGAAGCTGAGAGAAAGAAAGATTGCCTGGAACATGTTTTTATTTTCTGAAATTCATCCCTTCCTTCTCCCTGCACTGAGCTTTTTGTCTTGAGATAAATAGATAGAAGAAATCTAAGGGAACTGTAAAACTGAAGTTAGAAAATGTTAACCTGATATAATAAATGGCAAAATCTGTAATTGTAAGATTTGATAGTGTTTCTAACTTTTTTTTGCTATTTTCAATGTTTCTTTTTTTCCTTAAGAAATGCTCTGCTTGTGTATATTAAATGTATTAAATGTGCATTTAAATGCCTTGCTATGGAGACGATAGGTGAGTGTTTTTGTATGCAAGAGTGTGAATGTGTGTCCTTGCATCTTTGATATTCAATAGCATTCACTGACCTATTGGTATGTGTTGTTGCTATTTAAACCTCTGAAATGTTTTGAATGGTAATTGTAATTGAGTCAATAAACTTATTAAAATAAAAAACTTATTTTAATATATAAGTTAACAGCATGATGCACTGTAATTGAAATGATTGTTATTGTGGTTTGGTTTTCTTGAACTGTGTTGGGCAGATGGGTAGACTGATTCATTCTCTCTCTCTCTCTCTCTCTCTCTGTATACTATAATAGAAGTTTTAATTCCATTTGAGTAATGACCTTATTTTGTCTTCCATTACAGGGATCATTCACTTCTTTGCCATAATGCTCTGTAGGAGCATTGAAAAATATCTAGACATTTGAAGACAAAACAACAGCAGCAACAAGAGACGAAGCCAGATCACACATAGAATTTGTGATTGACAAAAGAAACCTTATCTATCTCTCCTGGAATGGGGCTCATGGATCTGTCCCACGGCCATGCAGATTTATACAGAAATAAATGGAACCCACATAACTCTTGCATTTGCCATCTCCATTTGTCAAGAGTTGAGGACATTTGTTTTGATGTTTAGATAATGAAAATGGTCTATATTTTGGCTCCCAGCTATCGTGTTTCCTTTCAGGCACCAAGCTACTTAGTTATGCAAATAAGTAAAACTCCCATAGACAACCTGTGTAAAAAAAGATATTACAAAACTAGGAGCTCTGCCAAAACCAGGTACCACTCAAATACTGAATGTAAACAAACTACTAAATCATATTCATGTAAAGGGACCCTACAGACTTTGGAGATGACAATGATGGTTTCTGGTGTTTGAAATGGACCACAGGTAAGAGTGATTAGTGGGAGTTGTAAATTGCAATGATGTTGAACCTCTGTTCGTAGAATCTACTCATACAAGAAATGCCTTCTGTAGTCATTCAGCAGCAGCTAAATCAGACACTGAAGGGGTGACATCTCTCATACTGTCACAGAATCTTACAGTTCAAAGAGATCACAAGAGCCATCTAGTCCAACTCCCTGCCATGCAGAAATACACAACTATAGAACTCCTGAAAGATGTTCATCCTAACTCTGTTTAAAGACTCCAAAGAAAGAGAGTTCATAACTGTCCAAGACATTCCGCTTCACTGTTGAACAGCTCTTAGATTGAAAATGTTCTTCCTAATCTTTAGGTGGAATCTTTTTTCTTTTAATTTCCTATAAATCGATTGTCTCCTCTTCTAGTCTCTAGAGTAAGGCCATTTCTGCACTAGCCTGTTATAGTGCTATTAGTTCACTTTCAATATCCTATGGAATCCTGGAGTTTGCAGCTTAAGGAGGGGCCTTTGAGGCTCCCTCCTAAACTGCAAATGCCAGGATTCCATAGGATGTTGAAAGTGGACTAATAGCACTATAACAGGCTAGTGCAGAAATGGCCTAACAGAAAACAAACTTGCTCCTCCTTCTATATGATATCCCTTCAGATAGGTAACAACAGCTATTGTGCCACCACTCAGTCTTCTCTTCTCCAAGCTAAAGATACCCAGATCCCTAAGTCATTCCTCATGAGGTCCATATGCTTCCTGAGTTGCTCCTCATTGAACTGTCCTGCTCACATACTCCACAATATTTCTCTAGATTTTTTTTTTAAAAAAAAATGTCTACAATGCACAGAGGGCTAGCCACCTTCATCAACGTGCACATGAGTGTTGTCTTTAAGTTGCCTATGGACTTACAGCAACTCCATGAATTTCATAGGGTTTTCCTATGCAAGGAATACTCAGAGGTGGTTTTGCCAGTTCCTTCTTCTGAAATACAGTCAACAACACTGTATTCATCAGCAATCTCCCATCCAAGTATTAACTAGGGCTGACCCTGTTCAGCTTCCAAGATCAGACAGGATCTGTATCCACACTATTTATCCATGTACTTTCTTTAGGAATCTTCTTGGTTCCTTTCTGTGAGTGTTTGACTGTCAGACTTTTTTACAGTTAAAAATAGGCTAAATCCACTGGTGCAGTGGGAGTTGCAACAGAAACCTTTCTTTATTACTCTCCCCTATCAGGCTCCTGTGCAACTGAAAACCAATTCTAGAGGTTCTCCTAGCACTTCAGAACCAGTTTTGAGAGCACACAACAGACAGCAGCAGGCAGGAGGACCAGTTTCTACTGTTTCTGCTTGATGACAGTCATCCACTGTTGGATCCTGTCTGACGGAAAGGAAAAAACAACAACATGGTAGTCATTTTTAATAGCCATCTCATCAAAATCCTACTTTCTTATTTATAATAGGAGTGCAAACAATATAGCCTACATGTTCTAGCACGGTGCTTTATAATGTTCTGTTAGGTGTTCTGGTGCATTTTATCTGATCAGTGTATGAGATGGGTGACACATCTCCAAGGAATGCTTCCAAGGTTGATCTTTAGCAAGTCTGGCCAAGGGAAAAGATACAGCCAGAGGAATGTGGCAGTTCTCATAGTGTCACTGTGGTGAGAGAGAGTGGCTCATATAGCAACACAGAATCGCTTGAAATAATTCTTATCTACACAATGTATAGAATACACAAAAACTAGCAGGAGGTTCTCTTGAACAAGCTTCACACTTTTGAGTTATATTTGCACATAAAGTTAGGTTTGGACTATGTAAGGATGCTGTGTATCTGTGATGCATGAAACAAGCATAGGTTTTGATGCTCCTTCATTCCAAGCGAACACTAGACATTACTTGTAGGGATGTAATTCTCCACTAATTTTCTTCTCAAAGGGAGGGAATAACTTCAGCAATTTTCTCCCTGCTATGAGAAAATTTTTGCAAACCATACAGTTTTCAAAACCTGTTTTGCAATTCAGGACTTATCCCACACAACATTCACTTTTTTAAAAAAATAGAAATCAGTAGTTTCTGCACAGGAACAGTTCTTCTTGTGTAACTTCAATACCTCAGAGAAAATGCTGTTTTCTATTCAAACCCACCTCATGCAAATTTTGTGCAGAGTAAGTCCCCAGTTACAGCATTTTCTGCACAGAGAACAGCTTTTTCTGCATAGAAAATAATATTACCATATAGAAATATTACCTCCTATGTAAATAATATTGTGTCTTGTGCAAAATTTGCCATTTTCTGTACAAAAAACCCGTGAATGAATTTTGTGCAGAAAAGTTCTCAAACTGTGAAGATTCTCATTCATCCAAATCCCTCATATTCTCAACACTAGAAAAACCCATATTTTCCCACCATTTTCCAAACGTTTGCAGAAATTCATTCCATCCCTAATTAATGCCAAAGGCAGTGGCAAACTGCCTTTGTACTCCACAAATTTTTGAAATACCAAATGCCATTATTCTCTGCTTGTAACATTTTTAAAAACGATTTCTACTGCACTTAATATCAAGAAATATGACTGTGCTGTTGCTGCATACTTAAATCTGTTTCATTATTATGTCTGGAACTCAGTCTGTTTTGAATTTTTTCCGATTTTTGTTTCAAAGCCATTTGTAAAATAATCAGAATAGACACAACTAAAATAGCATCTAGAAAGTGGTTCTCATTAAATAGTGTTCTTATTCCTAAATTTCCTTTCAGTTAATGTTAGATCAGACAATTCTAAACTGAGTAGTTGATTCAGTTATGTCTAATAGTATGGAAGGATGTGTGTGTGTGCATGTAGCATCTTGAATCCCAATTTCCCAAAATAACACAAAGAGATTCCATTTAACTGTCAACCCATTTTCTCTTTAAATGTGTTGTTGTGTTAACTGTTTTAAAATACTGTCCTGACAATCTTTGCTTGAGAGATAGGAGCATTGAAACACACATATACACACTAAAGATCTTATGTTTGTTTGGGGGTATGCCAATGTTGTAACCATTCTGACAAACAAATTTCTACATGTGAGGTTTCTCATTAAAGAAGGAAAAAGCAGATCTGAAAGACAGAATGGGTTATGCTTGGCTTAACAGCAGCAGTTGTGAAAAGCATCTAGGGTCTTAGGAAATTACAAGCTAAAATAGGTCAACAGTGCGATAAGGCAGGAAAAAAAGGATGTAACTATAGGTTGCATTTATGGAAGTATAGAATCCAAATGGCAAGAAATAATAATACTATTCTAAGTCTTGTTGCTCAGACCTCAGTTGAAGTACTGTGCTTAGTTCAGCTGACCACAGTTTAATATTGAAAAGGTGGAATGTGTCTAGAAAAGGACAATTGAGATGGTAAAGGGACTATAATTCCAGTGTCAAATGTTTAAGGAAGTTAGGTAAATTTAGCCTGGAGAAGAGCAGAGGTGTATCTAGTGCAAACAGCACCTAGGGCAAGCATGAAAGTTGTGTCCCTACCTTTGGGGCCACTTCCTCTTCCTGTGCTGCTAAATGTCCCAGGACAGCTTTTTTGTTCCCCCTTGGCATTGGAGCCCAGGGCACATGCCCACCCTAGATATGCCTCTGGAGGAGAGAACACTGAAGATGGATAAAGCTAGTAGTATATATGACTATACAAAATATATGAAGATCTGTCAAAAGGAAGATGGATCAAACCTGTTTTCTCCTTCTCCAAAAGGTGGAATGGACACCAGTGGGTTCAAATTACAAGAAAGGAGATTTCAGACTAAGCATTAGGAAGAACTTCCTGATGATAAGAGCTCTTCATCAGTGCAATGGAGTACCTCAGAAAGTGGCAGACTCTTTGTTAGGAGTTGAACAAAAACAGAGGGAGGATGTCAAAGAGTATTTATGGTGTGGTCCTACTTTCTTAGGGGCTCTAGGTGACCCTTTAGGACACATTCAAGTCTACAGTTCCATGATTCTGTCCTATCTCGGTCCAGTATCACAGCTGATAAAACAAACAAAACAAATTGAATAGCTCCCAGCTTGTTACTTACTTCCAAGCAGTAAGCACAGAGTCATAAATAAAATCCAACAGTGTTCCAAGGCAAGGAAGTGTCCAAGGTCAGTCTGAGTATTCATCAAGATATCCAGCAGGGTAGAAGTCAGATAAGCTCTGAGAACTCCTGGAGGGGAAGGGCATCAGCTATATAGGTCTGAAGCTTAGTGCAGCTGATTAATTTTTGCCGGCTATAAATTCTGAGAGAGTGACACAGGGTCTCTCTTTGCTGTCTGCACTCTGCAAAACTGGGTATAGGTAAGTCCTCTTCTGTGTCTGAAGGGCAGGACTCTCTGCTGGAGCTGGCACTGCCCCCTTGTTCTGTTTGTGGCACTGTAACCTCTTCCTGTACAGTAAGTCCTGGCATGCCCTCTGTCTCAGCCTCTGGCATGCCCCCGTTTCAGACTCTGAGTCAGAGTCCATGTTCTGAAAGCAGGGCATGACTGGTTACACGAACCTATGGTTTTAGGCAGAACCTATGGTTTTAGCCAGTTGCATTTTAAAATATATAATTTATATCACTGACAACAATAATATTCGTTTACTCATTTCCCAATGACACACTCAGTAGTCTCTAATTTAATCCATGCAAGTGATTAATATAGACATTGAGAAGTGATGGAAACATGCTCACTGTCACCAAAACTGACCCCCAGCACAAAATCCACCCTATAAATGAAATCTAGTTAGGTGCATGCACCTTGTTTGTGCGCTGGCTCTGGATGCAATTTAAGAACCTTTAAAAATGCAAGGAAAGCTTTATGGTTGCAAGAAAAGTACCAATATGCATAACCCTGTACACTTTGTGTACATGTGAGAACTCAATGTCTGGAGGTTACTGACAGGAATATTAAGCATAATTGTGTAACATTGGGAAATCCATTTGAGAAGGGAATGATTGTAGAAAGGTTGGTATTGATTTCAGTTTAGTTAATTCAGAAATTGTAGATTCTTATTCAATAGAGGAGAAAGAAAAGAATGGTTACAGAGTTTTTATGTGATTTTGTTTTATTACCAATAATCAAAGTATTGTGTTAAGCTAACTATAGTTAGGAAGGCTGGGAAAATTATATAACCATTATCATTTTCTGTTGCATAACTGAAGTTCTCTGTCAAAAACCATAGAGAAGCAATGACCATGAGATCTAGGACAAAGGGAAATTGCAATAACCCTAGATTATCAGCTACTTATACTTTATTACTAAACTTAGTTTATCAATATAAAAGATATATTTTGATAATTAAATTTCCTAACTGAACTACAAAGGTAGTTTTATCTCAGTATGGATCAGATTCAAATTTTATGCAAAACTTTTCTATATTTGCAATTTAAAATAACATGCATTCTCATTTGAATGGGAACATCCAGCCTTTTCTGTTACCTTGCTTTTATTTTTTAAGAAAAACAAAATCCTAATGCCTTTATAAATGTAGTAGATAGCAAATCTTGGAATGCATACATTCCTTTGTACATGGAATTGTAATTACTTTATTGAGAAATACTGAACACAACCTTTTTGTACAAGGAAGGAATGGGAACTGTGGAAGAGCTACACCAAACTTGTATAGCCTTCATTTGTTTCAAGGGGACTTGCACAGGAAAAACCTGAGACACTCTGCTCATTATGACAGAATTAGTACTCTGGGAACATCTTGGGTTATAGTAAAATAACAGAAGGATAAGAGCAGGACAAGTCCAGCAGAGAGAACAGAATCAAAATCAAGCTTGATAATGAAGAAAATGGATAATATGGGAAACTTTCCCCATTTCTTTCTAAGATATTTCTACCTCACCAAAAGTGTCACTGGATATATCCAAAGCCCTTATTGGTGAAATGGATTTTCAAAATGGATTGTTTGCATCTCAGTCACCACCCTAATTTAAGAGTAGTTTTATATGATCCACTTGTTTTATGTTATATGTTGCCACTGGTGACTTGTTTGCTATTCCTTATTGTTTTGGCAACAAGGTGCCAAGCAGTTTGCTGCTGTACTTGGTAACAGTCTGTCCTCGCATCCTCTTGATGTGAAACTGACTTAGCCTTTCTGCATTGGTAAAAACAAAACAAAACAAAACAATCTCACTTGTATTATGTGAGTTGTACGGTATTTTCAATTCAGTTGTACCGGCTATTAGAATTCAGTTGTACTGGCCATTGTACTGGTATGTGCATTGGACATTCAGTTGTACTGGTCATTCAGCTGTATTGGCCAATTCAGTTGTACTGGCCAGTTATAGGGTTGGTCATTAGGGTCTTGGTTGTAGCTAGTGTTGGAATTTAATATACATCTCTTGTATTTCCTGACTCCAATGAGAGTTCCAGTGTTTCACCAATGGAATGCAACTACTAGCATGCATGCATATATTCTATTGTATCACAGGTTACTGAAAAATGGCATGAGACTTTCTTTGTCTCACTATGTTACATTGCATTGGGGGGGGACCACCTAAAGCAGCCAATCAAGCAGTTAATTTGTTGGGACAGCAATTTTTGTTTATTACCCCCCCATACATGGTAAACGGCTGAAATTTGGAAAGTGGTTTACTGGCGCTTAGGTGACAATGCCACACACCAACATGATACATTGAGTTTTCAACAAACCTTGGGTCTATGGGGCTAAGATGTCCTGGTGTATAACAGAAGGATTAATAACACAATATCTACAATGTGAGATTTCTATTGGTTTATCTGTACTTGAAGCAATATCATCATCACTACTACTACCATCATCATCAACACCATTGCAGAGAGACAAAAGAATTAACTAAGAGGTAATAAAAAGGCAGAAACGTTGTAATGTGTATTAAAAGTTATCTCAAAACCAAAAACAGACTGTGACTAATAGACTAATACCAGAAGTCAAAAAGTTCCTGAAGCAATGAGCAAGAATAAAGAAGGGGGCAAAACCAAGAATGAACACATAAAATTTGGGATTTGATAGTATCTCTGTTCAGGTACTAGGATTAAAATGCAAGTAAGGGACAAGGGATACATGAACTGGCCTTAATGTCCCCATATATACTATCAATTGAGTGCAAAGTTTTGCTGACAAAAACTAACCATTACCAAGGTAGTAAGAGCCCAGTTTCTAACTTATAAATTCTAAGCTCAACAAAGTTATTGTATTCAACTGGGAATAGAGACAATACTACAAAATTGGAGGTGAAAAGGATTTTAATTTAACCTAATCCAATACTCAGTATAGAAAGCAGTTACCAAAGCTAACTTGAAACCATGCAGGAGTATACTTTATCCATTCAAGGGAATGTTGGAACAAAATACCAAAGTTGAAAGATCTGTATGAGGCACTACATCTTGTCTTAGGCAGATTACAAAATTGAGTACACAGGGGCCCTTGTGCCATCCACTTCTCTCCTCCAGGAGGATATGTCTCCTCCAGGAAGCCTCTTACCAGAAGGCTGTGAGGACACATCCCTGGCTGAATGATTCATCAACTATGTTCACCAAAAAGTCCAAATTTGCATACTCATTGGTTCACACTGTTCTGCCTAACCTCAAATAAAAGACCATGTACCATATTCAAAGGGCTGTAACAATGCAGCCAAGCAACAATCTGCCAAATTCAGATGAGATACAAGAACACAAAGCCAACTAAAATAGCAATCCAAATAGACATATCGAAGCCTGCTCCTGAATAGCGCAACAGAAAATGGGGGTGGGGTGGGGAGGAAATGGTGAAAAAAAGGTACTATGCAAACAAAGTGATCCCTGTCCAATTCTGATAGTGATCTCAAAAATTCATACTTAGCCTGAAATATGGGTGATAGGTTTTATCTATTCTATAAGCTAAAAGTGCTGGAAGGGTGGGTGCCACCCAGCCATACAATTCTAACAAAAGAAAATGAGTAACTGTCAATAGTCAAAAAATTATTCAGCGCATGATAGTACCCCATCCTTTGGTTGGCCTCTCCTGGGACAAGAAAAGGCATCTTAAGGTTATCATTCTGACCAACATCAGGGAACATCTTCCTGTTAAATTTACAGTGGTTAGGAATGAAGGGATAAAGCTGAGACATATGGGGCTGCTGAGTGCTGTACCAAGGGGCAAATCTCTAGCCCCCTGCACACATGCCCTCACACATCCAGGCTCAGGGTCCAAACAGAGGTAGTAAGTCAAACTTCCACAGAATGTAATGGAGAGAAATACGACACCAGAAGAACAGCCAAACAGAAGTTCACATAGAGTTTATAGAGAAGGAACACGAGGGAGCAGAATTTACAACAGAAGTCATTGGCTGAAGATACAAAATAGACAAGAAACAGAAATGGGGAGGCTAGTTAGAAGAACATTATGACAATAACTCAGAGGACAACAGAACACAGCGTCCTTGTGCTAGCAAGCTAAAGAAAAGACCGATTCTTAAGAAATATTTAAAGAACTAGAAATAACACCAAAAGCAGAACAGGAAGGACAAATCATGAGTTCACTTTGTACAAATTAAAGAAGAGGACATCCAGAAGAGACAGCTGTAAACTGTCAGCATATTAGCTGCAGAGGATGATGACCAAGCAGGAATGGAAAGATAACAGCTACAGGACAGAAGGCATTAGTGGAACATGCAAATTAGTATTAATGAATACATGAGAACAAATTAAACAAAGGGGATCAGGATACATCTATCAGGACTCAAATGTAGGGTTGGAGGGGGAAAGAAACATTACCAGAAACAATGAAAAAACTATTAGGAAGAGAAGACTGAAACCATGTGAGAATGAGACTGAATACTTTAGGCCTAAAGAGGAGAAAGAAGGCAATAGCAATCAGTTGTATGAAATACAAAGATTCCCCAGAAGTAAAAGAAATATGTTAATGACCATGAGATTTAGCAAAGAAAACAAGTTCTTTGACTAGAATGATGAGAGCTGCAATCAGATTGGAGAAGTGTTCAAAAGACGAATTTCAAGATTGCAAAGCCAGACACTGATAAAGGACAACACATTCATGAAACTTAGCAGTAAAGAGAAGACTAGAGACAGTAAAATAAATCAGAATGCTCCAGAGAATCTTTTTTTAAAGGTAGACAAGACAAGAGTGGAATTATAAGTTGCAGGAAAAAGAACCAGAAGTAAGTGTGACATCATGGAAATAAACTGAAAGGATCAAGAAGACTGGATGCAGACTTAAACATACATAGCGTAAATTCATTGGAATAAATGGGAATTTAAGTTTCTTCTTAGTCTTATGAGCATGACTAAGCCATTGTTTCCAAACTCTAGTCTTCAAGGTGTTTTGGACATCAGCCCCCAGAGTCACTGATCATCGGCCAAGGCAGCTGGGACTTCTGGCAGCTGAAGTCCAAAACACCTGGAGGAATAGAGTTTGGGAATCACTGGACTAAACTCATTTTCAACCCAGGGACTTCAAGGCATAGGTCTTACCAAGAGGAAGTGAAGATGGTAATGTTTTTGAAACATTTTTGAAACTATTTGAGATTACATTTGGAAATAGAATTTGAATGCTACTACATACTACCACTGCTTCCACTACTGAGCGTGGCTACAGAGTGAAGATAAAATTAAAATCTTTGCCCCCCCATAAGAATTCTGTTCTCCCAAATGAATTTTCCTTCAGTTCCCAAATTTCTAGCACTGCAGTAACTTTCACTGAGCATTCAGAAGTACAGTTTAGGCATCCAAAAAGCAGCTGGCAAAAATATAATGGGAATGCAAACATATGTGTTGTAGGTGTGAATGAAAGCTTGTCGAGAGTCACAAAACCCTCATTTTGCCTTTCCCCTGTAGCTATATAGCTGCTACCACCACCACCCCGGAACAAGCCCAGCGCATAGAAAATCCGTTGTCCAAGTGCAAAAGCTCTTCTGGCCCAGCCTCTAACCAAATGAACAGTATCAAGAGCGTAGATGTGCTAAGAATGAGTGTGAACGCAGGCATTCTCTATCTTTATACAACGTGAATGTCTTGCAGCTCTGCCAGATGAAGCCAATTACTTTATTTCCAAAAGCATGTTCATATGTTTACATACATACAAATTTTATGCTCACTTAGGGCTAACTGACACAAGAATGCACTAGAGAGGTACATATTTATTTCATTGTTGTGAGGCAGCATGAAAAATTGTTATTGTATTTCTTCTTGCTAGGTGACAGCAATAGTGACAGCTTTTTATGCCTTCTCGATGAAGTATTCAAATTTGTAGGAACACTTCCTGTTCAAACCACATGAATGATTTTTACACAAACTCCAATTCCTCACGCCTTGTTGCATGGCCTTTTCAAGAGGAGAAACACTGGATGGGTTGCTTGCAAATTTTTGATCAATAATCCTGTCCTCCCATGCTTACTCTGTATGCCTACATGCTTTGCTTATCAAAGAGGAAACACACTAGTTTTGAACAGTGGTTTCGTGTGCCATTTCCAGGGACATTGACTGAGAGGGGGAAGTTAAAGATCATTTCACTCTCTGGCAGGAGGCAAAATATGTATCTCCTTACTTATTTTTCCTTTCAACCAATACAGAACTCAACATAGGCCATTTCCGCACTAGCCTGTTATAGCGCTGGCCCCTCCCGAAACTGCAAACCCCAGGATTCCAGAGGATGTTGAAAGTGGAATCATCACGCTATAACAGGCTAGTGCGGAATTGGGCATAGATTAAAACAAAATGCAGCCTGGTTAAGGTGGGGAAAACTTTTTCAACAAATAATTAGTAGCCAACCTAGCTTCCTAAAGGATGGAATTCCACAGCCATCTGGCTATCCATCGCTTTATTTATATCCCACCATTCTCCCAGGCTGAGGCTCAAGAAAGCTTGCAAAAAGTCAGAACACAAAAAAAATCCCACATATGGTTAAAAACATACAAAAAAGAAAAAAAATACAGTCTTGTAATTTTAATTTCTTTCTTTCTCCCAAAAGAGAATTTACAAAAAGAATTGACAGAATTTACAAAAAGACAGAATAAACAACAACATCATATAGTTAAAAACATACCCTCCAAAAAAGACTAAAAAATTAAATATTAAAAAATTAAATAACAAAATTACAGTCTCATAGCAGCCACTCAGAACACCTTCTCATGTGCCCTTACTAACATGCCTCTTATGGTTACTTGATAAACAGAAAAACCTTCTTTGAGCATCTTAATAGTTGGGAAGCTCATATAGGGAAATACAGTCCTTCAGATAGTCAGGACACAAGCCATAAGAGGCTATATAGATCATAACGAACACTTCAGACTTTGACTACAAATGGATAAATAACCAAAGAAGCTACTAGGGAATTATAGATTTCCTGTAATCAGCTCTAGACTGCAGTCTGGCCAGACCATTTCAGATCTGCTGAAGTGTCCAAACAGTTTTCAAAGAAAACCTCATATAGACAGTTTTAGAGTGATCCAAGCGTCACCACAGCCAGACATCACATCTCCAGAGATGGAAAGTGTTGGCACACCAATTTTAATTGTGAAAATACACTCAGAGCCACCACGGAAATCTTGGCATCCATGTTTAAGGCTTAAGTCCAGGTGTACACTTCAGGGACATACATGAAATTTCAGGGGAAATGTAATCCCATTGCAAAACAGGATGGCTTCTGATTTTGTTGATGGAGAATTTTCATGTTTGAACTGAGGATGGGTCAAAAATGCTGTTAATATTTCCTAGAGAAAAAGTATGCAGTTTTCAGCTAGTATTTGCACATCCAAAAGTATTTTGAGAACCAATCCTGCCTAGAAATTCATATGGAGAGTTGTGCAAAAGCATGTTTTGACACACAAAAAAACAATTAACAGAAAAGCACCTTTTTGTGCAAAAATATTGTGGTTTTTTGTTTTGTTGCACAATGCCTACAGTTTTTGTGCAATTTTTGTGCAAAGCAAAGTAGTTTCCGGGAAAGGCATTTCTATTAAAAAAAAAAGTGTTCTTCCCCCAGGAAAAAAAAAAAAAGCATGTCTGTTTCTTTTCAAAATCATTTCCTGAAAGACTGAAATATGCACATACTGAGTGAAAACTGTGAAAATACTTTTTGCACACTGGGGAGAAAAATCGCAGAAATAATTCATGCTCCAAATAGTAAATAATTTGCATCTCTAGTCAGGACACCTTTTCTCACAGGGGGTAAGAAATATGGCAAATATTCCTGCCATCTCTAGTGTACACTCGTGTACAAAATATCAATTTTGCACATAAAATTCAGAGCTGATGAACATTTGAATGGTCATTAACTGACAACTGAAAGGTAATACTACTTCCCCCTCCCTGAAAAGACATCCTATACTGCAAATAAATTCTCTGTATTATATGACATAATTGCATGGAAATCATAATGTGTACAGAACAGAACCTTTTAACCTCATCTTTCCCTGCTATAAGAAAATAGGTATGGCAAATCAGTTTCTGAAGAGAATGATACTCAGAGGTAGCTGCGTTGGCCATCTAGCAACATACGACAAAAATCCAACATCCACAGAACGGTGATCTGTTTATCGGCCAACCAAAATGTAGAAATGTAAAAAAAAAAGAACAACTTTGAAAGCTTGTATGATGTATGTATTTTAGTTGGCCAATAAAGGGATCACTCTTTTATGTATTTTGTTGCATTTTAAAGAGGACTTAGATATCAATATCAAACCATATCAGTATTTCTCAGCTGGTTATATCAAACTCTGCTTCAATGTGTCACCATTTTTTGTGTCTGGGGCTTTCCCTGAACTAAGGTCAGGCATTGGTAGCTGTCTCAGGGAAGCCCTGGAGGCAGGAAGTTTAAGAACTAAATGCCAGGACGTGTACGTCTGCAGTATTCAGTTGCCAACAGAAAAAGAATGATTCAGTTGGCATGCATAGTTGTCTCAAAGGAAAAGAAAGTCATGGGGGAACTGAGTGGAGATTAAACCAACAAACAAGCAAAACAAAATAGCTTATAAATGGGACAAAACCGTTTTAACACACGCCACATATAATACAATTCAAACTCCCATCTCTAAAGTCATAAAATTGTTTAGTGTGTGAGAGAGAATACGCAGGAAGATATCTTTAAATGGGATCTGAGTAATCAATGTAACAACTGATCTGCTTTCATTCAGCCTTTGGGCTGAAAGAGATTCTCTGCATTCTAAATTTCATAACTGAAGACTTTCAGCTGACATAATTCCCTCCTCCCTTATATTTGATCCCATCTGTCTGGTAGGCAGTTACACTCACTCCCATTCTATCACACTAGAGTGTTATAGCGTTATGATTGCACTTTCAACCTCCTATGGAATTCTGGGGTTTGCAGTTTCGGGAGGGGCCCCTCGGCCCCTCCCGAAACTGCAAACCCCAGGATTCCATAGGAGGTTGAAAGTGCTATCATAGCGCTATAACACTCTAGTGCAGAAATGGCCTATCTCTTCTTACCACTCCCACTCCACAAAAGATCCACAAAATATGTAAGACAGATTCCTACTAGGGATGTGTGAAGTCCACTCCCAATCCATACCTCTCTTAGTTTATTGACTGGATGCAATTTTCACTTTGGAATTCTGACTGTATATGTATATATGTGGAAGGAGCATTGCTTGTTCCTACTGAACAGCCTTGGGGAAAATAACTCTAGCAAAGGCTATTGGAGGACATCAATCAAACCTTTAACCTCTTTAAATAAGGACAGGTCCTTTGTGCCTTCAAACTGATGTGGTTATCCTCAAATCTTCCATCACATTTGAAGTAATTCTGCTCAGCCACTTTCCAAGTATAAGCCATAGAAACTACTGTTATCCTGATTTCTAGTTGTAATGCCAGAAAGCAGTTAATCTAACTCATTTTTTTTTTTTTTCCTCCATGCAGAAAAGTGTTTTGTGCTCAGAAGACAGGTTTCCTGCCAGGAAGCAGTGTTTTCTCTGCAGGAAACCCATTTTTGTCACACACAAAGAAGTTGCTTTTCTCTGCTGAATAATTCCTGCACAAAACTTTGGGACATTGAACATCAAGAGAAAACTGTGCAAAGCATTCACTGGTCTATTCTTCTTCCTGAGTGGGGGTTCCTGACTGTTTTTCCATCTGGGGATGACTGATCAAGAATTTTCTTTCCATCTCTAAAGAATGTGCTCAACGACATCTGTACATTAATTGCAGCAAAGAAGCATTTCTTCTGGAGCTGTAATTCAATTTGAAGTGTCTGGGGGAAAAATAACTGAAAATCAGTCTAAAAAAAGATAAAAAGATGTTTTCATGCGGAGGAAAAGCAGCCAATTCTCACCCACCCACCCCAAAGAAACTTAAAGAAGATGTTTATCATGCCGAGAAAGACATCCTACATAGCAATGAAATGAGTTTGCTGACCAATTGAAATGTACAAGAAGAAGGGAAAATCTCAGTGCTATTCCATCTTGATGTGTAAATAGCAGCAAAAGGGTCTGAAACGGTTAAAGAATTCAAGTATATCAAATGATCCTTGAATAACACTGAGGATCAAGGACAATGGGACATATATTTGGTACAATGAGGAACCAGAAGAAAATGGTTAGCCATCTGAAGTTAAAATATCATTGCTGCCTATACCTGTTGTTGTAACATCAACAATTGCTGATCTCAAAATCTTGCTCCCATTCACAATACTCAGTTATACCACTACGATTACACTTTAACTACTTTGGCAACTTTCTATGGAATCCTGGAGTGTGTAGTTTGAGGAGGAAGTAGAGCTCTCTGGCCAAGAATTACTTTTACACAAACAAACAAACAAACAAAACCCTCCTTAAATTGCAAATCCCAGGGTTCCATTAGATATTGCCATGGCGATTAAAGTGGAATATAGCACTATAATTTTGTAATGTAAATGGCTCCCCTTAATTATCCAAACTGATACTAAGAGTGCTCCTTGAATGATTACTGCTACTTATTAAAGACATGGTGTAGTGATTTCTCTTTCTACTCTTTCTCTCCATCTCTCTGTGTTAAGAAAAAAGATAGAAGTTGCAGTGGGAAAACATGGGGGAGGGGTATACAAAGGAAAGAATGACAGTGTCTGGACCCCATTCCCTCCTCTTTAAAAAAAATAAATGACATAAGGCAGCTGCAAAATAAAAACTTTATCTGAAAGTGCTCATAGACAGATAGTGCTAAACACCACACTCAGTGAAATGTTGTCGTTGCAAAAACTCAAGAGTGCTCAACCCAAATCTATTTTCTGAATGACATGCCCACAAGACACATCAATGTTTAATTTCTACAAATGTTCTGCCTCCATTAAATCAACATGAAGATTGTTAATTGTCTACCTTTGAGTGCCCCAATAGTCCCTGCTGTAGAGAAGGCACATTCCATGTTAGGCAGGCAGAGTCCTACCATGCCTAGGCCCAGAAGGAGATGATGAGGCTCAAAAGCAGATGTAGGGCCTCCTTCTATCTCAACTACCACAGCCTTGGTCTCCAAGGGAGAGAAGAAGAATAGGCAGTTTCTGCTGGACTCAATCCTCTCCCATCCACATTCCTTGTGTGTCTTGTTTTTAGACTCTAAGCCCGAGAACAGAGAACTGGGGCTTTTTTAAATTTCTTTTTTGTGTAAAAGCACTATATATTGTGATGGTGTTATATCAATAAATGATAATAATAAATGGTAACAATACAGGTGTTAATATTCACTGGCATTCTGCACGACTGTACAACCTTGTAAAGGTTTTATATGAATTCAGCTCGACATTTTTTTCAGGCAGCCATATCTATCACCTATCTTCACATGAATTTCCAGTTATGACTACCATGGGCATCACTTCTTTTACAGAGGCAAATGCTGACTATAACAGCTCCTTCAATACATTTTTTTTCTTATTCTCATCATGCTGAGAGGTGTCATGGGTGCTATGAGATGGAGGAGAGTGTATTCCAAAGTCAAATTCTGGTTTTCTTGCAGTGCAGAACACCTGCAGAAATGAACAACGTTGCTGTTGATCTTTCAGAGACATGCAGGCAGGGTTGGGGCAGTTTAATCTCTGCTTTTGATTTCTTCTCTTTCTTTCTTTTTCAAAAGTAGATGCGATTTATAAAGAACAAATAGATCATAGTTGTTAGCTATGACAGTAAAACAGAGTCTTCTTTTCCTGCAGTTGCCAAGCAATGCTGAGCAACAACCACACCATTTTCTTGTTGGAGCAGACAAGGGTCCAAAAAGAAGACTGCATGGAGAGGTCCCGTCTGAATTTCCAGCCTACAGATTCAGACACTTGTCTACACATGTAGCAGACTGAAGTGCTAATACGGGAGGAGGGTTCCATGACTATGCCTTTGCAGTTGGCAAGACAAGGGCAAGATTTTTTGAATATGTTCTTACATAAAACAAAACACTTTCAAGTTACAAAAGCAGCACAACGAGATACCAGCTAGCCTTGAATGATCAAGAGAAGGCCAAGGAGAGCAGAGTTGCCTTTTGCAATCATTAATGGCTTTTCTTTCATTTTTAAACCTGTAAGCAATTTTTGTTTTTTGTTTTTTTAAGGTTAATCCTTCAGAATGTTATGGTATGGTTCAATCCATTCCACCATCTTATAATTTTGTCACATTTCATAAGCAGACCAAGGCCCTTTCTGCACGATGATGCTGAGCTGCTTCTGCCGTGGGATGGCAGCAGTTGGCAGGTCGTGCACGACGGCGTCACCATCTTGCTGCCATCCCATCATGAAGCATCGGACTCACCTGGTATTGGAAAAACTGATAAAATCCATTTTACACCTCCCCTCAAATGGCATTCCCAGACTTACCATCATGCAGAAGCTGCAGCTGCGCGTTTGTGACAATTTCTGAACCAGCGCTGCAATGGCAAGTATCTGGCTGCACTGCGGGAGGAAGGAAGGGGCTATCCTGCTCCCTTCCAAAGGGAGTGGGCAGGTGCAGAGGGAAGCACTGTTGATGTGCTCCCTTCTGGGCTGGATTTGCAGCGCCATGATGGTGAAGAGCATCATTATGCAGAAAGAGCCATAGTCTAGATGGTGAATAGTAGAACAGAGACAGATGATATCTCTGTTTTACCAATATTGGAGAGAAAAAACAGAGTAAACCAGGAATGCATGGCCTATTGGAACAAAGAAGTTAGCAATGTTAATTCAATACACCTGACCTGCTATATTAGACTGATAATGAAAAAGGAGATGACCTTTCTTAAGTACAGTATCTCTGCTAATGGGAAAAAGATGGATAGTGTACGGTAAAAAGCTGATGAACTCAGGACGAACAAAATCTGCTAGATATGCATGTTTATCACCTTCCATTTACTCTGAGTCAGTTGTTAACTTAGTAAGCACCACAGGAAAAATTGGAAGGTGACCTGCAAACAAGGGGAAAACATGGCAGTGTGCCATTTCTATGTGCTGGAAGAACATTAAGGAACATGCATCCAAATGGTTTCTTTCAACCCTCAGCAGCAGAATCTCAGTTAGGAGCAGCTTTAATATAGAATCATAGAATCATGGAACTGGAAGAGACCACAAGGGCCATTGAGTCCACATTACGCATCCTAAAATGTTCCTATTTTTTTTTTCACTGAACACAGCCAAAACCACACTTGTTTAGTGGTCAGACCATTGACAATGGTGCCAGTTTGTTCTGTGGAGAGAAGAATAAATTTGCAGACTTGGAAACCTTATTTTCTCTCTCAGAATCTTCCAGTCAACACTGTCACAGTGGGAATCTAGGACCTGCAGTCCAGAAAGGACCTTTTCCAAACTCTGGAAAGAGGAGAAGTTAAAACCAGTCTCCTTCACATGTGAGTACCATTATCTTGGTTCGACAGGTACCCAATGAGGTCACACACAACCTTATATTCTATTTCAAATCCACTGCACAGCATCTATTTGTGGCTCCTTCTCTAACCTTCCAAGCAATTGCTTCCTTTTTTTGTTTTAGCACAATTCATGGTTTTATTTTTTAAAAGGCACCTAATTAATACCCCACATTTGCTACCACTGAATTTATCTACCACGCCAACTAAAGTTTTATTAATCATGGTTAGCATTACCAGCTTCCCAAAGCAAAATCCTATTGATTTTAACTACAGAAAGTTAAACATGTGCTTAATGGGATGAAAAATGCTTGTGTTTGGCAGCATCTTGCCCAAAATGTACAGTTACTGACTCAGCTCGGCACTACACTGCAGAAGAGATCTGATTTCATTTCAACTGCAGTGGGCTCATTCTTCAGCTCTTTTTTCCCCAAGTATCTTCTAAGTTCCTGAGCTCTCATCAGAATTTTCCCCTTTTAGCCTTCACTTTGGGTCTGCCTCTGAAGGCAGCAGGAAGACATGGTTGCCTCTGTGTTGGTCTCCATTTGGCTCTAGCCTCTCTAGATAGATTATTGAGGGATCAGCAAAGCAGAATATTCTTTTAAAACAGCCAGAATTCAATGACATGGAACAACCAACAATAAATGGACTTTTTTTTCTCAAATTTTTAAACTCTGCTTTGAATGCTAAGATAGAATTGTCCAATGTCCATGACCAAACTGCATGTAAAAATCTGATAGACTGCCAGTGATGAGGCTCAAAGTGAAAGCACAGTCACTTTGACTGTGAACACCCATGAAAGAAAAGCAAGGAGGAGACAATGAAAACTACTCTTCCCAGAGCTGGTGACTCAGTGACTTAATCGAGAGTTTCTGAGAGACAAAGCAACATTATCAAGTAAATCAATACGGCAGACCAGTGTGATCTAGGAAAGGGATCTACAGTATGTTATTGACCAAAGGCAGACAACCTGGTACCTTGTGGATTTTTTTGGAGCACAACTCCCACAGTGCTTGACCACCATGATGAACCTGGGTGACACGTACTTACAAGAGTTTATAAATTCTACTGACAAATACTAAACTGGTGGTGATGATGAGGAAAGAGACAGTGACATATCTGCATTCACTGGACACAGAAATAATGCTATTTATGTGAGAGAGAATCAAGAAAAGGAGAAAGAAATAGATGGCAGAGGCACTAGGTATCCAGGAACAGGTCGATGTGGGATTCCTTCTCAGTTTCTTTTGGGAGATGTGGGTAGACCTGACAGAACTTATCAGTCAGAATACAGGCTGCAGATCTCCTGTATGTACCTTTTATTCCTTCACAATATTTCTCCAAAGCCTTCTCATCTATAGAAATACCATGAGACCTTCTATTGTTATAGTCTCATTTCTGTGAAACTAGAGGTCTCTCTGCATTCCTCCACCACTCCCCCTCAAAAAAAATCCACATATGAAATGGAAGAAGCTCTTTTTTAACTACATTAGCTGGTAAGAATACTTAGAAATATATTTTAGTTTCCCTCTGGCCTGTTTTTTTCTGGGTGTAATCTCAGGAGAATTGCAGCCAGGTATGAGGTTCAGGTCTTTTCTTTGTGTCTCACAGTTGGTAATTAGCATGGCATAGATAGGTGTAAAGATTTTTGTGAGTAATGATCTATAAGAAAGGAAAAAGGAGGGGAAGCAGGTCTTCTAATGAAGCCAGCTGGAAAGATATTTCAGTAGATTCAGGAAACCAACATTCCCAGGTACTCCCAGGCTCCATATTCAGGCTTCCTTCAATACTCACTAAAACAAAAATCCAGTAGGCATCCAGTGAAGTGGGTCCAATGAACATCACTTGGTAGGGCTACCATATTTTGGGCAAGCTATCTTTGCACATTAGACCATCGGTTAGCAATTATATATATATATATATATGTGTGTGTGTGTGTGTGTGTGTGTGCATGTGTGTGTGTGAAGACTACATTTTAGATGAATCTAATCAGTTTAGGAAGTTTGCAAGATGGAAGATGTTATCTTCTATGTTATCTTCTGGAAGGTCTACCCAGTCAGTTTTTAGCTTTGAATTTTAAATTAGTATATTTTAAATGGCCTCAAAGGCCCCTTCCAAAAACTGTAAACCCCAGGATTCCATTGGATATTGAAAGTGGAATAATAGCACTATAACAGTCTAGTGCAGAAATGACCCAAGTCTCCTAATCAGTCAAAACTCCTAAACCCCTCTCTAGTTCTTAAACTTGACAGGACATTCTCTAATCCTCCACCAATTGCCATATATCAGCCTTTTCAAAATCTGCAGATACTCCATCACTCACCCTGAACATTTTGTTTTTTCACATCCTCCAGTCAGATCCTTACCTCATAACATCTAATA